>CM059448.1:47415778-47497994 GCA_030390025.1 Squalus acanthias | reverse complement strand
GGGGGGGTGGTTAGAGGGGGTCGGGGGGGTGGTTAGAGGGGGTCGGTGGGGGTTTAGGGGGGGGTGGGGGTTTCAGGGGGTTAGGGGGGGTGGGGGTTAGTCATAGAATCATAGAAAGTTACAGCACGGAATGAGGTCATTTCAGCCCATCATGTCCGCGTCGGCCAACAAAGAGCTATCCAGCCTAATCCCACTTCCCAGCTCTTGGTCCGTAGCCCTGCAGGTTACAGCATCCCAAGTGCACATCCAAGTACTTTTTAAATGTGGTTAGGGTTCCTGCCTCTACCACCCTTTCAGGCAGCTAGTTCCAGACCTCCACAACCCTCCTGGGTGAAGAAATTCCCCCTCAAATCCCCTCTAAACCTTCCACTGTGGCCCCTGGTTTTTGACCCCTCTGCTAAGGGAAATAGGTCCTTTCTATCCACTTTATCTATGCCCCTCATAATTTGATACACCTCAATAAGGTCTCCCTTCAGCCTCCTCTGTTCCATGGAAAACAGACCCAGCCTATCCAGTCTTTCCTCATAGCTAAGATTCTCTACTCCCAGCAACATCCTTGTAAATCTCCTCTGTACCCTCTCTAGTGCAAACACATCTTTTCTGTAATGTGGTGACCAGAACTGCACGCAGTACTCTAGCTGAGGCCTAACTGGTGTTTTATACAGTTGAAGCATAACCCCCCCTGCTCTTGTATTCTATGCCACACCTAATAAAGGCAAGCATTCCGTATGCCGCCTTAACCACCTTATCTACTTGGCCTGCTACCTTCAGGGATCTGTGGACATGCACTCCAACGTCCCTTTGTTCCTCTACACTACTCAGTGTCCTACCATTTAATGTGTATTCCCTTTCCTTGTTAGCCCTCCCCAAATGCATTACCTCACACTTCTCCGGATTGAATTCCATTTGCCACTGTTCTGCCCACCTGACCAATTTATTGATATCTTCCTGCAGTCTACAGCTTCCTTCTTCAGTATCAACCACACAGCCGATTTTAGTATCATCTGCAAACTTCTTAATCATACCCCCTAATATTCAAGTTTAGATCGTTGATATATACCACAAAAAGCAAGGGACCCAGTACTGAGCCCTGCGGAACCCCACTGGAAACAGTCTTCCAGTCACAAAAACACCCATCAACCATTACCCTCTGCCTTAGTGGGGCTCAGGGGGGTGAGGGGGTCGGGGGATTAGGAGGGGTGGGGTTCCCAGTCTTGGTCCTGCCAGTGGACGCTGCTGAATCCCGGCTGGTGCAGGTGGTGAGGACAGTTTGGAATGTTGGATATTTATTGAAGCTTTGCCCAAATTTCTCATTGTAGGAGAAACAAGTTCCAATCTCTGAGAGACCCAAGGAATGGGCTCCACGGCCACCACCAGAGTTTGTTCGTGATGTTATGGGTAAGTGTTTTTATATTAAAACTCCCACATCACAAACCGATGTATATGTGATCTGAGGGGGCCGTTCCCCTACCCACACCCCCTCTCCCTCCCCCTCTGTTCTCTTCCCCCCACCTTCCGTTCCCCCCCCCCCCCCCCCCCATTATTCTCCTTCCCCCTCTCCGTTCATACCCCATTGTTCTCCTTCCCTCTCCCGGCTCCGCTCCCGCGACCTCCTTCCCCCCCCCCCCCCTCCGCCCCGCCCCTGCGGCCTCCTTCCCTCTGTACCCCCCCACTCCATGATCTCCTTCTCTCTGTCCGAATCCCCCTCCACAGAACAGTTCCTGGTTGGTGGGTGCCAAGAAATATGTAAAATAATATTTAGTTCCCTTTGGTAATAGGACATTCAGCCTTTTAGTGGAGCACTGCAGCTGTGCCCAATCCTGTCCTCACACAGTAACCATGAGGTGTTCGTGACCATGGACATGCACTGGAGATAGTAATTAGAAGCAGGAACCCAGTTGGCTTTTTCCCTCTGCCTGTCCCAAAGGTGCTGAGGCCCATTGTCGCCCTACTGTAGCAGTGACCGAGGTCAGAAAGCTCAGCACACTGAATGCTTGGGCTCCCTTCAGGGCTTTTGAAAGGAAAGTGCCTTGTTGTTCTGCGGTCTCTCCTGTTGCCTGGGCAGGTTATAGTGATTGACAGCATTCCATTCTTGCTGCACTCCGTGAATAAGAAACACTAACACTGCGGAATGTGTTTGGCTGTCTTTGCTCTTCGGGTGGTGTAAGCAGTGATGCTGAAGTTAAATGTTCTCAACACACCGTTCTGGATTCTCTCCCCTGCAATGTTCTATTTTCCTTTTATGTATGTCTGTTTCATTTATTTTGAAAATCTTTCCTTGTAAATTTGCACTTTAAACATCGTTTGTAATGTTTGCTGTGGTGATGGCAGGAGTCTGACTGTGGAGGATGATGGTACGGCAGAGCTATTCAATAAAAGTTGCATGGGTTTTTACAAATTATGATGGAAGTGAGAAAGTAGGTGTATTAAAGGAGGACACAGAAGAGAGAACTGTCGGAAAAGAATTGGTTGTGAAAGAACTCCGGGTGGATTAGTGATTGGGCCCTGATGGCTGCATCCTAGGCTGGTGAAAAGAGTGAGAGGAGAGAGCATTGTGCTGAGAGACGGGGGAGGAGCGACGTAATACCTTGGTTCAAAAGGGAGAGGTGGATAAACTGGCTAATTATGGGCCATCTATTCTGGGCAAACCTTTAGAATCCATAATTACACATTTCCAAATGTATAGGTTAATCCAGGATGGCACGGGCATGTTAAAGGCAAGTCATGTTTGACAAATGTAATAGTTGTTTTTGAAGAATTAATAGTTAAAGGGAATGCAGTAGATGTGGCATATACAGATTTTGAGAAGGTGTTCAATAAGGTGTCTCACGAGGCTTAGAAAAATTCAGGCGTATGGAATAAGGAAATGCAGTGGTGTGGATAGAAAGTTGGTTGATCATAGAAAGTTACAGCAGGGAAGGAGGCCATTTCGGCCCATCGTGTCCGCGCCGGCCAACAAAGAGCTATCCAGCCTAATCCCACTTCCCAGCTCTTGGTCCGTAGCCCTGCAGGTTACAGCATCCCAAGTGCACATCCAAGTACTTTTTAAATGTGGTTAGGGTTCCTGCCTCCACCACCCTTTCAGGCAGTGAGTTCCAGACCCCCACAACCCTCTGGGTGAAGAAATTTCCCCCTCAAATCCCCTCTAAACCTTCCACCAATTACTTTAAATCTGTGGCCCCTGGTTTTTGACCCCTCTGCTAAGGGAAATAGGTCCTTTCTATCCACTTTATCTATGCCCCTCATAATTTTATACACCTCAATAAGGTCTCCCCTCAGCCTCCTCTGTGCCAAGGAAAACAGACCCAGCCTATCCAGTCTTTCCTCATTGCTAAGATTCTCTACTCCCAGCAACATCCTTGTAAATCTCCTCTGTACCCTCTCTAGTACAATCACATCTTTCCTGTAATGTGGTGACCAGAACTGCACGCAGTACTCTAGCTGAGGCCTAACTAGTGTTTTATACAGTTGAAGCGTAACCCCCTGCTCTTGTATTCTATGCCACAGCTAATAAAGGCAAGCATTCCGTATGCCTTCTTAACCACCTTACCTACCTGGCCTGCTACCTTCAGGGATCTGTGGACATGCACTCCAAGGTCCCCATGTTCCTCTACACTACTCAGTGTCCTACCATTTAATATATACAGGAAACTCTTTTAACCGGCACCTAAATATCCGGAAATCTCTCTTAACCGGCAAAATTCCCTTTCCTTGTTAGCCCTCCCCAAATGCATTACCTCACACTTCTCCGGATTGAATTCCATTTGCCACTGTTCTGCCCACCTGACCAATTTATTGATATCTTCCTTCAGTCTACAGCTTCCTTCTTCAGTATCAACCACACAGCCGATTTTAGTATCATCTGCAAACTTCTTAATCATACCCCCTATATTCAAGTCTAGATCATTGATATATACCACAAAAAGCAAGTACTGAACCCTGCGGAACCCCACTGGAAACAGCCTTCCAGTCACAAAAACACCCATCAACCATTACCCTCTGCTTCCTGTCTCCGAGCCAGTTTTGAATCCAACTTGACACTTTGCCCTGGATCCCATGGGCTTTTAACTTCGTGACCAGTCTGCCATGTGGAACCTTATCAAAAGCCTTGCTAAAGTCCATATACACTACATCAAATGTACAGGATACGTGCCATTGATGTATAGGATACGTGACATTGATGTACAGGATACGTGTCTTCAATTTTAGGACGGAACTCTGGAAGCAGGGGGAGAGATAGAACTGCAGCAGATTAGTCTGAGTGGTTGCTATTGCAGTCCTTCCACCTGCCAATCTGCAGAGCCGTCTGTTGGATACACTGAGTGTAGCCAGGTCCCACTACATTCTCTCCTCTCTCTGGTCATCGGTACATGTGGCAGTGGTGCTGCTGATATGTGGTTGACAGTCCATTAGATCAGGCTTAAGTAGGAGTCCTTGATTTGCAAATCAGAAACTCGGCCCTCTTTTTCAAGCGCTGGGTGCTAATCTTTCTCTTTACTGTGCAGCCTTTCTTTCCTCCATAATGAGTGTCATAATTGTGCTGTGATGATAGGATCGAGTGCCGGTGCGGGCAGTGGAGAGTTCCATGTCTACAGACACCTCCGTCGAAGGGAGTACATGAGAGAGGAATTCATGGAAAAGCACGCAGCGCAGGTCTGTATAGCTGCATGATTGCTTGTTCCTCAACACTGCAAGTATTGGATTGCAGCGATAGCACAAAATCCAAGCACAACTGAAGCCCTTAATTGATGCTTGTGTGATCACAACTATCGGATTCGATGCAGTGTTAAATGTGAGGGTTAAAATGAACCCTGCTGCATTCTCTGCTGGTAATGTATTTTCTGGCTTGGGTGATTCTGCATTGGCTCTCAAAACAGTCTGAAACTGTGCCCCCACCCCAGCCCCAGAGGAGTCAGCGAGCCTCTTTGGGACGTGTGGGTCATCTCCTGGCCCCTGATAGTCATGTCAGGATGGTGGCCAGGAGACTCGGCATGGGTCAGAGAATTGTTTCTTAAAAGCCAAAAAATATTTTAAGGTGATATGTTTTCTCAATGTTCAGTGGATGAGTACTTGAGATTTAAAAACTTCTTAATGAAAAATACATTTTGAAAAGAGGTGACATTCTGTGAATTAGCTGGGCTTTGCAATACATAGAAACATAGAAGATAGGAGCAGGAGTAGGCCATTCGGCCCCTTGAGCCTGCTCCGCCATTTAATGAGATCATGGCTGATCATCCAAATTCAGTACCCTGTCCCTGCCTTCTCCCCATATCCCTTGATCCCTTTAGCCTTAAGAAATATATCTAACTCCTTCTTGAATATATTTACTGACTTGGCCTCAACTGCCTTCTGTGGTAGAGAATTCCACAGGTTCACCACTCTCTCTCTGGGTGAAGAAATTCCTCCTCATCTCTGTCCTAAATGGCTTACCCCTTATCTTTAGACTGTGACCTCTTGTTCTGGACTCGCCCGCCATCGGGAACATCCTTCCTGCATCTAGTCTGTCTAGCCCTGTTAGAATTTTATAAGTTTCAATGAGATCTCTCTCATTCTTCTAAACTCCAGCGAGTATAAGCCCAATCGACCCAATCTCTCCTCGTACGTCATTCCTGCCATCTCCGGAATCAGTCTGGTGAATCTTCGCTGCACACCCTCCATGGCAAGAACATCCTTCCTCAGATAAGGCGACCAAAACTGCACACAATACTCAAGGTGTGGTCTCACCAAGGCCCTGTACAGCTGCAGCAAGACATCCTTGTTCCTGTACTCAAACCCTCTCGCTACGAAGGCCAACATACCATTTGCCTTCTTAACCGCCTGCTGTACCTGCATGCTTACCTTCAGCAACTGGTGCACAAGGACACCCAGGTCTCGTTGCACTTCCCCTTCTCCCAATCTATTGCCATTCAGATAATCTGCCTTTCTGTTTTTGCCACCAAAGTGGATAACCTCGCATTTATCCACATTATACTGCATCTGCCATGCTTCTGCCCAATCACCCAACCTGTCCAAATCATACTGGAGTTTCTAGGCATCCACCTCGCAGCACACACGCCCACCCAGCTTTGTGTCATCTGCAAACTTGGAGATATTGCATCTAGTTCCCTCGTCTAGATCATTAATATATATAGTGAATAGCTGGGGTCCTAGGACCGATCCCTGCGGAACCCCACTAGTCACTGCCTGCCACTCGGGGGGGAAAAAGACCCGTTTATTCCAACTCTTTGCTTCCTGTCTGCCAACCAGTTCTCTATCCAAGTCAGTACCTTGCCCCCAATCCCATGTGCCTTAACTTTACACGCTAATCTCTTATGCGGGACCTTATCGAAAGCCTTCTGAAAGTCCAAATATACCACATCCACTGGTTCTCCCTTATCTATTCTATCAGTTACATCCTCAAAAAATTCCAGTAGATTAGTCAAGCAGGATTTACCTTTTGTAAATCCATGTTGACTTTGTCCAATCCTGTCACTGTTTTCCAAGTGCTCTGCATTTTCCCCACTACCGATGTCAGACTTACCGGTCTATAATTCCCCGTTTTCTCACTACCACCTTTTTTGAACAGTGGGGTAACATTAGCTACCCTCCAATCCATGGGAACTTTTCCAGAGTCTATAGACTTTTGGAAGATGACCAGCAATGCATCTACTATTTCTAGGGCCACTTCCTTGAGTACCCTCGGATGTAGATTATCAGGCCCTGGGGATTTATCGGCCTTTAATCCCGTCAATTTCCCTAACACCATTTCCCTACAAATACTGATTTAATTCAGTTCCTCCCTCTCATTAGACCCTATGTTCCCCGACATTTCTGGGAGGTTATTTGTGTTCCCCTTTGTGAAGACAGAGCCAAAGTATGTATTTAATTGGTCTGCCATTTCTTTGTTCCCCATTATAAATTCCCCTGATTCTGACTGCAAGGGACCTACGCTTGACTTCACCAATCTTTTTCTCTTCACATATTTATAAAAGCTTTTACAGTCAGTTTTTATGTTCCCTGCAAGCTTACTCTCATACTCTATTTCCCCCTCTTAATTAATCCCTTTGTCCTCCTTTGCTGAATCCTAAACTGCTCCCAATCCTCAGGTTTACTGCTTTTTTTGGCCAATTTATATGTCCTCTCCTTGGATCTTATGCTATCCCTGATTTCCCTTGTCAGCCATGGTTGAGTCACCTTTTTTGTTTTATTTTTATGCCAGACAGGGATGAACAAATTCTGTAGTTCATCCATGCGATCTTTGAATGTTTGCCATTGCCTATCCACCGTCAACCCTTTGAGTAACATTCCCCAATCTATCCTACCCAAGTCGCGCCTCATACCATCGTAGTTTCCTTTATTTAAATTCAGGACCCTAGTCTCTGAGTCAACTATTTCATTCTCCATCTTAATGAAGAATTCGATCATATTATCATCGTTCCGCCCCAAGGGGCCCCGCACAACAAGATTGCCAATTAATCCTTTCTCGTTACATAATACCCAGTCTAAGATGGCCTGGTCTCTAGTTGGTTCCTCGGCATATTGGTCCAGGAAACCATCCCGTATACACTCCAGGAATTCCTCCTCCACAGTATTGTTACTAATTTGGTTAGCCCAATCTATATGTAGATTAAAGACACCCATGATAACTGCTGTGCCCTTATTGCACATGTCTCTAATTTCCTGTTTAATGCCATCCCCAACCTCTGCATTACTGTTTGGGGGTCTGTATACCACTCCCACTAACGTTTTCTGCCCCTTGGTATTTCTCAGTTCTACCCATACAGATTCCACATCATCAGAGCTGAGTGGGGTGCGTGGGAGCTGCCTGGGCGGACCACTGACCGGGGGTGGGGGGGGTGACCAGGCGAACCACTTACCAGGCCGGGGGGTGACCGGACGGACCACTGACCGGGCCGGGGGGGGGGGGGGTGGTGGACCACGCGGGAGGTGTGACTGGGCGGGCCACGCGGGAGGTGTGACCGGGCGGACCACTGTGGGTGGGTGGGGTGCGATGCTGACTGAGTTATCTTCAGAGGCTGACACTTGGCTAATGGTTGGTTCTGGCTGCAGTGATGACCAGTGCGGAAAGCCTCAGCAACAACAAAGAACTGAGATTGAATTTTAAACAGGGAAAACTTGGTTCGACTATGAAAATGTGGCCTGTCTCCAAATATCAGATCATAAACTTTGTCTTAATGCTACTATTGGCTATAGCCTGAATGATGTGGTCTGACTGAGTATTTGAAGTCAATAGGATAACATTGACTGGCCTCCCATTAGTATCCAGTGCATAATACTGCGGAAAACGTAGCTGTTACTCCTGTTGCACGCTATTCTGTTCTGGAAACTCATAGGGTTGCAAGTTTCTGTTTTAGTGGAGTTGTGAGTCCGCACATGGAAGCCCCTTTCTACTGGGAACATGGGTTACTAATGTTGGGAGGAAGCCTGAATTGTAACAGCCATCACATGGGTTTTGATAAAGTCCTGCACAAAGATGACGCCAAAATTAAGGCAGAAGCATAGAAAATAGGTTGGGATAGAAGAGACATTCTTGGTCCAGTGAGGAGGGAGTGGTGTTGCCCTTCAGATTGATGCTGGGCCTTTGCTTCTTACCCATTGTACAGTGGGAGTAGAGGCAGGTATATCTGTTTAAAATCAAACTAAGCTAGGAGGTATAGTGAATTATGAAGAGTACAACAGCAAATTATAAAAGGGAATAGATTAAGTGAATCGACAGAACATCGGTCGATGGAGTTTAATATAACACAGTGCGAGGTAGACACTTTGATACAAGAATGGGAATACAGTGTAAATGGGCAAGTGAGACCGGGTGTGTGGATGAACAGAGGGGTTTAGAGGTTCAGATGCACAAGTCATTAAGAGCTGGCTCGCGGGAGCGATTAAAAGGCTAATAGGACATTGGGCTGGATCACGTAGTATAAAATGTAAACGCAAGAAAGCATTACCACAGTTACAGAACTGGTCACAGCTCATTTGGGGTATTGTGTTCGGTTCTAGGTTCCTCGTCTCAGGAAGGATATACTGGCCTTGGAGGGAGTCCAGCAACAATTCACCAAGATGACAGTAGTGGGAACTTGTGCATGGAGTCAGAAGAGATAGGAGAGGTGATGAATGAATACTTTTCGTCAGTGTTCACCGAGGAGAGGGGCCATGTTTTTGAGGATGAGAGTGTGATAAAGGTGGATAGGCTGGAGGAGGTAGATGTTCTGAGGGAAGATGTTTTAGCAATTTTGAAGAACCTGAGGGTCGATAAGTCCCCTGGGCCAGATGGGATATATCCTAGGATTCTTTGGGAGGCAAGGGAGGAGATTGCAGAGCCTTTGGCTTTGATCTTTGGGTCCTCACTGTCCACGAGGATGGTGCCAGAGGACTGGAGAGTGGCGAATGTTGTTCCTCTCTTCAAGAAAGGAAATAGGAATGACCCTGGTAATTATAGGCCGGTTTGTCTTACTTCGGTGGTTGGTAAGATAATGGAAAAGGTCCTGAGGGATAGGATTTATGACCATTTGGAAAGATGCAACTTAATCCGGGATAGTCAACACTGATTCGTGAAGGGTAAGTCTTGCCTAACAAATTTGATTGAATTCTTTGAGGAGGTAACTAAGTGTGTAGATGAAGGTAGAGCAGTTGATGTCGTATACATGGATTTTAGTAAGGTGTTTGATAAGGTTCCCCATGGTCGGCTCATGAAGAAAGTAAGGAGTTGTGGGATAGAGGGAAATTTGGCCGGTTGGATAAGTAACTGGCTATCTCATAGAAGGCAGAGGGTGGTGGTGGATGGAAAATTTTCGGACTGGAGACCAGTTACCAGCGGTGTGCCACAGGGGTCGGTGCTGGGTCCTCTGCTGTTTGTGATTTTTATCAATGACTTGGAGGAGGGGACTGAAGGGTGGATCAGTAAATTTGCTGATGACACCAAGATTGGTGGAGCAGTGGATGAGGTGGAGGATTGTTGTAGGCGGCAAAGAGACATTGATAGGATGCAGAGCTGGGCCGAAAAATGGCAGATGGAATTTAACCCTGATAAGTGCGAGGTGATTCATTTTGGTAGGGCAAATTTGAATAAGGATTACAGGGTCAACGGCAGGGTTCTGAGGAACGTGGAGGAGCAGAGGGATCTGGGGGTTCATATCCACAGATCTCTGAAGGTTGCCACTCAAGTGGATAGAGCAGTAAAGAAGGCCTATAGTGTGTTAGCGTTTATTAACAAGGGGTTTGAGTTTAAGAACCGTGAGGTTATGCTGCAACTGTACAGGACCTTGGTGAGACCACATTTGGAATATTGTGTGCAGTTCTGGTCACCTCACTATAGGAAGGATGTGGAATCATTGGAAAGAGTGCAAAGGAGATTTACCAGGATGCTGCCTGGTTTGGGGGGGGGAGGTCTTATGAGGAAAGATTGAGGGAGCTAGGGCTTTTCTCTTTAGAGCGGAGGAGGATGAGAGGCGACTTAATAGAGGTTTATAAGATGATGAGGGGGATAGATAGAGTGGATGTTCAGAGACTATTTCCTCGGGTGGATGTAGCTGTTACAAGGGGGCATAACTATAAGGTGCATGGGGGGAGATATAGAAGGGATGTCCGAGGTAGATTCTTTACTCCGAGTGGTTGGGGTGTGGAATGGACTGCCTGCTGTGATAGTGGAGTCGGACACTTTAGGAACTTTCAAGCGGTTATTGGATAAGCACATGGAGCACACCAGAATGATAGGGAGTGGGATAGCTTGATCTTGGTTTCGGACAATGCTCGGCACAACATCGAGGGCCGAAGGGCCTGTACTGTGCTGTACTGTTCTATGTTCTATGACACCTGGGATGAAGGGAGTGAGCTGTGATATTCTGGGTAACTTGCTCGAGATGGGGAGGTTAATTGAGGTGTTTAAAATATTGAAGGGAATTGAGAAACTAGTAGGGGGAGGGGTAACTCTTCCTTCCAGTTGAGGAATGCAACGTCTTCCAACGAGAACTAAGCCAGTTAACAAATCCAGGAAACAGCGAGGATTGTTGGGATGTGAAATTCACTGAGCCCAGAAGATCATTGATACAGGATCAATTGAGATCTTTCAAAGAGAGATCAGGGAAGTAAGAATAAGAAGATGGTGGGAAATTGAGATTAATAAGGTTTCACTGCCCCAGCTAACAATGCAGAGTGTGCTCAATGGGTCGAATGACAGACTCCTGTTCTTAATTAATAACTAAATAATTGATCCATGCGATTTCTTCACGTTAAGTGGCAAAAGAAAAGCTCTGTGTGTGTATGGCTTGTATAATGTGTATTCCGTTGAACTAAAGAAAGTAGTCCCGAGCACCAGCGAGCACGTTGGTGTTAACACGATTTGCCCGCTAGATCGTACTGTAATAGAACATCTGGAACAGCTGCTGGAAGGCCTGGATTTGCCTGAAATCAGCAGAGCTTTTAAATCATCAAGTGACGGGATTCAGTAATTAAGGTAATCGCACCGTAATGAGCTGGGAACAGCTTTTATTGAACAGCTCAATCTGCTGGAAATAGTCGATGCGCTTAAGATGTTGTAAGCAGCGCCTTTGTAATCGACTCCTACGGTGATGGAAAATTGTTAGTGTTAACCACCCGGGATGGGCAGTTGGCATCATCAGTGTTGGGCATGGTTTTAACTCAGCAAGGATTGTAATTTTGACACAAAAGCAAAATACAGCGGATGCTGGAAATCTGAAGTAAAAACAGAAAATGCTGGAAATACTCAGCAGGTCAGGCAGCATCTGTAGAGAGAGAAACAGTTTCTCTCTCCACAGATGCTGCCTGACCTACTGCGTTTTTCCAGTATTTTCTGTTTGTATTTGTAATTCTGACAGCCTGATGCTGTACTCCTGATCTTTACAATAAAATGGAAAAGCCCCATCGGGGAGGAGAACAAGTTTCGGTCTGTCTGCTCTTGCATTGACATTAAACGTGTGATTGTCTTTGACTATCTGATGGACGTGCGAGGAGCACTATTACAGGGCAGTGCTGCGTGGCTGCGTGATTCATCCGAGGTTCCGTTACTTTACAGCAACGTCTGGGGGATGAATTCCAGAGGAAACTAGACGAGAACCGGAAGGTGGCTGAAGCGAAGACACAGAAACGCAGGAAGAAACGGTAAAAGCAGCCGGACTGCTCCTGGATCGAGGAGACCCTGCAAGTGATTGGGCATGACAGTTCGTAACAAGTTCCCATTTTCATAGAATCAGAGAAACTTACAGCACAGAAGGAGGCCATTCGGCCTATCGTGCCTGTGCTGGCTGTTTGAAAGAGCAGTCGTGTTTAGTCCCACATTCCTGCTTTTGTCCGTAATGAAGTTCCTCGTACTCAAGTACCTGTCCAACTCCTTTTTTTATCTCCACTGGACCCGGTGGAGTCGGTGCAAAGTTGTAATGAAGCGCAATGTGTGACCAGAATTGTCGTCCTGTTGTGACTGTTGCTTTGTTTATGGGTTTGGGGAGTTTCTATTTGTAGAGTAGCCTAGTCACGGAGCAAGAAGGCCCCAGGGTCAATTCTCTCCCCGTGCGGAGTTAGCTGATCTCGGCTAGGGTGGTCCTATAGGTGTTACAGTTTGTCTTGATGAACCAACATTGCATCCTCATTATAAGCTTAGGGACACTCGCTAGACACTGCAGACAACTTTCGCAGGAGCCTGAATAGTGGCAGCTTGTTCTCCAAGCAGGGATTCACTTGGATTCAGTACACGGGGAAAGTTATTAATCACGGACACACTCACAGCCCATCACTGGCCAATCTAATCAGTGATATACTAACTGTAAGCACAGATCTTTACTGGGTTGGGAAGAATTAATTGACGTGTTTGAGTTAATAATTTGCTGCTTGTATTTTTTTACTCATTACAGTCAGAAGTTAAAGGAAAAGAAAATCTTGGCAAAGAAAGCCAAGAAGGAGCAGCCAAAAGCAGCAGATGGTGAGTTATGCTCAGTATATTAATATTTAACATCCATTGCTGTCTGAATAAAACTCGCAAGACACTTATTCCAGGGGAGGAACAGATCAGAATGATTTAATGAACAGCGATTGCTGAATATTTCATCCAAATCCTTGTTGCCTGCTTTCTGGCTTAGATGCTGCTCCTAGACCTGTTTAAGAAATGTTCTCTTATTATGAAGAGCACAATCCTCGTGTGACTCCTGTGTGGAGATTGGTGCCGAGGCATGGCCTGGAAGGTGCTGCAGCAAACTCCTGAACCTGTTAGTCCGATGACCTTCCAAAGGGAACGTTTCAATATGACTTATGTTCCCGGAGACATGGCAACTTTTTTATTTGGTAGGAGTTTTGAGGAGTTGAATCCCCTTAGTTATTGAGCTGAGAATCATACTGATATGTGAATATAAGCATAAAGAAATAAAGGAATTCTTTTAAACACAGGAGCTGGAGATTCTGTAACCTCCGACTTTACAAATCACACTACTTTAACTTTTTTTAAAAAGCCAAGTCCTGGGACCTGACCTGCAGCCTGAGCAGTAGTGGTAATAGGTTAGCAACCCAGAGTTGCGGAGTTAAATTCAATAAATCTGGTATTTTGTGGACTGGCATAAAAATAGCACTTGTGTGCAGCCTTCCTGTCCGGATTGTGTCACAACTCAGCTCTCAATATCTGTGCTGTGCCTGCCTCTCGGCTCTTGGCCCGGCCCGCGCCCCGGCCCTAAATTTCAGTGAAGAAAATCTATCAATTAACTAAAATACAGAAATTTAGCCATTCAAGTCAGTCACTGAGTATATTTTCAGTCTCCTTCCTTTAATTCAGCCATGAAAAAATGTTAAATTAAAAATGGACTTTCACAATTATGCGATTAGTCTTTGTCTTTCGAGTACCTCTTCATGTTTTAACATCACCGCGGCCTCTGCGAAGTGGTGGGTGTCGAGTGGATATTTTGCCCAGAGCCGACACTCAGTTAATGGGAGGTAACAGCTACAGTTCAGAAAACGAGCACTCTGAGCCCGTGCCGTTTGGAAAACCTCGATCAGTCGGATTCTCTGAGCCAAACAACTTGGTGAATCTTTCCTCGGGTGATAACAGGTTTCCCCAAATTATATCAACATAAGCCAGATAGAGCATGAACTTTAGAACCTGTTGACAGGAGCTGATTATTTCTTCAGCTCCAAGGAAGCGAGGGGTTAAATGACGGCGCTTGCCCTTTTTGTTAGTACTAAGATTGGAATGCGATTGTTCATGTTTCACTGTGTGCTACTATTTAGTTGCAGTGGGTAAGGAAAGCACTGATTTATTTTACATTAACCAATGTTCTGGGAGTTTTTCCACCTTGAATTGTTAGGCGGGCAAGGGTTAAACTTGGTGCAGTGTCCCTCCGTGAATCGGTGTCTAACTTTTTCCAACCTGTGCTCTAGACTCTGATGAAACTGCCAGCAGTGAGGAAGAGGAAGAGGTGAAAAGCCCAAAGGAGAAGTTGGATGATTCAGTTGAACCCAGCTTTGTGATGGGCGGGCGGTGACCTGAGCCCCGATGAAACGACGGAAGTTATGGGCTAGTACTCGATCGGCACAGGGAATTGCGATTGTGGAAGATTTGCTGATCAGATACTTTGAACCCAAGTTGCCTTTTCTATGCACAGGACGAGCAAAAGATCTGACATTCACTTCGTGCTCAGAGTCAGTTTTCTGGTACATTTGATATTCAAATGGAAAATGCATTGCTAAGTCCTGACTCTCTTGTACAGTGTATTTAACATACAAAGTTAGTAAAACATTTTATACCAAGCCCTGTGGTTTTAATGAGTATATCTTGTGCCTATTTGTTGGTCTTTTGCAAAACGATTTAATTCTAAGTTAAGTACGAGACTGACACAACATCTAAATACTGTACTGCTATAGTGAATTGGGTGACTCGGGTGTTTATAGGAACAGGATTAAGCCATTGAGCCCACTGACCTTGCTCTGTCACTAATCCTAAATCCCTGCTCTCTCCACCTTGCTGCCCAACGAAGCACTTGCTCCCTTTTAAACACCTCAGGCTATTTTGGATCTATCTCTGGGAACCGTATGCTTCACATTCTCAACCCTCAGTCAGGACATGTTTATTTGGTTTGATTCTTTGTTCTAGCTCTCTGGATTCCCTACACAGAGAGAGAGAGGCATTCATTGTCCACGACCTGGTCAGTTCCCTTCATTATTTTACACACCCTTTGACCGCCTCATCTCCAGGGTGCAGAGCAATTCGGAGGAGAAAGGGGAGCGGGAGAGTTGAGCAAGAGGAGTGAAACCTTGGTCGAAGAGAAGGCTTTTAAAGGAGAAGAGGGAGATAGAGCCACAGAGTTTTGGGAGAGAGTGCAACCCATGTTTGCCCAGTCTCCTCACTAATCCCATTCACCCAGGTGTCATCCTGGTGAATTATTGCTGGACTCCCTCCAAGACGAGGAGCCCAGAACCAAACACTACCCTAGATGAGCTGTGACCAGCTCTGTAACTGCGGTAATGCTTTCTTGTGTTTACATTTTATACCACACGATGCATCCTATCAGCCTTTTTAATCACTCCCATGATCCAGCTCTTAATGACTTGTGTATCTGAACCTCTTAAACCCCTCGGTTCATCCACACCCCCGGTCTTACTTCCCATTTACACTGTATTCCCATTCTTGTATCCAGAGTGTCTACCTCACTGTCGGCTTAAACTGCACCTGCCATATTTCTGCCCTTTTGCTTAATCTAGGTCCCCTTGCAATGTGCTGATGTCCTCACAATTCACTATGCCCCCGAGCATAACCTGACTGTATTCTGCCCCTGGGGACAGGTCCTAACTCAGGTCTCGCATATGAGACTCTTGAGCTGCTCACTCGGGGGGCAGAGGAGCTATGGGGGTTTCCCATTGTCTCTCTCACGGTTTCTATCTTCGGAGGACCTTCTCCGACATGGGTTGCAACCAAGGCTAAAGGCCCCACTTACCCTTCACAATAGAGGGGGGGGGCCACCCGCGCCCGTCAGGCACAAGTCGTTCCCCCCCCCCCCCCCCCCCGGCTGGATGTCAGCCCAGTATTCAGAGCCCGCTTCCCATCTCTGCTCTCCGGGGCTGTCTAGAGTGGGAATGAACCCTTTACCACCTGACTCAGGTGGGAATACTAACACTAGGCCAAAGGCCCACTCCCCCTAGCTTGGTGTCGTCTGTAAATATGCAATATAGTCCCCTCTATTTCCCACTCCAGGTCATGGGGTCACGGCTCCAGTCCCTGAGAGACAACACTGCCTGCCAATTGGAAAACGTCCCTTTTATCCCAACTCTGCCTCTTGCCTCCCGACCAGCGTCCCACCTGCCTCCCTGAATCTTTAATGCCTCTTGAAGTTGAGGGGAGGAGGCAGGCTAATTACTGGTAAAAGGGCTTGTTTTTTTAACAAAACAAAGTTGTAGTTAATTACAGGCCCAGTTCTAATTTGAGTGCTGAAAGTCTTCGGAGCTACAACTGAAGCTGTTTTTACATTGGCCCTCAGCGGGGAGCCAGCACCACTCGGTGCCGACGTGTGTCCTCACACTCGGCAGCAACCGCTCTACATTTGTCAGCCGTGACTCAGTGGGCAGCACTCTCACCTCTGAGTCAGAAGGTTGTGGGTTCAAGTCCCACCCTGGGCCGACGCCAGTGCAGTCCTGAGGAAGTGCCGCACTGTCGGAGGTGCCGCATTGTAAGGGGTTCTGTGTCGTGCTTGTATCGCAGACGGTGCTGGTGCGAGGTTAGGCCTTCGTTGCCCAATACTATTGCTTGCTCTGGTCTCCGGCCAGCCTTGTTGCAATAAGCACCTGTGAGTGGTTCGACCCACTCGCCCTTACGGTTCTAACACTGGACTTAGGTGCGAGAGCAGTAATGCAGAGAAAAACTCAAATAGACCTGGTTGAATAGTACGAAATGGAAATCTTTATTGCATAGCGTCTAAAATCATGAAGTACATGTCATAGGCACAAATTAACGATAGTACAAGTATACATACATTCATAAAGCTTGGTCTATGGTGATGAAGAACGCACGGCACATCGTAAAAAGGGGAACACATTATACTTTATCCTTAATAAAACCACCCTCCCCTATCAATACCTACACTACATCTAGATTTGTAGGATCGGGAAACATGCTCACCACTCGTGATACTTCGGAGAATTTTAAAATGAGGCACTCGGTTCGTTTCGCTGCAGCGCCTGACTGTCACGTGTTTGAAGGGGTCTCTGTACCCCACTTGTTTACTTTCGCTGCTGCTGCAAGCAGGCTGGGCTCCCCGTTGTCATGAAGAACTCGACAGTGCTCGGGCCCGGCTGTAGAACTCAAAGAAAAGTCTTCCTGGACCGACACCAGTTACCGGTAGAATTCAAAGAAGAGTCTTCTTGTATCGACGCCGGTTGTCGATAGAATTCGAAGAAGAGTCTTTCACTGGTTCAAAAATGGTCTATATATTTTCGGGCACGGTCGGGGTTTACTGACCACGGCGGCACGTGGACTCCTCTTCTCTTCTCATCTTGTCTTTTCGGGCCTTCGGGTCCAGAACACCGTTTACCAACACTCGGGATGGTGCACCCGGTTAGGCGCCTTCCGTCGAGGCGGCTCGTCCCGATTGAGCTCCACCCAACATTAGTCGACAGAGTCCAGAGAAAACACAGAAGGCTGCTCGTCCAGCAGAGCGATACCCGAGGATAAGGATAGGAGAGATAAGAGCGCGATGGACATTTGTTCACTATAGTTATAGTGCTGTGTTTTCTTATCTCCCGCCCAAATCTTAATGTTTGTCCTTTGTGAAATATTGGCGCTCAAAACTCCCAGCATAGGGTGATTCTTGTTTTTAACGGGTTTCGGTAGCACCTGAGACTGGCCAACTACCCGTTAATGTTTTCCCCATTGTCGAACCGGCTAGGAGTCTCCCTGGCTGGGTTTTGGGGGCCCCCGAATACTTGTTTAATCACCCGAGAATGGCGCTCTCATTGTAGAGCCGTGGAGGTATTTGCGTATTGATGTGTCTGGATGGGCCTTCGATTGCCCAGTACAATGGTCCTTACTTGTGCATGGAAAACGATTCCAGCACTCATATCTTTTGCTATTGTCACAAATGCAAACAGGTTGCATCCTGTCTTTATCAGTGCTTATCGAAAATGTTTATTCGAACGCCATCTTGTCTGCCCACTGTGCTTCTGGAAACTTCTGCCACGATGCACGGCGGCCATTTTACAGGCTTCTGTGTCTTGTTTAATCATGACAGCATTTCGTTTAAGTAAACTGATCAAACGAATCTGCTTCTATCTCGTTATTTCGAATCGCGATAATTGCGAAACTTTACAGCATTTCGGATGAGATGTTAAACCGAGGCCCCGTCTACTCTCTCAGTTGGACATAGAAGATCCCATGGCACTATTTCAAAGAATAGCAGGGAGTTTGCCCTGGTGTCCTAGTCAATATTTATCCCTCAATCAACATCACAGAAACAGATTATCTGGTCATTATCTCATTGCTGTTTGTGGGAGCTTGCTGTGCACAAATTGGCTGCCGCATTTCCTACATTACAACAGTGACTACACTTAAAAAAAAAGTACTTCATTGGCTGTAAAGTGCTTTGGGCGTCCTGAGGGTGTGAAAGGTTTCTATAGAAATGCCAGTCCGTTTTAGTCTTTACATGGTCCGGGGTTGTTCAGACCGTGCACTGGGAAGAGCCGCTGGGAGGAGGGATCACACGTTCGGGGGAGGCAGAGGTGTTTGACACAGTGACCACCCAGCACCTGCGGAGGAGCAGCCAGTACCCTCAACTGCGGTGGTGGATGTGCACGGTTCCTGGGCTGTCTTGCAGGGTGGTGGGTGGGGGGGTGCTCTGGATAGGAAGAGATGAGTGAAGAAGGGAAGTGCCCTGGCGAAGGGATTCCGGAAGTCATGTGGAGGAAGAATGAATGACCTGTAACCCAGAGGGAATTATCCTTCAGGAAAATGGGGAAGAGCGAGATCGTGAGAATAAAATGATCTGGTGAGTTTGTGGGGTTGTGAGTGAGTGAAGACAAGTCTCCTGAGTGGAGGGAGGGCGTGTGGACACTCATCGTTTAGTTCCCACATCTGAAGCGGCCACACCCTGAGTATTAATTGGTGTCTCTACTGCTGATGGTTTGTGTATTTTCAGCAATTGCAACCTCTTGTTCTAAATATAACCAATACTCTAGGATTCCATTTATGCCAGTACTTGAAGTATTTACTCAAAACTTTATAACACCTCGTAATCTGCTTTCAGACTACCCGAGGAGCAGTGAGAATTGCTCAGTGTGAGGGTGAACCTGCTGCTAGTGTAAACTGGCACCTTACATTCTAGTTTGAAGCCTTGTTCCATAAACCTGACACTTCATTGATGGACTTTGTAAATAAAATCTCTGTAGTGTTGCAGTGCTCCCGTCTTTGGGACTGGGACTGTGTTGGCAAAGAGCCAGAAGACGTCATCTCCCCAACAGCTTAAAACAATTCTTTTGTGAAATGGTTTATTTCAGATTCTGTGAAATTTCTAGTGCAGGCGAATGCAGTGTAAAACCATAATCACTGTAGAATAAAAATATATTTACATTTGCTTCAATTCTAGTAAATGTTATTGATCTTGCCAAAAAGATTAATTTGAATAATCGTATCTACTGGGAGATAACAGTAAATGAGCACGTTGATGGGCAGATGTTGGGAGTGACTGGTATTTTGCAGCGAGCAGTGTATTCAATGTTTGGTCACTAGGTGCTGCTGTCTACCATGAGTCCTGTGGATGCCGCTGACCAAAGCTACAGAATACATAGAATTAATTAATACAATCGGCACACAAGGAGGCCGTTCGGCCCATCGTACCTGTGCCGGCTCTTTGAAAGAGCTCTCCAATTAGTCTCCCACGCCTGCTCTTTCCCCACAGCCCTGAAAATTTTTCCTTTTCAAGTATTTATCCAATTCCCCTTTGAAAGTTACGATTGAATCTGCTTCCACTGCCCTTTCAGGCAGTGCATTCTAGATCATAACAGCACGCAGCGTAAAAACAAATACCCCTCATCTCACCCTGGGTCTTTTTCATAAGTAGTGATTTATAAAGTTTTAACATAACTTCCTTGCTTTTGTATACTGTGCCTCTATAGAGCCAAGGATCCCGTTTGCTTTTTTAACAGTTTTGTCAACTTGTCCAGCCACCTTGAAAGATTTGTGTATGTGAGCTGCCAGGTGTCTCTGTCCCTGCACCCCCTTTAAAATTGTACCATTTAATTTACATTTGTCCGACATCCAGTACTGGATGAGCAGAAATTTCCTCCAATCAAATATTGGAAAGATCAAAGCCATTGTCTCCGGTCCCCACCACAAACTCCGTTCCCTAGCCACCGACTCCATCCCTCTCCCTAACATCTGTCTGAGGCCGAACCGGACTGATCGCAGCCCTGCCGTCATATTCGACCCTGAGCTGAGCTTCTGACCACAGATCCTCTCCATCACTAAACTTCAGCTTATTCAAAACTCTGCTGCCCGTATCCTCACTCGCACCAAGTCCCATTCACCAATCACCCCTGTGCTCGCTGACCTACATTGGCTCCCAGTCCGGAAACACCTTGATTTTAAAATTCTCATCCTTGTTTTCAAATCCCTCCATGGCCTCACCCCTTCCTATCACTGTAATCTCCTCCAGCCCCACAATCCTTCCAGATCTCTGCACTCCTCCAATTCTGGCCCTTTGCACAGCCCCAATTTCCATCGCTCCACCATTGGTGGCCGTGTCTTCAGCTGCCGAGGCCCTAAGCTCTGGAATTCCCTCCCTAAACCTCTCCGCCTCTCCACCTCTCTTTCCTCCTTTAAGACGCTCCTTAAAACCTACCTCTTTGACCAAGCTATTGGTCACCTGTCCTAGTATCTTAATGTGGCTCGGTGTCAAATTTTGTTTGAAAACACTCCTGTGACGCGCATCGGGACGGTTTACTACATTAAAGGCGCTATATAAATGCAAGTTGTTGTAGTACTTCTCATTCTTGCTTCACTTCACATTTCTCTGTGTTAGATTTAATCTGCCGCGTGTCTGCCCATTTCACCAGTCTGTCTGTGTCCTCCTGAAGTCTGTAACTATCCTCATTGTTCACTACATTTCCGAGTTTCGTGTCATCTGCAAACTTTGAAATTATGCCCTGTGCACCCAAGTCCAGATCATTAATATACATCAAAAATAACTGGTCCTAATTTGCATTCAGATCCAGTGATCCTTGTATTGTGCATTGTTTAAAACTGTATAACTTCAGAATGTGGGAATGTCAAATGTTTAATCCCCACTAGATGGAGTCTGTGGGTTTTCAAAATGCTTCCAATTTCCACCCTTCCCTCACCTTCACATGGTCCATCTCAGACTCTTCCCTTCTCTTCCTTGACTTCTCTGTCTCCATTTCTGGGATAGGCTGTCGACCAATATCTACGATAAGCTCACTGACTCCCACAGCTACCTTGACTACAATTCCTCCCACACAGCCCCCTGTAAGAACTCTATTCCATTCTCCCAGTTTCTGTTCTGACGATGCCACTTTCCATACCAGCGCTTCAGATATGTCTTCCTTTTTCCTCAACTGAGGATTCCCCTCCACCGTGGTTGACACGGCCCTTGACTGTGTCTGTTCCATTTCCCGCACTTCTGCTCTCACCCCTTCCCCACCCTCCCAGAACCATGGAGTTATACCGAACACAAAGGAAGATGGTTGTGGTTGTTGAAGGTCAATCATCACAGCCCCAGGACATCGCTGCAGGAGTTCCTCAGGGCAGTGTCCCAGGCCCAACCATCTTCAGCTGCTTCATCAATGACCTTCCCTCCATCAAAAGGTCTGAAGTGAGGATGTTCGCTGAAGACTGCACAGCGTTCAGTGTCATTCACAACTCCTCAGATAATGAAGCAGTCCATGCTCGCATGCAACAAGACCTGGACGACATTCAGGCTTGGGCTGATAAGTGGCAAGTAACATTCGCACCACACAAGTGCCAGACAATGACTATCTCCAACAAGCGAGAGTCTAACCACCACCCCTTGATATTCAACAGCATTACCATCGCCGAATCCCCCACCATCAATATCCTGGGGGTCACCATTAACCAGGAACTCAACAGGGTCAGCCACATAAATACTGTGGCTACAAGAGCAGGTCAGAGGCTGGGAATTCTGTGGCGAGTGTCTCACCTTCTGACTCCGCGAAGCCTTTCTACCATCTACAAGGCACAAGTCAGGAGTGTGATGGAATACTCTCCACTTGCCTGGATGAGTGCAGCTCCAACAACACTCAAGAACCTCAACACCATCCAAGACAAAGCAGCCCGCTTGATTAGCACCCCATCCACCACCTTAAACATTCACTCCCTCCATCACCAGCGTATCACGGCTGCAGTGTGTACCATCTACAAGATGCACTGCAGCAACTCGCCAAGGCTTCTTCGGCAGAAACTCCAAAACCCGCGACCTCTTCCACCTAGAAGGACAAGGGCAGCAGGCGCATGGGAACACCACCATCTCCAAGTTCCTCTCCAAGTCACACACCATCCTGACTTGGAAATATATCGCCGATCCTTCATCGTCGCTGGGTCAAAATCCTGGAACTCCCTCCGTAACAGCACTGTGGGAGCACCTTCACCACACGGACTGCAGCGGTTCAAGAAGGCAGCTCACTACCACCTTCTCAAGGGCAATTAGGGAATGGGCAATAAATGCTGGCCTTGCCAGCGACACCCACATCTTCAGTGGAAGTGGCTGAGTGCAAGTTATATATATAGCTCTCGGAGAATTGTGTCTAATCAGTCCTTGAGTATTAAACATGCAGTTGTCAGTTTCAGCGCCTGCAGGCATGTTTAAATCATGATAATCATCAATTAGTCTTTATCTCATCCTTTATTATCTTGGCCACCCGCTTCCTTTTTCATTTTGCCTAACTTTTCTAAAAGTCAAGTGCTCTGGACTATTTAGTTCCCAACCTTGGTCACCCTGCAGCCATGGGCTGGATTTTGTCAGCCCCGAGGAGGCGGGTATGGAGGCGGGACTGCCGGTAAAGTTGCAGAAAGTGGGGGCGGCTGGCAAACCCACCCCATCCCGCCTCCGTGCCCTTTTGCCAGGAGGCGGGAAGCCGTCCTGACCCGGGTCCCGTCTCCTCGAGTGTAAGGGGGCGTGTCTCAGACGGTGCTGGTGCGAGGTTAGGCCTTCGTTGCCTAATACTATTGCTTGCTCTGGTCTCCGGCCAGCCTTATTGCAATAAGCACCTGTGAGTGGTTCGACCCACTCGCCCTTACGGTTCTAACACTGGACTTAGGTGCAGGGAGCAGTAACGCAGAGAAAAACTCAAATAGACCCGGTTGAATAGTACGAAATGGAAATCTTTATTGCATGGCGTCTAAAATCATGAAATACATGTCATAGGCACAAATCAACGATAGTACAAGTATACACACATTCATAAAGCTTGGTCTGTGGAAATGGAGAACACACGGCACATCGTAGAAAGGGGAACACATTATATCTTAACCTTATTAAAACCACCCTCCCTTAATAATACCTACACTACGTCTAGATTTGTAGGATCGTAAAACATGCTCACCACTCGTGTTACTTCGGAGATTTTTAAAGTGAGGCACTCGGCTCGTTTCGCTGCAGCGCCTGACTGTCACGTGTTTGGAAGGGTCTCTGCACCCCACTTGTTTACTTTTGCTGCTGCGAATAACAGGCCAGGCTCCCTGTTGTCATGAAGAACTCGACAGAACTCGGACACAGTTCAAAGAAGAGTCTTCCTGTGCTCGACACAGGTTGTAGTCGGTAGAACTCAAAGAAAAGTCCTGTATTTATATTTTCGGGCGCGGTCGGGTTTACTGACCGTGGCGGCACGTGAAATTTCTTCTCGTCTTCTTTTCGTCTCGTCTCTTCGGGCCTCCGGGTCCAGACACCGTTTACCGACACTCGGGATGGTGTACCCTGTTACTTGCCCTTGTCGGGGCGGCTCGTTCCGATTGAGCTCCACCCAACACTCGAATAACCGACCAGTACGGCTAAGAGTCAAGAGTCAACAAAGTCCAGAGAGAAAATCAAGAGGCTGCTCGTCCAGCAGAGCGGTACCAGAGGATAAGAGTTCAGCCCGAGTCAAGAGTCAGCAGAGATAAGAGCCAGCCGGGAGAATAAGAGTTCAGCAAGCGATCGAGCGAGTCAAGAGAGCGATGGACATTTGTTCTCTATAGTTATAGTGCTGTGTCCACTTATCTCCCGCTCAAATCTTAATGTTTGTCCTTTGTGTAATATTTGGAGCTCAAAACTCCCAGCATGGGGCGGTTGTCTTCTTTAACGGGTTTCGGTGGCACCTGGAACTGGCCAACTATCCGTTAATGTTTTCCCCATTGTTGACCCAGCCAGGATGTGTATGAATCGTCTCCCTGACTGGTTTTGGGGGCCCCCGAATACTGACTTAATCACCCGTCAATGTCTCTCTCATTGTAGAGCCGGGGGGGTATTTGTGTATTGATGTGTCTGGATGGGCCTTCGATTGCCCAGTACAATGATCCTTTCTGTGCATAGGAAAACGATTCCAGCACTTACTATCTTTGTTATTGTTCCAAATGCAAACGGGTTGCATCCTGTCTTTATCAGTGTTTACCGAGTATGATCCAATCTTATACTAAATGTATATTCGACGCCATCTTGTCTGCCCACTGTGTTTCTGGAAGCTTCTGCCACGATGCTCGGCGGCCATTTTACAGGCTTCTGTGTCCTTTATTATCAGGACAGCATTTCGTTTAATAAAACTGATCAAACGAATCTGCTTCTCTTATGTTATTTTGAATCGCGATAATTGCGAAACTTTACACGAGGCAGGAAAGGGATTAAATCCTTTTAACTGTCTGTTAACAGGTAGTTAACAGGCAGAAAATAGGATTAGTCCCATTTTACCTTTTCAACTGCAGGCTTCCCGACCTCGGAGAACCCCGCCAGGTTGGAGGAGTCGAGTAGGAGGTCTGCGGGGGTCGGAGGGATCTGAAAGTGAGGTGTAGAGGTGAGTGATGGGAGTAAGTGTGAAGTGGTAAGTATGTGAGGTGAGTGTAGAGTGTTAAAAAATGTTCATTTACCTTGGTTTCTTCCTACAGCCTTCATCCGCTCTGGATCGGGAGTCCCGACATCTTCCTTGTAGATTTCACAGACTGGCTGTTGGATCCTCCGAATCAACAGTCATCTGAAATCTACAAAGTAGAAAGGTTTGATGAGTCCTGAACACAAGGGCTCATCAAACTACACAGAATGTCCGTGTATGACAGCTTCACAGAGCTGTCAAATGCTGACATTTCTTCTTTCACGAAATCTTGACAGATGGCACGTCAGAAGTTGACGTGCTCTGTCAGTGACTTCCCCCTAATTGGCCTGCTGAGCCCGCCGGGCGGACTTAACAAGGTCAATCAGGGGAAAATCCCACTGGTTGGCCAGAAGATGATGGAGGCAGGACTGAGACCTGACAAGCAGCAGTCCTGCCTCCAACTCATCTCCATTCACAAAATCCAGCCCATAGTCTCAGTAATGGCTACTAGATCAAACCCGTTTATCTCTATTTGTGTCATTAATTCATCTACCTTGTTACGAATGCTTTGTGCATTCAGATACACTGCCTTTAATTTTAACTTTTTACTATTTTTCCCTGATGTGGCCTTAGTCGCTAATGTCCTATTATCATTATTAAACTCTGTCTCTTCCTGACACAATCTGCTTGATTTTACCCAAATCGCTACTCTGCTCTATAGCCTTCACTTTTCTCTTCAGACTTATAAATTTACCCTTACCTGAACCCTTCCTCCTCCTTATTAGTTTAAAGCCCTATCTACCACCTGAGTTTATCGATTTGCCAGGACACTGGTGCCAGCCCGGTTTAAGTGGAACAGCTCCCTCTTTCCCCAGTACTGGTGCCAGTGCCCCCTGCCTCTCAAACCACTCTTGGAGCCACACATTTAAACCTCTATCTATTTGCCCCTATGCCAATTTGCATGTGGCTCAGGTAGTAATCCAGAGATTATTACCTTGGAGGTTCTGCTTTTTAATTTGTACCCTAGCTCCTCAAACTCCCTCAGCAGAACCTCATTCCTAGTTCTACCAATGTCGTTGGTTCGTGCATGGACCACGACAACGGGATCCTCCGCTTTCTGCTCCAAGTTCTTCTCCAGCCGTGAGGAGATGTCCTTAACCCTAGCACCGTGTATTTGATAAAGAGGATAAGAGACTTGTTGAAAAGGGTAAAGCTATGTTAGTGATGGTAACGTGGCAGCACAGATAGAGGGATAGCTGAAGATCAGCAGGAAGAGATCAATGGATGTTTCTCAGCGTCAATAGCCCCAGGGATCCATGTTAGAACCTTGTCTCCATATACATAAATAACTTGGACATGGGAATAAGAGGGAACAAAGATAATCTGCCAACAGCACTAAATTACAGGAGACAGGAAAGATTGCAACAGGAGGCAGATGTGGAGAACATAGTACAGTGCAGATAGAAACGGAATAGTACATTTCGAGGATAAAGATGAGAATGTGAATGTAATCGTGAAAAAAAATGTTTAAATTATCAATGGGTGGTTCTTGAAGTGGAGTTTACAGGGGTTTTAAAGTAAATATTGCCAGTGGAAAATGTTATAGAAGGGAAATGGAGTTGTGGCTTTCATATATAGGAGCCCAGAATACAAAACCAAGGAGGTTCCGATGAATCTGTGCAAGGCATTGGCTCGGCACTGACTATAGCTCCAACAACTTACACCCTGTCACTGACTATACAACAACAACTTACACCCTGTCACTGGCTATACAACAACAACTTACACCCTGTCACTGACTATACAACAACAACTTACACCCCGACACTGACTATACAACAACAACTTACACCCTATCACTGACTATACAACAACAACTTACACCCTGTCACTGACTATACAACAACAACTTACACCCTGTCACTGACTATACAACAACAACTTACACCCTGTCACTGACTATACAACAACAACTTACACCCTGTCACTGACTATACAACAACAACGTACACCCTGTCACTGACTATACAACAACAACTTACACCCTGTCACTGACTATACAACAACAACTTACACCCTGTCACTGACTATACAACAACAACTTACACCCTGTCACTGACTATACAACAACAACTTACACCCTGTCACAGACTATACAACAACAACTTACAACCTGTTACTGACTATACAACAACAACTTGCACCCTGTCACTGACTATACAACAACAACTTACACCCTGTCACTGACTATACAACAACAACTTACACCCTGTCACTGACTATACAACAACAACTTGCACCCTGTCACTGACTATATCTCCAACAACTTACACCCTGTCACTGACTATATCTCCAACAACTTACACCAAGTCACTGACTATACAACAACAACTTACACCCTGTCACTGACTATATCTCCAACAACTTACACCAAGTCACTGACTATACAACAACAACTTACACCCTGTCACTGACTATAACACCAACAACTTACACCCTGTCACTGACTATACAACAAAAACTTACACCCTGTCACTGACTATAACACCAACAACTTACACCCTGTCACTGACTATACAACAAAAACTTACACCCTATCACTGACTATATCACCAACAACTTACACCCTGTCACTGACTATACAACAAAAACTTACACCCTGTCACTGACTATACAACAACAACTTACACCCTGTCACTGACTATATCTCCAACAACTTACACCCTGTCACTGACTATACAACAAAAACTTACACCCTGTCACTGACTATATCACCAACAACTTACACCCTGTCACTGACTATACAACAACAAATTACAACCTGTCACTGGCTATACAACAACAACTTACACCCTGTCACTGACTATACAACAACAACTTACGCCCTGTCACTGAGTATATCACCAACAATTTACACCCTGTCACTGACTATATCACCAACAACTTACACCCTGTCACGGAAATACAACAACAACTTACGCCCTGTCACTGACTATATCACCAACAACTTACACCCTGTCACTGACTATACAACAACAACTTACACCCTGTCACTGACTATACAACAACAACTTACGCCCGTCACTGACTATATCACCAACAACTTACACCCTGTCACTGACTATACAACAACAACTTACGCCCTGTCACTGACTATACAACAACAACTTACGCCCTGTCACTGACTATATCACCAACAACTTACACCCTGTCACTGACTATACAACAACAACTTACGCCCTGTCACTGACTATACAACAACAACTTACGCCCTGTCACTGACTATATCACCAACAACTTACACCCTGTCACTGACTATACAACAACAACTTACACCCTGTCACTGACTATACAACAACAACTTACGCCCTGTCACTGACTATATCACCAACAACTTACACCTTGTCACTGACTATACAACAACAACTTACGCCCTGTCACTGACTGTGGCTCCAGAACCTGTCATGCTTTGTTTTCAAAGTCTTTTGTGCTGATCAAGTTGAGGGAAGTTAGTGCTTGGGGATTTGAATCTTCCCACTTTAGGCAGCCAGTGTCAGCATGGAACACTCCAGGATCCATTAGAGGGCAGCCATTTGCAGCATAAAGCTGCCCCAACAAGGTGCCTCCGAAGAGTACGCAGTTTTTTAACCAGTGTGACACTTTTGCAATTTCCAACGCCAACTGTCCTGTGAAATTGTCAATTCGTGTTGAAGTAAGGACAGCCTAATTCTGTGGGATCTGGACCGAGACTGCCCAACTCATCTCACACTGGACCCTTACAGCCAGCAGACAGAGGAGACCTTCAATCTCAGCTGGATTTTCACACTGGAACCAGAGGTCTTGATATTAAAATCCCATGATGGCCGGGAGAGGGTCAGGAGAGGTTCGGGGGGAGATAAAATGTGAAATTCGCAGAATCTGACCGGACACTTGCCCGCCACCATTTTTACGGCATTGGATGTTGGGACGTCCGAGTGTCCCGTCGTGGAGAGGCGGGAGGCTCATTAACATAATTAAATCGGGCTCCTGCCCTGCAATTGGGAACCGAACTGGAACTTAACTGATGCAGCAGAGGTTCCCGGGGCTCGGGAAAGTTCCAGGGAAACAGAGGCGAGATTTCTCGGCACTTTATCGAGGTTGGTAAAGGCCTGGAGGCCCGATGTCAATAAAGGCTCGGTACTGACAGGTCCTTTCTCAGTTCCCTGTGGGACACGGTTTGGTGAGACTATTTGGTGTGAGAGAGTTATTTGGAGAGTTTGGAGCTGCTCAGACAGAGACGCTCAGGATGGGTGGCGCCATGGCTGCTCTCGATGGGACTGACGAAGAGGAGAATGAGGATCAACAGCAGCAAGGGCGGCTGTGGAGGGAGCTGCAGGTGGCCAGCAGAGAGGGGAGCAGAGTGGTCGAGCTCGCAGGAGGCACTACCCAGCTAATAGGGTCTACAGACAGAACCTCAACTTCCTTGACCTCTCGGAAGAGCAGTGCTTCCGAAGGCTGAGATTGTCACGTCAGGTGGTCGCAGACATCTGCAGCCTTCCACTGGAAGACCTGTTGCCTGCTGGACCTGGCAGCCATGCATTACCAGTCGCTGTGAAAGTCACCACCTCCCTCAATTTCCTTGTCTCTGGCTTCTTCCAGAGCGCTACCGGAGACATATTGAGGATCTCACAGTCAGCTGTACATAAATGCAGATGGCAGGTGATGGGTGGGTTGTTTGACAGCGTTGGGAGTTATATAAGCTTCCCTTGAGATGACAGTAGCCAGAATGAGCAGTCACTGGGATTCGCGTCTCTTGCACTCGCCATTCAAGAATGGGGGACACGGGAAAGTGGTGCAAATTTATACATTTAATGTGACCAAACAAATGAATTGGAATAATGAATGTCAGCAAACACCCATTTGCTTACCCCGAGTGAACTATAAAGCCTTTTGTTTCCTATCTCTGACACCTCTAGGTGGTGCATCCCCTGTGCAGCAGAGATAGTGGCAGGCTGCTCAGATCCTTGCTCTGTCTTTTGAGGTGCACATGCCCAACGACGTCTGGGTGTTGGAGCCCGTGAGGGCCCCGCCAAAGACTGCTCCACCTGCACATGTGCAGGGCCAGACTGGGTCAGCGGGAGAAGAGGCAGCATGGTGGGTACTGGTTGAGGGGTGGGTGCGGACTCAACACGGACTCTCCTCAGCTCTCCATACCAGCACTCTCTGCTCGTACTCACTTGTGCCGTGTGATTCACCAGGTGACATCCCACCTAACTGTCTAAGAGGACCCACTGATGTGCTGGTATCTGCGCTGGTGCCTGCCACGCGTGTGTCCTGTGACAGGGGGTCCTCAGTAGGAATGAGCTCCTCTGAGGAATCCTCGTCATCTCTGGGCAGGGGCTTGTGTTCGTCGTATGATGGCCCCGGAGGAGAGAGGAAACGGATAAGATTTAGTCATGGAACGTTACAAATGTTGAAATGCACGTGATTAAAGTGGTCATATTTGATAAAGTGCTGAAGTCAACTGAGGTGACGTGCAGGAGATGTGGGTCTGAGAGATTAATGCTGTCACCCTGCTCCAATGGACGGCCAGTCTCACCATCTCCAATGCTCGGGGTTCTGATACCGCTAATCTCCAGAGCCTCCTCCTCTGCCGGGTAAAGCTCCATGATCTGTGGGGGTCTGCCTCCGGTCCTCTCCCTCTCCCTGGCATTCTGAGCTCTCTTCTCCTGCAAGGGTTGCACGACAGACCTATGAGTGGCTCGGAGGCATGTGTGCATCCGATGGATGTAATGCTCTCGGTGAGGGTGACTATCAGACAGATACAACATGAGTGGCACTGACATGTATTTGAGGATTGTGTTGACAGTGTCATTTGAGGACGAGCTGAGAATCGGGGGAGCTGACTGAGGTGATATCCGATTTCATGAGGATTAGGGTGACTGGCAATGGTGGAAGGGGATGGGACTGAGGACAAAAGGATGTAAACGCAAAGATGGGGTGCTGCTGAAAGTGAAGTGGGTGTGCGAGTGCTGTGAATGGAGTACACTTACAAGAGTGAGAGGGGGTGCACTACAGGATGTGGGTGAATCTGCAACTGTGCTCACCTTCCCTGACCTGATCAGGTCATTGAAAGGTTTCTGGCACTGGATCCGGGATCTCGTGGTGACGCTCCTGCTGCCCACCTCCTGGTCCAGCGCCAGCCACACCTTCTCACTGGTGGCAGCAAGTCTCTTTTTCCCCTAAAATAGTGGACAGGGGAATGTCTATGGATGTTATTTATATGGACTTCCAGAAGACATTTGATAAAGTCCCACATAAGAGACTGTTAACTATGGTAGAAGCCCATGGAATTGAGGGCAAATTATTGACCTGGTTAGGAAATTGGCTGAGCGGCAGGAGACAGGCAGTAGGGATAATTGGCAGGATGTGACTCGTGGTGTCCCGCAGGGATCTGTGTTGGGGCCTCAACTATTCACAGTATTTATTAATGACTTAGATGATGGTATAGAAAGTCATATATCCAAATTTGCCGATGACACAAAGATAGGCGGCATTGTAGGCAGTGTAGATGAAAGTATAAAATTATAAAGGGATATCGACAGATTAAGTGAATGGGCAAAACTGTGGCAAATGGATTTCAATGTAGGCAAATATGAGGTCATCCACTTTGGACCTAAAAAGGATAGAACAGGGTTACTTTCTAAATGGTGAAAGGTTAAAAACAGTGGAGGTCCAAAGAGACTTCGAGGTTCAGGTACATAGATCATTAAAATGTCATGGACAGGTACAGAAAATAATCAAGAAGGCTAATGGAATGCTGACCTTTATATCTCGAGTACAAGGGGGTAGAAGTTATGCTGCAGTTATATAAAACCCTGGTTAGACCACACCTGGAGCACTGTGAGCAGTTCTGGGCACCACACCTGAGGAAGGATATATTGGCCTTGGAGGGAGTGCAGTGTAGGTTTACCAGAATGATACCCAGACTCCAAGGGTTAAGTTACGAGGAGCGATTACACAAATTAGGGTTGTATTCCCTAGAATTTAGAAGGTTAAGGGTGATCTGATCGCAGTTTTCAGGATATTAAGGGGAACAGATAGGGTCGATAGAGAGAAACTATTTCCACTGGTTGGGGATTCTAGGACTAGGGGCATAGTCTAAAAATTAGAGCCAGACCTTTCAGGAGTGAAATTAGGAAACACTTCTACACACAAAGGGTGGTAGAAGTTTGTCACTCTCTTATGCAAATGGAAATTGATGCTAGATCAATTGTTAATTTTAAATCTGAGATTGATAGATTTTTGTTAACCAAAGATATTAAGGGATATGGGACAAAGGCCAATGGAGTTAGATCACAGATCAGCCATGATCTCATTGAATGGGGGGCACGAGGGGCTGAATAGCCCACTCCTGTTCCTATGTTCCTGTTGGTGGGAAAGAGGACCTCCCTCCTGATCCTTACTGCACCCAACAGAACATCGAGCGACGACTCGCTGAACCTGGCCGCAGTTTTTACTCTCTTTCCAGATTCATCAATGACTGTTCTCCTTCAAAAATGAGAAGTCGCACAACACCAGGTTATAGTCCAACAGATTTATTTAAAATTACAAGCTTTCGGAGCTGTCGCCCCTTCGTCAGGTAAAGGTGCAATGAAGGAATCTACAATATTACACAGTATATAAACACAGAAACTGCAGAGATACAATCTTTCAGGGAAGCATTACTCAAAGACACACCAGAGCACAGCCAAGACTGAAAGATTGTATCTCTGCAGTTTCTGTGTTTATATACTGTGTAATATTGTAGATTCCTTCATTGCACCTTTACCTGACGAAGGGGCGACAGCTCCGAAAGCTTGTAATTTTAAATAAAGCTGTTGGACTATAACCTGGTGTTGTGCGACTTCTCATTTTTGTCCACCCCAGTCCAACACCGGCATCTCCGCATCATTTTCTCCTTCAAGCAGCACTGTTGCAATCTTCAAACGTCCTTGTCTGTTTTATCTCTGAACTGGGCCTTTAAATAGTCGAGGTGAAACCGCGTCAAGCTGGTGTGCATCACGCGTGTTCCTGCGCAGTGGAGATGCGAAACCTGGAAGTAAAGTGATAATGTTGTGCGTTCCTCCGCGTTCATTGGGAGCAGCAGCGGGAGCGGACCAACCTGTGATGGAACCGGCGAAAGCGGAGCGAGGAAATAAAGCCCGAGGCTCGAGGCCCAGACCGAGCTATTGGGAGCAGCAGTGGGAGCGGACCGACCTGTGAGGGAACCGGCAAAAGCGGAGCGAGGAAATAAAGCCCGAGGCTCGAGGCCCAGACCGAGCTATTGGGAGCAGCAGTGGGAGCGGACCCTGATTCTATTGGGAGCAGCAGTGGGAGCAGACCGACCTGTGAGGGAACCGGCGATTTAAAGAACAATAAAAAACAAGGAGTGACATCACAGGAAAGCAGGGAAGCGATTGGTTGGTCAGTATTTCTTTTTCTTGGGCATTGGTTTAAATTAAGAGCCGGGATTAAAAACTAAACGTTCAAAACTTAAAAGCTTAATTAATTACATACATTAGAGATGGCAGGGCAGGCGATGTGTTACTGCTGCAACATGTGGGAGCTGGTGGACACCATTGAGGTCCACGGCGACCACAGTTGCAGTAAGTGAGGAACTTCAGCTCCGTGGTGATGAGCTGGAGTCCGAGCTTCAAACACTGTGACACATCAGGGAGGGGGAGAGTTACCTGGATGCTGTGTTCCAGGAGGCAGTCACACCCCTTAGATTAATTAATTCAAATTTTGTCTGTGGTCAGGGACAGGTGGGTGTGACTTCGAGCGAGGCAGGTATGGGGACCCAGGAGGTAGTGGTGGAGGAGCCTCAGCCTTTGCTCTTGTCCAACAGATACGAGGTTCTTACTCTCTGTGTGGGCGAGAGCAGGGGCTGCAGTGAGGATGAGCAAACTGACCACAGCACCGTGGTACAGGGAGCCATTCAAGTGGGGGGAGCAAAAAGAAATGTGGTAGTGGTAGGGGACAGTATGGTTAGGGGGATAAACACTGTTCTCTGCATCCAAGAGTGTGAGTTCCGAAGGCTGTGTTGCCTGCCCGGTGCCAGGGTAAAGAACATCTCCTCTGGGCTGGAAAATAACTTAGAGTGGGAGGGGTCCAGTTGTCGTGGTCCATGTAGGTACCAACGACATAGGTAGGACAAAGAAAGAGGTTCTGCTGAGGGAGTATGAGCAGCTAGGGGCTAAATTAAAAAGCAGAACCACAAAGGTAATAATCTCTGGATTACTACCTGAGCCACGTGCAAATTGGCATAGGGTAAATAAGATCAGAGAGATTAACGAGTGGCTCAATGATTGGTGTGGGAGAAATGGGTTTCGATTCCTGGGGCACTGGCACCAGTCCTGGGATAAGAGGGAGCTGTTCCATCGAGACGGGCTTCATTTGAACCAGGCTGAGACCAGTGTCCTGGCGAATCGAATAACTAGGGCTGTAGATAGAGCTTTAAACTAAATAGTAGGGGGGAGGGATACGCTGAGCGGAAATTTAAAAAGTCAAAGAAAAATGAGCAGGCAAAAGTGCAGGGTAGCGATAGGGGTAATGATAACCAGAGTGTGACAGGAAGGGACAGAGCATATACACATAAGAGTGCATCAGAAAGAGGGGTCAGAGTAGGGAAAAATGGTAAAAAAACAACATTAAAAGCTCTATATCTGAACACATGCAGCATTCTTAACAAGATAGATGAGTTGTGTCGAAGTTTCGACTTCCGATTAAAGACTCTTGTAAACAATATCGTCAAAGAAGGCTTTTTATTATATTTTACTTGCAAGGAGACTGCAACCATAGCCCAATTAGCTATGATGACAGACTGCCGAATCACAGAAAATGGAGTATTCTTATACAGTATAATATCACATGACATGTTGTTTAAGGTAAGCTAAGTTAACAATTAGAAAAAACACATTAGAAATGCCTTACAATGAGACTAGCTAATCTCTATAAAATGGAGTCTATCTATTTTACTTCTCTCACCAAGGCCAAGGCGCCTGGTTTGTTTACTTTACTAGCCCTTGGTTATCTCAATATTAAGCCTGTTTTCTTTATTGCAGGCAGACTTTTGCTGACAGCATAGTCTAAGACTTTAAAGTTATTTTCAGAAAAGAACATAACAAATGGATTTTTTTCCTTTTCCACACAAGTCAGAGTCGGCCATTTTATTAGTTTAAATTCAAGGAAACCATTTTGTCCGAGACAAAAACTGCACTTCCACATTCCCCCCTTTTTTGTCCTTCTAGGACAAAATAGCTCAATTTAACTTTTTCGGTCTTTCTTGTCGGTTCCTGTACCAAATTTGGATTTTGGCCAGGGATGCCAACTTCTTTTCTGTTTTAACCATCCTCGGGATTATACCTGTATTGATGGCTGACCTTATTTAAGATCGTCCTTCTTCTCTGTCTAGTCTCGGTGTTTGGGCGTATGTTCTTGTAGGGGTTTTAGTTGTGTTTTGGTGACTGTGGCGTACTTTTCTGTTTCATTAGTCTGCTGTTCTCTAACTTTTCCTGCAGCTTTTACTAGCCTGCAGTTCAGGTGTCGCTATACACCCTCTAAGGAGATAGGGTACAGCAGCTCATAGAGGAGTTCTAAGTCATGGCCCACACAGTTTATGCCTAACCTGTGGGGTTCTCCTAGGGAACTGCAGCTTATAGAGGAGGACTGATTCATGACCCACACAGTTTATGCCTAACCTGTGGGGTTCTCCTAAGCACAAGTGCTTCTACGTGAGCCTCCAGAGTGCGGACCAAGTGATATACAAGGTCGACGTCACCGGCAGTTGAAAGGAGTCCTCTCTCTTTCCCTAGCCTGCAGATCCCATTTGGGTGGAAGAATGTTTACCGAAAGTGGGGAGCATGCAAAAATGTATATATATATCTATATGTATATTTTGTCTAGATTGTCTAATCCTCAAAATTGTATGTTATTCAATCGCCTCAGTTCCTCCCCGAAGGGACCATACTTTTCTTCTTCGTCATTTATTTCTTTCGGTATCATTATACTTACTTCAGGTATGACTACCTTGCCTAACCTATCAAATCTTTTAATCATCTTAAACACCTCGATCAGGGTTCACGTTGGTGCGGAAAACGGTAAAACCCATCTGATTGTCAGTATTCAATCGTCCCATTTAGTCCCATTCCATGGTCTGTTATTAGTCAAATTCATCAAACTGGTAGTATTGAACCACCAGCTTTCCATGGAACTTCCTGCCTTGTACGTAATAAACTTTTGTATGCAACGACTTTTCCCCATATTAACTCTGTTCCCTTTAGTCTGTCCTAGATCGCGTTCCCAGCATATATCCCCGATTGGTCGGCCCTTTCCCGATGTATTGGTAAGGGCTAGAAAAGGAGGTTCTTTCGTATAATCATACGTCGGCTTGTACCATCCTTTAAAATTTTCTAACAAATATCCTCCCCCCTTAAACTCGTTTCTTAGGCTAGACCACTTTTGTTCCCATTCTTTCCCGAAGGTGGATAGGGTGGTATCTTTCTGTTTCGTATGATTCTTATTAATTATCCATTCTGCCATATCTGTGAGGTTCAAGGGTATCGGTCGCAGAGGTATTCCTCTTTTCACATAAGTAGGAATATGGCTACATACCCAACAGGCGTTTATCCCACTTTTTTTGGCATACTTATATGACATATACAAAAAGGTGTTCATATGTAATTCTCGTTTCTTTCGGGGTTCTTTTCCTCTCCCTTGGCAGGCTATACATATCAGTCCGATTAGTAGGTAAAACGTAAATAACAGCTTCATTGTTTAAGTCTTTTCAAATTCAAATTCAACTGTCCTTATCTGATACTTTCTTGCAATGGGATGCGTGGATCCAAGTAGGTCTTTCCTTGACCTTTACAGCTGTATTTGTTGTCAAGAGTACTTGATATGGCCCTTCAAAGCGTGGCTGCAGACCGTTCTTCCTCTTAAAGACCTTTACGTAGACGTCATCTCCTGGTTCCAAGTTATGGCACTTTCCTTCGGCCGGTTCCGTTTGAGCTTCCTTTACCTGTTGGTGAAAGCTGGAAATACATCTAGTTAATGCAATGCAATAGTTTAGCATACTTTCATCCATTTTATGAATGTCCATTTGTTTAACCGTAAAGGGTGCTGAGAATGGCAGCCTTTGGGGTCGTCCCATAACAATCTCATGTGGCGACAGTCCAGTTGTCCTGTTAGTTGCTGCTCGCATTACCATCAATGCTAAGGGTAACAGTTCAACCCATTTTAGTCCAGTTTCATTGCAAAGTTTAGAAAGTTTATTCTTCAGCATTCCGTTATATCTTTCTACTAATCCCGCAGATTGCGGATGATAACTGCAGTGGAAATGCTGATTAATCTGCAAAGCCTTACATAGTTCCTTTCTGATCATTCCAGTAAAATGTGATCCATTGTCGCATGAAAGTTGCATAGGTATTCCAAACCTTGGTATGATTTCTTTTAACAAACACTTTGCAACTGTTACAGCATCATTCTTTTTACATGGAAAAGCTTCAACCCATCTTGAAAACATATCTATGATTACCATTGTGTAAGTCCTTCAAAATTTTTTAAATTTTTTTTTCTTTTTTTTCTGTCTATTACCCCCCCACCCTGTGTTGTTTTGCAGTTTATTATTCTCTTATCACTTCTATTTGTCTTTTGATGCTTGATATTCGACCTTGCTGGCATTTCTGCTATCTATTCCTGGCTGCATGTTGTCAGTTTCTGTTCTAAGAATTAAAACCCATCTTTGAATCTAACAGCTATTTCTTACAATTCCCTTCTTTGAGAAGGAAATAACCCTTATTGACTTCTCACAATCGGCTCTTGACTAATCTAGCTAGTTCTTATTGCTCTCTCTCAACTTGGGCATTAGTTAGTAGGGAGTCTTGAAGATTTCTCCCTTCTAATAGTCCATTCCGGTGTTCCAATTCTGCCCCGCCTGGGGTATCCTCTGTTTCTTCTATCTTCCTGATGTTACCCCGCCTGGGGTGTCCTCTACATTGCTTTGGATCTTCTCTTTCGGTGTGCTCAATTTGTTAGTGCTGGTTAGTCATGGGCATTAGTACCCAATTGGCTTGTGTATCTTACTACATAGGTTACATATATCAAATACACTATCATTACAAGTTGGAGAACTACCAGAGCGTGTGAAATAATACAAATCTAAGTGTGTGCTGATATATTAAGCCCAATTATCCCACCAGTGTGAGTTGTCCCCTATGCTGTCAATTTCAATATCTATTCTCGAGTTGTCTTGCTCCAAAACATAAAAATGCTTTTGGGAGGAGTTCAGTCGCATCATGAGCTCACTGAAGCCCTCAGACAACAGGGGAATGTAGTATCCAAATGGTGCCACATAATTGTGCAGCTCATACTTAAGAATCTCATTTACTGTCAGTTTCACTTGAGCATAGGTTTCGATATTATGCAAAACATGTTGATTGATGGGACAGGTCCTGTTAGACCCATAAAGCATGATAGTTGCGGTAGTAGTGACACAGGAGGCACTACCAAAACCACCTCATACTGGATTCGTACTGGTTTTTCCCCACGCTCTGTTACCTACAAAACACAATTATTACAGTCATAGTTAAATTCAGTCTTACAATTTCAAGCAACATTACAGTTTAACATCTAATCAACAAATCATGGACTTAAAAGATTCTCCAGATCTCTCTTTTACTCGTATCCATCTTGTGGATAATTCTTGTTAAACATGATTTCTCCTTAGCCCTCAATTGTCCCAATCCAGATTCCATGTAACTCTCCACTTCAACTTCAATTTCAATCCTTCTAACAGGTACCAGTGTGTTTAACTCTATTCTGATTGTTTCATTAATTAGATAGTTTCTCGATGGAGTATGTGTCAATTGCTTTAAAAGTTGTTTCACTCTCCTGAGCCACATTAACCATTTCATGTCTTGCTGTTGTCAAGTAATTGAGCAGACTGAGACCCGTTCTTCAGTGCAGATTCAACATACATTTCCAGATGGTAATCGCTTCATACGTAACAAATCACATTTGCACACTCATAGTATCTCAATATCATGCCACATGTGCCCCTCTCGGGCTCCCAGGCATCTTATCAAAAGATTGTCTTTGTTCATCTTCCTCTGCATGGTCCCGATATCTTGGATAGTGGCCAGGCTATCAAATTCAGTTTTCTTAAAAAGTTCATTATAGGCAGGGACACAAATGTCTCCAAGAGAAAGCTATCAATTTACTATTCTTAGCTACACTTTCCTGACTTTCACTAACAAGTTTTTTTTTAATTCCCATTCAGCAGTGTAATTTCTCCTGTTTCTATCTTACACATCCCATTAATTACCATTCATATCTCATTCATGAGCCCTGGAGTAACTTTACTGTCCAGTACAATATTTAAGATTGAAAACATAGATCAAACATTCTCACTAGGTCCAAGTTACTAACACTTTTTATTTATCATTATTTTAGAGGATCTTTTATTTTCCCAAAAGTAACCCCATATATATATAGTGCCTGAGTCCATTTTGTTATTACAACATTATCCCAAAATCCAAACAGCAGTACTGTTGAACTGATAGGTTTTGTCAATGTTCAATTTCATTTCTATCAATTTATCTTCCATTTCCAATTTCAGAAACAAATGATTTCCAGGCTAGGTGGCTTACACAGTGTTTTAACATTAGAGACAGAAGTGCTGCAATTAGTTTACAAAGTAACTTTCATATAACAAAAGAAAGAAGAGAATCCATTGTGACTCTGCTTAGAGCCCAAGGGGTTAATTTATCAAATCATAATTTTCCTTCTGTCACTGTGGGGACATATTAACTTAAAATTAAGAAACTTATATTTAATAATGTCCAATATCTTTAAATTTCATACTAAAGTTGTTGCTCGATGAACTTAATCAGCTGTCAGTGGAAAGGGTTAACTCCTTTGCAGGTTTTTTAAGAAGGTGGAGCAAAACATTATCAGGCGCACGCAATTGCGTCACTTCACGTAAATTAAAAAAAACTTTCCCGATCCAAAAAAGCAGTTGTGTTTTCACACTTTAACTAAACACGAACAGAACAGATAAAACAAAACAAAATAGCACATGCTTGCAGAACTAGTAAATTACATAATATTTCTTATTGTCCTTTCTTCAGATGTCTTTCCAAAATACTATAACTATAAATTAGTTTTTCACATTTAAGCAAATCAAATCAAATTGCTTTGGAAGATTTCACCATAGCAACCGCGACTCCAAGGTTAAATCTTAGACCGAAACTTAATCTTTTGTTAAACAAACTTTTTTTTTGTTGTTCTTCTCAGTTTTTACACACCAGCTTAACTTAAATTGTAATTCAAATTCGTTTTTTTTTCTAATTCTTGGGGCACAATGCTTTCTCTGCAAAGTCTGATATAAAATTCCCGTCTATCCCTGACAGTAAAGGCGAATTTCCTTGTGATTCCTCTGCCAATGGTATGGACCAGAACCCGTTCTGTATCCAAGACTGTAAATATTTCAAAATCTGGTTTCAGACCATTAAATATCTTATTCAATGCGGTCTACACAAATTTACACCAACCAGAATTTCACCGTGCACAATGAAAGTCTGGTTTTTAATAGGTTAATTAACCTCAATAATTCCAATTCAATCCAGATCAATTTTTTTAAAAAAACTAACCAGTGTCAGTTGGAAAAGACCAATAGTCACATTTAACAAAGAAACAATTACCATGCCTTGTAAACATTCAAATTAATTTTCTTTCCAGGCACATTGGCAACTGTGACTTCAAGGCTGAAGCTTATACCTCTTTTGTAAAACAATTAACAAACTTAAACCAACAACGCTTGAGTATCATTCAAGACAAGTCTTCAAAGAGTTAAAAACAGCTTTTAGCTCTCTGTACAAAAGAGTGGGTGGAGCTAAAACATAAACAAAATGACAGACACCTTTTTTTTTAGGCAGATTTTTTTTCTCAGGGACAAAATAATACTGTAACTTAACAAACTTAAACATTCACACAATCAGGAATCTTTTACACTTTTCACTCACACTTTCACACAACTGAGATCCCAGTATTCCTTTTAAGATTCCTTTCACTCAACAAATCTTGTATATTAGCTTTTATCTCGGCACAGACATTAATAACTTCCATACCGGTAAAACTTTTCTCAGCAGCTTTTCCTGGCTTTCCAAATCCCTTTTTTTTTGCTTGAGTTTCAGATTTCAATTCTGGTCCGGCGGTGTTGCGGAAGCTGCTTGCTCCATTAAGAGGGAAACTTTATTCTTTTGGTCCCTATTTGTCTAACTTCATTTTGTTTAGCCAATTTACTCACGGGGTCTTTTCTCTTATTTTTAATGTCAGATCTACTGGCTTGTATACTACGGTCCTTACGCCTTTCTGCTTCCTTTTTCCAGTCTGAAAAGGCTGACCAATTTACTGACTTTTTTTTTGTGGGTCTCTATTTGCGAGACAGTCCTCTAGACATGTAATTCTTCTATTCTTAGTAAAGTTTTAATTATACTAGGCATTCTTCTTCTAAATCGCAAGTTTTACCCTTTACTCCCTTACGATTATTTCTGACCATCCAATTCTATTACAAGACGATAACAAGAACTAACAACAATCAAGACAATTATAAGTAATGCAAAAAAGCCCAAATAGGCAAACAAATCAAATAATTAAACATTTAACCTTATACTTTAAACTAAACAAATAGTCAATTCTCAGTTTTGCATTGTTCTTCATTACAAACTGAGTCCTTAACATTTAACTTACACTCTATACTCTGCCGTGAGATTCTCAATAGTCAATTCTCAGTTATCTTTTCACGGCTCAAGGGCCCCACCCTTGATACTGCAGTTTTATTTCCTGGTACCTTTTATACTGCAGCTTTTGCTGCTCAAGGGCAAGGGACCCACCCTTGAGACTGCAGTTTTAATCCGGGATACAACCCTGTCGACTTTTTCCCTTGCCTTCTTTGCCCAACAGTTTTTTTTTTTAATTTCCTTCCCTTCTTTTTTCCAATTTGTCTAAATCAAAAGCTACAAGATTCAACTCAAATCTAAACAAAAGTCTTAACAATCGCAGTGTACCTGTCGGAAGAAACAGACTTACATCATTCAGGATCTAATGAGAAATCCCTTTTTTTTTGTGATAAAAAATCACTGTGGCCATAGGATTTGTCACTAGAAATTCATGATGCCTTGTCCGTGACTTACCGAAAGATAGCAAGCGATCTCGGTGGAACCTCCAAGAAACTGTCGAAGTTTCGACTTCCGATTAAAGACTCTTGTAAACAATATCGTCAAAGAAGGCTTTTTATTATATTTTACTTGCAAGGAGACTGCAACCATAGCCCAATTAGCTATGATGACAGACTGCCGAATCACAGAAAATGGAGTATTCTTATACAGTATAATGTCACATGACATGTTGTTTAAGGTAAGCTAAGTTAACAATTAGAAAAAACACATTAGAAATGCCTTACAATGAGACTAGCTAATCTCTATAAAATGGAGTCTATCTATTTTACTTCTCTCACCAAGGCCAAGGCGCCTGGTTTGTTTACTTTACTAGCCCTTGGTTATCTCAATATTAAGCCTGTTTTCTTTATTGCAGGCAGACTTTTGCTGACAGCATAGTCTAAGACTTTAAAGTTATTTTCAGAAAAGAACATAACAAATGGATTTTTTTCCTTTTCCACACAAGTCAGAGTCGGCCATTTTATTAGTTTAAATTCAAGGAAACCATTTTGTCCGAGACAAAAACTGCACTTCCACAGTTGACAGCACAAATAGAAATAAATGGGTATGATCTGATAGCCATTACAGAGACATGGTTGCAAGGTGACCAAGGCTGGGAACTGAATATTCAGGGGTATTTGCCATTTTGTAAGGATAGGCAGAAAGGAAAAGGAGGTGGTGTAGCTCTGTTAATAAGGGATGAGATCAGTGCAGTAATGAGAAATGATATTGGCTTAGAAGATCAAGACGTAGAATCAGTTTGGGTGGAGATAAGAAATAATAAGGGTAAGAAGTCACTGGTGGGAGTGGTCTACAGGCCCCTAAACAGTAGCCACACTGCAGGGCAGAGTATAAATCAAGAAATAATAGAGGCTTGTAAGAAAGGTACGGCTATAATCATGGGAGATTTTAATCTTCATATTGATTGGACAAAGCAAATTGGCAAAGGTAGACTTGAGGAAGAGTTCTTAGAGTGTATAAGGGATGGTTTCTTGGAACAATATGTTGTGGACCCAACCAGGGAGAAGACTATTTTAGATCTGGTAATGTGTAACGAGGCTGGATTAATTAATGATCTCGAAGTGAAGGATCCTCTTGGGAAGAGTGATCATAGCATGGTAGGATTTCAAATTCAGTTTGAGGGTGAGAAATCTAGGTCTCAAACTAGTGTCCTGAACTTAAATAAAGGTAATTACAAAGGTATGAAGGCAGACTTGGTTAAAGTGGACTGGGAAAATATATTACAGGGTAAGACTGTAGAAAAGCAGTGGCAAACATTCAAGGAGATATTTCATAACTCTCAGCAAAGATATATTCCAGTGAGAAAGAAAGACTCTAAGAGAAGGATGAACCATCTGTGGCTAACTAAGGAAGTAAAGGATGGTATCAAATTGAAAACAAAAGCATACAATGTTGCGAAGAATAGTGGAAGGCCAGAGGATTGTGAATTTTTTTTAAAACCAGCAAAGGACGACTATAAAAATGTTAAAGAGAGAGAAGAAGATAGCTTATGAGAGTAAGCTAGCAAGAAATATAAAAACAGACAATAACAGCTTCTATAGGTATATAAAAAGGAAGAGAGTAGCTAAAGTAAACATTGGTCCCCTAGAGGATGAGTCTGGGGAATTAATAATGGGAAACAGGGAAATGGCGGAGACTTTGAACAAATATTTTGTATCGGTCTTCACGGTAGAAGACACTAAAAGCATTCCAATAATGGATAATCAAGGGGCGATTGGGGTGGGGGGGGAACTTAAAACAATCACTAGAGAAAAAGTACTAGGCAAACTAATGGGACTAAAGGTGGACAAGTCCCCTGGACCCGATGGCCTGCATCCGAGAGTCTTAAAAGAAGTGGCTGTAGAGATAGTGGATGCATTGGTTGTAATCTACCAAAATTCCCTAGATTCTGGAGAGGTCCCAGTGGACTGGAAAACCGCAAATGTAACGCCCCTATTTAAGAGAGGAGGGAGACAGAAAGCAGGCAGCTATAGACCAGTTAGCCTAACATCTGTCATTGGGAAAATGCTGGAGTCCATCATTAAGGAAGTGGTAGCAGGACATTTAGAAAATCATAATATAGTCAAGCATGGTTTTATGAAAGGGAAATCATGTTTGACAAATTTGCTGGAGTTCGTTGAGGATGTAATGAGCAGGGTGGATAAAGGGGAACCAGTAGAGGTCATGTATTTGGATTTCCAGAAGGCATTCGATAAGGTGCCACATAAAAGGTTACTGCACAAGATAAGAACTCACGGGGTTGGGGGTAATATATTAGCATGGATAGAGAATTGGCTAACTAACAGAAAACAGAGTCAGGATAAATGGGTCATTTTCAGGTTGGCAAACTGTAACTAGTGGGGTGCTGCAGGGATCAGTGCTGGGGCCTCAACTATTTACAATCTATATTAATGACTTGGATGAAGGGACTGAGTGTAATGTAGCCAAATTTGCTGATGATACAAAGATAGGTGGGAAAGCAAATTGTGTGGAGGACGCAAAGAATCTCCAAAGGGATATATAGGCTGAGTGAGTGGGCAAAAATCTGGCAGATGGAGTTTAATGTGGGAAATGCGAGGTTATCCACTTCGGTAGGAAAAATAAAAAAGCAAATTATTATTTAAATGGGGAGAGATTACAAAATGCTGAGGTAGAGGGGGATCTGGGGGTCCTTGTACATGAATCACAAAAACTTAGCATGCAGGTACAGCAAATAATTAGGAAGGCAAATGGAGTGTTGGCCTTTATTGCAAAGGGAATGGAGTATAAAAGCAGGGAAGTCCTGCTACAACTGTACAAGGTATTGGTGAGACCACACCTGGAGTACTGCGTACAGTTTTGGTCTCCTTAATTAAGGGAGGATATACGTGCATTGGAGGCAGTTCAGAGAAGGTTCACGAGGTTGATTCTGGAGATGAAGGGGTTGTCTTATGAGGAAAGGTTGAGCCTATACTCATTGGAGTTTAGAAGAATGAGGCGATCTTATTGAAACATACAAGATTCTGATGGGGCTCGACAGGGTAGATGCAGAGAGGATGTTTCCCCTCATGGGGGAATCTAGAACTAGGGGAGCATAGTTTCAGAATAAGGGGTCGCCCATTTAAAACTGAGATGAGGAGGAATTTCTTCTCTCAGAGGGTCGTGAATCTTTGAAATTCTCTTCCCCAGAGAGCTGTGGAGGCTGGGTCATTGAATATATTTAAGGTGGAGAGAGACAGAATTTTGAAAGGTAAGGGAGTCAAGGTAAGGGGGTTATGGGGAGTGGGCGGGGAAGTGGAGTTGAGGCCAAGACCTGATCAACCATGATCTTATTGAATGGCGGAGCAGGCTCGAGGGGCCAAAAGACCTACTCCTGCTCCTACGTCTTATGTTCTTATGTTCTGTTCCTGTCTCTGTGTTAATATCAAGGCCCTAGTGTCTAAACCCTTTTAAATGGCTGTAATAATTGCATACTCGCTACATAACAGGAGTTTGCTTCAGGGCTAAAATTTCCAATCAGAAATCTCCACAAGATAGGAGCAGTTTGGATTTGTGTCTCTTGCCTGTAAAACTGTCATTCCTGTGTGCAACTTTAAACAGGGTGAGGCCTCTGTCACAACATTTCTGTTAACATTCCCTGAACTTTGACATCGTATGTTTCCGTACAGTGCTGCTCACAAGACTGTTCACTCTCATCATTCTCTCCCTAACTCTACACTAACTGACACTTCAATGTTTTAGAATTCCGGCTCATGTGTGATAGTCGCCCACCTTATTTTAATACCACATGTCATGGAATAGCTGATCCTTTCCCCACCTGCTGAAGCAATGGTGGAAATCAGAGTAAGATACACGAGGCCTTTCTGTACGTGCTCCATGGGTCAATGCACTTTGGCCCAGAGCTACCGCTCCCGCCTCTCAGTCAGGTGGTTCTGGATTCACTCCAGACACGAGAATGGAATCAAGGCTGGCATTTCAGTGCAGTACTGCGTGAGTGCTGCACCATCAAAGAAGCTGTCTTTTGGGTGAGACATTAAACTGAGAGCCCGTGTGTCTGTTCAGGTGGATGTAAAAGATCCCGTGGCACTATTTGAAGAAGAACAGGGGAGCTCTCTAACATTTGTCCCACAACCAACACCTCCAAAACAGGGCTTAAGGTTATTTGCCCCATTGTTTTTTGTGGGATCTTGCTGTGCACAGATTGGCTGCCACTTTTGCCTACACAACAACAGTGACTACACCTCAAAAGTACTTACTTGGCTGTGAAGCACTTTGGGATGTCCTGAGCTCATGAAAGCTGCTGTGAAAATGCAAGATCTTTCTGTATAAATCAGGGATTTGGCCTTTTGATGAACTCTTGGGCTGTCACATCTGGACAGGTATTTCTTACCCCTGGACAGGCTTTTACAAACAGATTTAACCTCAACTGCTTTAAGTAAGTCTTAAGACCAACTCCTACACCCTATGTTTTTGGAATGGTACATGCAGAAAATCCAGCAGTAAAATGTATCTAGAACATGCTGTTTTTGGAAAACTTGAACATTTTTATGCGGAATTGTGAGGTAAGTATATTTTAAACACTTTTCTTTTTGGAGGTGGCCTGCAAGTGGCCCCTGAAGGACCGCTGGTTAGGCTGCATGTCGACCTGGTTTTCCTGAATGCAGCCTCCCCGACACTGGCTGTGTTCAGGACAGCCCTTGTACAGAGGGCCTAGTGATTTGTTTGCCTTTGATCACCAGGGATGAAAGTTTTGGGCTTTTGGCAGATTGAAGTTGGAGGAAGGTTATTTCAAAACACATCATCCACGATCTGAAGTTCTGACAAGTTTTAGATCTTCTGTTAGAACTACGTATTGCAGTGCGTTTAATGTACTGTGCGTTCCCACTGACAGATTTTGAGCTGGATTTTGTACAGGCTGCCTTTTATGGAATAATAAGGTAATTGCAGGTGACTCACGGGATATTTTCTGGTGAATTGTCTATATATAGGAGCCTGGTGCTAATACAGCCAGAAATACCTGTTCTCAATTAGATAGGGTGCACTGTGCTGTACACTGAGAGCTGCTGGAACTGATTTCAAAGACACCAATTGATATAGTCCCAAGAAACGCTATGAGGGGTTCAAATTCCCACCTGTCTTCACATCAGATTATTGTAGGTGATATTTTAGCGTCATTAATCCATTAATACACTTCGCCTTTGCACTGAGCGACTCTTCATCCTCAATGATTGACCAACCTACATCTACCCCTCCCCCTCCTCTGGCCAACTTCTCTACCTCCTGTCCTCACTCAAGCTCACCTTTCACATCACTGCCTCATTCCCTTCAGACTTGCCACATCCAAAGTTTTGATTGCTAACAATCTCTGTCATCTCCATCACTGCCTCTGATCCCAAACCCACATCCCTCATACTCCACTTCTGCAACACACAATCCCAGAGTTCTCTGAAGCAGCATCTTTTCGAACCCCAGCTCACCCTTCTCTGCTCCTCCACTCACCATGACCAAGCCACCTCTTTCAACGCCCTCGACAGTCGTTCTGCTTCTGAAGGTCTTGTCCCTACAAAATCCCTCAGTCGTCCCACCCCTTAGTTCCACTTGACAACTCCCACCTCAACATTCCTAAATCCAAGGACCTCAGGCTTGAGTTCATAATGTATGGACAAGAGAGCTGAATTCCAGAGGTGAAGTGAGAGTGACTACCCTTGACATCAAGGCAGCATTTGACCGAGTGTGGCATCAAGGAGCCCTAGTAAAACTGAAATCAATGGGAATCGGGGGGAAAACGCTCCACTGGCTGGAGTCATACCTAGCACAAAGGAAGATGGTTGTGGTGGTTGAAGGCCAATCATCACAGCCCCAGGACATCGCTGCAGGAGTTCCTCAGGGCAGTGTCCTAGGCCCAACCATCTTCAGCTGCTTCATCAATGACCTTCCCTCCAACATAAGGTCAGAAGTGGGGATGTTCGCTGATGATTGCACAGTGTTCAGCGCCATTCACAACTCCTCAGATAATGAAGCAGTCCATGCTCGCAAGATCTGGACAACATTCAGGCTTGGGCTGATCAGTGACAGGTAACATTCACGCCACAGAAGTGCCAGGCAATGACCATCTCTGACAAGTGAAAGTCTAACCAGCTCCCCTTGACATTCAACGGCATTACCATTGCCAAATCCCCCACCATTATCATCCTGGGGGTCACCATTGACCAGATACTTAACTGGACCAGCCACATAAATACTGTGGCAACAAGAGCAGGTCAGAGGCTGGGTATTCTGCGGTGAGTGTCTCACCTCCTGACTCTCCAAAGCCTTTTCACCATCTATAAGGCACAAGTCAGGAGTGTGATGGAATACTCTCCACTTGCCTGGATGAGTGCAGCTCCATCAACACTCAAGAAGCTCGACACCATCCAGGACAAAGCAGCCCACTTGATTGGCACCCCATCCACCACCTTAAACATTCACTCCCTCCACCACCAGCGTACCGCGGCTGCAGTGTGTACCATCTACAAGATGCACTGCAGCAACTCGCCAAGGCTTCTTCAGCAGCACCTCCCAAACCCGCGACCTCTTCCACCTAGAAGGACAAGGGCAGCAGACGCATGGGAACACCACCACCTCCAAGTTCCCCTCCAAGGCACACACCATCCTGACTTAGAAGTATATCGCCGATCCTTCATCGTCGCTGGGTCAAAATCCGAGAACTCCCTCCCTAACAGCACTGTGGGAGTACCCTCGCCACACGGACTGCAGCGGTTCAAGAAGGCGGCTCACCACCACCTTCTCAAGAACAATTAGGGATGGGTAATAAATGCTGGCCTTGCCAGCGACGCCCACATTCCGTGAATGAATAAAAAAAAGCCTTACCAGCCACCACCAGATCGGGATTGACCACCTCAAGCAATATCACCTCTCTCTGTCCGTGGCCAAATCCTGTTAGAACTCCAGGATCATCCGAGAGGATAAGGACTCCTTAGCTCCATAACAAACCACCTCCTTTGACCCCCCTCCCCCTTCACCTGCGCCCTCCATCCTCACCCATCACAGTGCTTCCAATGGTGGGCACCTTCATGTTTGATCCTGAGCTCAAATAAAGATCCTATTTGTCCTCAAAACCACATCCACGACTCCGCTTGCCGCTGTCCCCAGTTCACCAGCACTGCTGCTGAAACCACTGTCCACCTGCTGGGTCAACCCTCCAACACTCTCCAAAACTCTTCCCTCTTACGTTCTACTCACCACTGTCCTCATTGACCCCACCCTAACTCTGCCGCCTCCTCCAGTTTGTGATGGAGCAGAGCAGTCTGTCCTTATTCTCCAGACCAGGCCCTCTGTTTTTCTGTTTCTGGCCTACTGTGGGTCTCCACCTCCCTCTGCTCCACCATCAGTGATAAAGTAATGATGTGGAGATGCCGGTGTTGGACTGGGGTGGACAAAAGTGAGAAGTCGCACAACACCAGGTTATAGTCCAACAGCTTTATTTGAAATCACAAGCTTTCGCAGCGCTGCTCCTTCATCAGGTGAAGTGAAGAGATGCATATAGGCACAGCATATATAGTCAGAGAACACTGCCAGATGATTACAGTTAATCTTTCTAACTGCCCTTTATCACATCTCGGCAGAGAGATAATCACGGCAATCAAAGGTGTTTGGACACCATCCACACCTTTGATTGCCGTGATTATCTCTCTGCCGAGGTGTGATAAAGGGCAGTTGGAAAGATTAACTGTAATCATCTGGCAGTGTTCTCTGACTATATATGCTGTGCCTATATGCATCTCTTCACTTCACCTGACGAAGGAGCAGCGCTCCGAAATCAGTGATAAAGCCTTCGCTGGGGCCAGTGTTGGGGGCGGAGCCTTCGCTGGGTTCCAGTGTTGGGGGCGGAGCCTTCGCTGGGGCCAGTGTTGGGGGCGGAGCCTTCGCTGGGGCCAGTGTAGGGGGCGGAGCCTTCGCTGGGCTCCAGTGTTGGGGGCGGAGCCTTCACTGGGTTCCAGTGTCGGGGGCGGAGCCTTCACTGGGTTCCAGTGTCGGGGGCGGAGCCTTCGCTGGGGCCTGTGTTGGGGGCGGAGCCTTCACTGGGTTCCAGTGTTGGGGGCGGAGCCTTCACTGGGCTCCAGTGACACTCACTGCAATGGTGAGCAGTTCTGTACAGTGCCCAAACAGGACACTTCACTCTAGTAGTGAGCGGTTCTGTCCAGCACGTAGTTTAACTGTTGATTACTTCAGGAAAACATTGAATGATCAACAGCTCAGCCTATGTCAGACGGCAAACATAAAGACAGGGTGACGCTGGTCAAACCACAATAACAGTGAACTCTCTGTCTGAGAAATGAAGTGGAGAGCAGTGATGCTCATTTTCAGTTACCTGACAGTATAGTTTTGTCATTCAGTGCGTGACTGGCTAAAGTTTAAAATTGAATATGCTTTTCAGTGAATTCCAGTTCTGAAGAGAGTGGGGAGTTGCTGTTCTGGTTGCAGTCTGTGCCACAGCCATGAACTACGATTGCCCAATCCATGAAATGTACCGAATGTCCTCCAATTACATGGCTGCACCCTTTGACTTTTATATAAATTCACTGGCAGATGATGTTTCTATTGATTTAAAAGTTAAACGTTGCATTTGCCGTATTGTGATGGAATTAATCCCACTGGATAATCCAAGGCTTGCCTCGATATACAAACGGGCCAAAGCTCAATGAACCCTGCCAATTCCGAGCATGACAGGAAACTGCGAACAGTGCCGGCTAAATCCCGGGAAACAGTACTGAAAACACAACTGACCAAAACACTGTCCAGAGCTCAGTGAGAACATTGATCCTTGTACCTCGCATTTTGTTTAAATTGGGTTGTGTGTGATACAGTTTATCTCATTATCTGCTTGGCTTCTTTACAAAGAACATACCTCCATCATGAGCGTTACCTTTAACACACTTTCAGTCACTATCAGTGGGGTAGGAAGTTGCCATTGAGCTGTTTTGAAAGAAAATGTTCCTTTTACTTTAGTAAACAAGGCAGCAGAACCACAAGTGAATGACGGTTGGACTTCAATGGCCTGATTTATCCCTCTCGGTGTGATGCCTTCATGTTTAGCACTGGTGCCCTTATCCTTTCCAACCTGTTGTTCCCTGCCCCTGTGAATCAGAGTGTTCCTGGGTTAAATCCGTGTTACGTTTCTCCTTTCTGGTGTGGGATGGCTGTTGCCATATTCTAACATCCAAAGCAGCTGAATGATTTCAGACTAGGGGTCCCAGAGCATCACAGAGAGAGACTGCCATTTTAATTCAGGCTGGATTTTAATTGAGGTGAGGGATTTCAGTGAAGGGGAAAGGGATACTTCCCCATCTTTTTGCTGCCACACTCTGTGATCTGTGTGGGCTGACCGAGCTGATCTGGAAGCACACCTTGAGAGCTTTGTCATTTTCTTTTCTGCCTGGAAAAATAAATGTCAAATTATAAATTTCCTACATTACAACAGTGAGTACACTTCAGAAGTATGTCATTGGCTGTAACGCGCTTTGGGACGGCCTGAGGTTGTGATAGGCGCTACAGAAATGCGATTCTTTCTTTCTTAAATGGGTTTTATTGACCCGAACTCTCTGTTCTAGAATTTATTTTGCTGACTACAGTGTATTAAAAATCTTACATCTGAATGCACTTCCTGCCAACCTTTTCCATTATAATTCACTTTGTCCACATTTATAATAGAGCTGACTTTGTGAACTGGCAGGAGGGTTTCATTATTTTTTAATTCTTAGGGCTGGGCAATAAATGCTGGCCTTGCCAGAGACGCCCACATCCCATGAACGAATCCAAAAAAAAATGTGTTCCCGCATTGTGGGTGAGCCAGGCAAGGCCGGCATTTATTGACCATCCCCAGCTGCCCTGAGAAGATGGTGGTGGGCCTTCTCCTTGAACTGTTGCAATCCTTGTGGTGATTGGACTCCCACTATGGTGTCCAATTTGTTCCCTTTATTTTCGAACTTTGTAGTGATTGTTTACAACTGGATGGCTTGCTAGGCCACTTCAGAGGGCGTTAAAAGTCACACACATAGTGTGGGACTGGAGTCACGTGTAGGCCCAGACCGGGTGCGGGTGGGACTGGAGTCACGTGTAGGCCAGGCCGGGTGGGGGTGGGACTGGAGTCACGTGTAGGCCCAGGCCGGGTGGGGGTGGGACTGGAGTCACGTGTAGGCCAGGCAGGGTGGGGGTGGGACTGGAGTCACGTGTAGGCCAGGCCGGGTGGGGGTGGGACTGGAGTCACGTGTAGGCCCAGACCGGGTGGGGGTGGGACTGGAGTCACGTGTAGGCCCAGACCGGGTGGGGGTGGGACTGGAGTCACGTGTAGGCCAGGCCGGGTGGGGGTGGGACTGGAGTCACGTGTAGGCCAGGCCGGGTGGGGGTGGGACTGGAGTCACGTGTAGGCCCAGACCGGGTGGGGGTGGGACTGGAGTCACGTATAGGCCCAGACCGGGTGGGGGTGGGAGGTTCCATTCTCTGAAGGACATTAGTGAGCAGTTGGGTTTTATGGCAGAATTCATGGTTATTTTTCTGGTAATAGTCCACAGATTTCCAGACCTATTAAATTCAATTTCAAAGCTTGCCACAGAGGGATTTGAACTCAGGTTCATTGGCTAGACTGGTCCAGTCCCATAACTACTACCCTTTAGAATTATAGAATGACAAAGTTACATGGACTCCTCCCATTATAAAGTTGAACATGAGAGTTTATTATGGAAATATGTATAAATAAGGGCAGAGTGTATGCACTAAGTTGGGGAGTGAATCAATGTTCCCGTTCAGCTGCGCAGCCTGAAGCTCCTGCACAGGCCGCTCGCCGGTTTCTCAATGGAAAAACCGCGCCAGCGTGAAAGTTTGAATGGGGCCGCACAGCCCCTTAAAGGGGCCACGCACCCCCAAAAAATTACAGGTAACATTGGAGTGAATGATATCAGCGTGCCTTGTTACAAATATCTGCTCCCCTCTAACCTCACTCCACAATCCCTGTGGCTAGTGATATAGTAAACGGGTAACTAGATCTGTCTGCATCAAACCTGATACTACTTCAAGTCTTAGATTTGGAAGAGTAGAATTGATCCTATCCTGTGCCTCAACACAGCCTTCTGCAGTGTATGGACTTCCTCAACATCCCAATAAAGAACTTGGTTGAAGCCAGCATTAATGCAGATGAACATTTCCTTTATGCCTTCATCTATTGATTACGATTATAAAAACATTAAATGGTGGGAATTCACCGTAAGCATCTGAAAGGGAGAAAAGGGTTTATGTTTCAGACAAGAGTCTTCCTGTCAGTCTTTCAGCTGGTTGATGTGCTGTGTATTTAAGCAGGGTCTTGTTAGTTTTCCCCTCATGGTCACTGAGCTGACAGCCCAGGGTGGTGCCCTGGTGCCAGTGGCAATGCTACTCGTGAGCTGGAGACTCTGAGATTCGCCAGCTCTCCTTATGGCGCTGCACCAGGCTGCTGTTCTGCACCTCCAGCTGATATGGCACAGAGTGGGACATTGTGTAAACCCATATCCCCGGTGTAGAGTGTCAAAACACCAGCGCACTGCACCCCTGTTTTGGATGGCCGATTCAGCATTTAATGGGTGGCTGAAACTTTGTGTTGGAATGGGAGGATGCACAGATAGAAATATAGAAACAGGAGGAGGCCATTCAGCCCCTTTAGCCCACTCAATGAGATCATCCCTGATCTGCACCTCAACTCCATTTACCTGCCTTGGCTCCCTATCCCTTGATACTCTGACCCAACAAAAATCGATCAAGCTCAGTTTTGAAATTTTCAATTGACCCCCAGCCTCAACAGCTTTTTGGGGGAGAGAGTTCCAGATTTCCACCACCCTTTGTGTGAAGAAGTGCTTCCTGACATCACCCCTGAACGGCCTGGCTCTAATTTTAAGTTTATGCCCCCTTGTTCTGGACTCCCCCCACCAGAGGAAATAGTTTCTCTCTCTCTACTCCTTAAATCATCTTAAACACCTCAATTAGATCACCCCTTAATCTTCTTTACGCAAGGGAATATAAGCCTAGTCTACACAACCTGTCCTCATCATTTAACCCTTTTAGTCTGGGTATCATTCTGGTGAATCTGCGCTGCTCCCCCTCCAAGGCCAATATATCCTTCCTGAGATACGGTGCCCAGAACTGAACACCGTACTCGAGGTGGGGTCTAACCAGAGCTCTGTACAACTGTAACATCACTTCCACCCCTTGTATTCCAGCCCCTGAGATAAAGGCCAACATTCCATTAGCCTTTGTAATTATTTTTTTGTACCTGTCCACTAGCGTTTAGTGATTTCTGTACTTGAATCCTTAAATCTCTCTGCGCCTCACAGTTCCCAGCTTCTCATAAATGAGGAGAGAAAGGGATCCTGGAGTTATAATACATCATTCTCTAAAGGTTCATGATCAGTGCCAGGAAACCGTAGCAAAAGCAAATAAGGTATTAGGTTGTATTAACAGGACTATTCAAGATAAAATGAGATACACCATTTTGTGTTTGTACAAAACCTTGGTTCGACCGCATTTAGAATACTGCATCCAGTTTTGGTCCCTGTTATATAGAAGTGAAGGAGTTCAGAGGAGAGCCACCAGAATGGTTCCCAACTTAAAATAACATAAGAACATAAGACGTAGGAGCAGGAATAGGCCACTTGGCCCCTCGAGCCTGCTCCACCATTCAATAAGATCATGGCTGATCTTCGGCCTCAACTCCACTTCCCTGCCCACTCACCATAACCCTTGACTCCCTTATCGTTCAAAAATCTGTCTATCTCCACCTTATTAAATATATTCAATGACCCAGCCTCCACAGCTCTCTGGGGTAGAGAATTTCAAAGATTCACGACCCTCTGAGAGAAGAAATTCCTCCTCATTTCTGATTTAAATGGGTGCCCACTTATTCTGAAACTATGCCCCCTTGTTCTAGATTCCCCCACGAGGGGAAACATCCTCTCTGCAGCTACCCTGTCAAGCCCCTTCAGAATCTTGTATGTTTTAATAAGATCCCCTCTCATTCTTCTAAACTCCAATGAGTATAGGCCCATGTTGTTACTTAGGGAGGCGTAAAAATCTGGGCCTATTCACTTTAGAGACGCGTAGACCTGGGGGTGATTTGATTGAGGTCTGTAACATAGTTGAGGGACTAAATTGTGTTCCTATTGAAAGATTATTTCAATTTGATAAATTGGGGAAAACCAGGGACCTTGCGTGTTAGTCACACGAGGGTGGAGCTAAGTTAGATGTTGGGCGGTTCCTCTTTTCCAGGTGGATAGTAAACCTTTGGAAGAAGTTGCAGGCTGGTGCGGTGAGTGCTGACTCCCTGCAAACCTTTGAAAGAGAGCTGGACCACATCCTGGCTGGGCCACAGATCACCTCCTTTAAAAGTTAGGTGAAATTCCAGGCAATATAATCATGGCCAATATGCTTTCCTGGACTATTTTTCGATTGCCTAAGCGGGTCGGAGAGGAATTTTCCAGATTTTTTTCTCTTAATTGGCCATGAGTTTTATCTGGTTTTGTTGCCTCTCCCAGGATATCACACGGCTGCTGGTGGGGGTGGGAATGTCCAATCGCGATGCTTCAGGCATCATGACTGTGTGGCGCAGCTCAATGGACCAGATGGTCTTTTCCTGCCTGTTATTTTCACACTTCGCTCATGCCCTGGAGGTGGTTCAGAGAAAAGTCACCAGATTAATCCCTTGTGTCAGGACACTGAGTTATGAGGACAGACTGGAGAAACTTTTCAGCCTTGAAAGGAGGTCAATGAAAGATAACCTTATAGAGGCACATATGACAGTAAATTACATCGAATAACTGGATTTGGAACATTACAAACTAAATCATGATAGTAGGACAAGAGAGCACAGATTTAAAAACAGCAAAAAAAAAGTTAGGACTGATGTCAGGACATTCTTCACATAAAGAGTGATCAACACACTGCAGAGATTACCAACAGCTAGAGGACAGGTACAAAACATAACTTAAAAGGCTGCTGGAATGTTATCCTTTATCTCAAGGGGCTGGAATACAAGGGGTGGAAGTGATGTTACAGCTGTACAGAGCTCTGGTCAGACCTCACCTCGAGTATAGTGTTCAGTTCTGGGCTCCGTATCTCAGGAAGGATACATTGGCCTTGGAGGGGGAGCAGCGCAGATTCAGCAGAATGATACTGGGGCTAAAAGGGCTAAATTATGAGGACAAGTTGTATAGACTAGGCTTGTATTCCCTTGAGCATTGAAGATTGATGTCATTGAGGTGTTTATGATGATGAAAGGATTTGATAGGGTAGATAGAGAGAAATGATTTCCTCTGATGGGCGAGTCTGGAACAAGGGGGCATAACCTTAAAATTAGAGCCAGGCCGTTCAGGGTTGATGTCAGGAAGCACTTCTTCACACAAAGAGTAGTGGAAACCTGGAACTCTCGCCCCCAAAAAGCTGTTGAGGCTGGGGGTCAATTGAAAATTTCAAAATTGAGATTGATAGATTTTTATTGGGTAAAGGGTATCAAGGGATAGGGAGCCAAGGCAGGTAAATGGAGTTGAGGTGCAGATCAGGGATGATCTAATAGAATGGCGGAACAGGCTTGAGGGGCTGAATGGCCTCCTCCTGTTCCTATTTAACACATAGAATACATCATTGGATAGGGTAGTGGATGTGAAAACCCTGGATTCATTGAAGAAACAGTTGAATTCCATAATGGGGGCACTCTTGGGTTTTTCTGGGGTGATGAGATGAGATGGGTCTTTGTCACATGGATCTTGCAATCTTTTGAACAGTTGGTCATTATGGAAAGCTTTTATGTTCCTATAATAGGGGGAATAAATCAAATACTTATAACCTGAACCAACAGTTTGAAATGGACAGGCCAGTCAGCACGTGTAGAGAGAAAAGACAGATTGATGCTTCAGGCTGAAGCCTTCTTCGCAGCTCTGCAGATGCTGACTGACCTGCTGTGCATTTTCAGCATTTTTAAAAGAACCTTTTTGATCATGCTCTTCCACTCCCTCCACCATTGATGCGTACTAACTACAGATGCACTGCAACAACTCACCAAGTCTTCTTCAGCAGCGCCTCTCAAACCCGCGATCTCCACCACCTAGAAGGACAAAAGCAGCAGGCGCATGGGAACACCACCTCTCTCTTTCTTAGGCAGTCCCTCAGAACCGAGGATGACTTGCTTCCACACTTAAAAATGAGTTCTCAGGTGACTGATGAGTCCAATGCGGGACCTACAGTCTCTGTCACAGGTGGGGCAGACGGTAGTTGAAGGGGCGGGTGGGTGGGGTGCTTGGGTTGACGTGCGCTCCTTCCGCTGTTTGCGCTTGGCTTCCGCTTGCTCTCGGCGAAGAGACTCGAGGTGCTCGGTGCCTTCCCGGATGCTTCTCCTCCACTTTGTGCGGTCTTGGGCCAGGGATTCCCAGGTGTCAGTGGGGATGTTGCACTTTTTCAAGGAGGCTTTGAGGGTGTCCTTGAAGCGTTTCCTCTGCCCACCTGGGGCTCTCTTGCCGTGTCGGAACTCTGAGTAGAGCGCTTGTTTTGGGAGTCTCGTATCGGGTATGCGGACGATGTGACCCATCTATCGGAGCTGATCGAGCGTGGTAAAAGCTTCGATGCTGGGGATGTTGGCCTGAGCGAGAACACTGATGTTGGTGCGCCTATCCTGCCAATGGATTTGCAGGATCTTGCAGAGGCAGCGTTGGTGGTACCTCTCCAGTGCTTTGAGGTGCCTGCTGTACATGGTCCATGTCTCTGAGGCAAACAGGAGGGCGGGTATTACTACTGCTCTGTAGACCATGAGCTTGGTGCTGTGTTTGAGGTCCTGGTCTTCAAACACTCACTTCCTCAGGCGACCAAAGGCTGCACTGGCACACTGAAGGCGGTGTTGGACTTCGTCATCGACGTCTGCCCTTGTTGACAGTAGGCTCCCGAGGTATGGAAAGTGGTCCACGTTGTCCAAGGCCTTGTCATGGATTTTGATAATTGGGGAGCAGTACTGTGTGATGGGGGCAGGTTGGTAGAGGACCTTTGTCTTGCTGATGTTTAGTGTAAGGCCTATGCTCTCATACGCTTCGGTGAAGGTGTTAACGATGGTTTGGAGTTCGACCTCCAAGTGTGCGCAGACGCAAGCGTCATCTGCATACTGTAATTCGACGACAGAGGAAGGGCCGACCTTGGATCTGGACTGGAGGTGATGGAGGTTGAACAGTTTCCCGTTTGTTCTGTAAATTAGCTCCACTCCAGCAGGGAGTAAGATGGAGCATTGCCGCAAGGAAGATCGAGAAGAGCGTTGGGGCGATGACACAGCCTTGCTTGACCCCGATCCATACATGAATTGGGTCTGTGGTGGAACCGTTGGTCAGGATCACGACTTGCATGTCGTCGTGAAGCAGGCGGAGGATGGTGACAAACTTCTGAGGGCAGCCGAATTTGAGGAGGACAATCCATAATCCCTCACGGTTGACAGTGTCAAAGGCCTTTGTGAGGTCAAAGAAGGCCATGTACAGCAGTTGGTGCTGTTCCCTGCATTTCTCTTGTAATTGGTGCGCGGTGAAGATCATGTCCATTATGCCCCTTAGTGGGCGGAATCCGCATTACGACTCTGGGAGGAGCTCTTCAGCCACTGGGAGAAGGCGATTGAGGAGGATTCTTGCGATGACTTTCCCTGTGGCAGACAGCAGGGTAACTCCTCTGTAATTACCGCAATCGGACTTGTCACCTTTCTTGAAGATGGTCACAATTAGGGCATCTCTGAGATCCCCTGGCATGCTCTCCTCCTTCCAGATAGGAGAAATGAGTTCATGAATTCATGCCAGTAGTGCTTCTCCGCCATGCTTTAGGTGCCTCGGCAGGGATTCCATCTGCTCCTGAAGTCTTGTTGTTCTTCAGTTGTCAGATGGCCTTTTCAACCTCATGCCAGGCTGGTGTTGTGCTGAGATGGTGGCGGGTAGCATGCTGCGGGATGGAGTTGAGGACACTCACGTCGAAGACAGAGTCTCGGTTAAGGAGATCTTCGAATTGCTCCTTCCAGCGGGCACTGACTGCCTCCCTGTCCTTGATGAGTACCTCTCCATTCTTGGCCCGCAGTGGGGTAGGACCTTGGGTGCTTGGGCCGTAGATGGTCTTGACTGCGCTAAAGAATCCACGCACGTCGTGGTTGTCGGCTAGCTGCTGGATCTCCTGCGCTTTCTCCACCCACCATCTGTTCTTTAGGTCGCGAGCTTTTTGTTGGACCTCGGCCTTCAATGTCTGTAGAGCTGCTTTCTTGCTCTCGAGTTGTGTTGCTGTTTCCAGATCAGGAATGCCTTGCGCTTGCGGCTTATTAGCTCCTGGATCTCCTGGTCGTTCTCGTCGAACCAGTCTTGATGTTTCCTGGTCTAGTGACCGAGCGTCTCTTCACAGGTGCTGATTGTGGAGGCCTTGAGTGCAGACCAGGCGCTGTGGACACTCTGTGTCTCTGCATCACTGGGAGTCGTCAGGTTGGTTGTGAGGCGCAGGCTGAATAAGGCTTTCTTAGCAGGCTCTTTGAGTGCTCCAGCATTGATTTTCCTGCGGCATTGTTTCTGTTGATGCCGCTGTTTTGGGGCTACATTGATGGAGATGAGAGCAGATTAGGCGGTGGTCTGTCCAGCAGTCATCAGCTCCTGTCATGGTGCAGGTGATGCAGATGTCCTTGCGGTCCCTGACTCGGATGATGACGTAGTCCAGCAGATGCCAGTGCTTGGAGCGAGGGTGCTGCCATGAAGCCTTGTACTTGTCTCTCTGACGGAACACGGTGTTGGTTATGACAAGGCCATGTTCTAAGCATTTCGACAGGAGGAGGGTACCATTGGAGTTGGCTTTCCCTACCCCCTCTCTGCCGACCACACCTCCCCAGAGGTCAGTGTCCTTTCCAACTCTGGCGTTAAAGTCGCCAAGGAGGATCAGCTTGTCGCCCGTTGGGACTCGGGACAGGGATTGTTCGAGGCTGGAGTAGAATTCCTCTTTGGTCTCGTCTGTGGCTTCCAGTGTTGGGGCGTACGCACTGATGACCGTAGCACACTGGTTCTGGACTAGGGTGAGCCGAAGAGTCATGAGGCGCTTGTTTATACCGCTAGGGGAGTCTCTGAGATGCCCAACTAGTTCATTTTTTATGGCGAAGCCTACCCCATGGAGGCGGCGTTCTTCTTCAGGTTTGCCTTTCCAGAAGAAGGTGTAACCACCACCTTGCTCCTTGAGCTGGCCTTCCCCTGCCCACCGGGTCTCGCTTAGGGCGGCGATGTCAATGTCGAAATGTCTGAGCTCCCGGGCAACGATAGCAATACGGCATTCCGGTCTGTCACTGTTGGGGTTGTCCATGAGGGTCCTGACGTTCCAGGTCCCGAACTTCATTTTAAAGGGTGGAAGATGCCTGTGCGTGAATTCTTTTAACGTGGGGTGGCCGTTGCACACCAGCTACCACACGGGCTTGACAGAGCAAGGTCTTGGTCCAATGGCAAGGGGATCCAAGACGATTGGCCTCTGACGAACACCACCACCTCCAAGTCACACATGATTGTGTCCAATTCTGGGCACCACTTTAGGATGGATGTCAAGGAGGTTTACCAGGATGATACCAGGATGAGGGACTTTAGTTATGTGGAGAGATTGGAGAAGCTGGGATTGTTCTCCTTAGAGCAAAGAAGGTTAAGGGGAGACCTAATAGAGGTGCTCAACATTATGAGGAGTATTGATAAAGCAAGTGGGGAGAAATGATTTCCTCTGGCAAGTGGGTCGGTAACCAGAGGTCATCGATTTAAAATAATTGCCAAAAGAGCTAGAGGGGAAATGAGGAGAAATTTCTTCACACAGCGTGTTGTTAAGATCTGGAATGCACTACCTGAATGGGTGGTGCAATCAGAATCCATAGGAACTTTCAAAAGGCAGTTAGACATGTATAAAGAAAGACTTGCATTTCTATAGTGCTTTTCACAACCTCAGGATATCCCAAATAACTTTACAGCCAATGAAGTACTTTTTGAAGTGTAGTCACTGTTTGTAATGTAGGAAACGCGGCAGCCAATCTGCGCACAGCAAGGTCCCACAAACAGCAATGTGACATTGACTAGATAATCTGTTGTAGTGATGTTAATTGAGGGATAAATATTGGCCAGAACATCGGCGAGAACTCCCCTGCTCTTCTTCAAAATAGTGCCATGAGATCTTCGACATTCATCTGCAAGAGCAGACGGGGCCTCGGTTTAATGTCTCATCCGAAAGATGGCACCTCCGACAGTGCAGCACTCCCTCAGTACTGCCTCTCCGACAGTGCAGCACTCCCTCAGTACTGCCCCTCCGACAGTGCAGCACTCCCTCAGTACTGCCCCTCCGACAGTGCAGCGCTTCCTCAGTACTGCCCCTCCGACAGTGCAGCACTCCCTCAGTACTGCCCCTCCGACAGTGCAGCACTCCCTCAGTACTGCCCCTCTGACAGTGCAGCACTCCCTCAGTACTGCCCCTCCGACAGTGCAGCACTGCCTCAGTACTGCCCCTCCGACAGTGCAGCACTCCCTCAGTACTGACCCTCCGACAGTGCAGCACTCCCTCAGTACTGCCCCTTCGACAGTGCAGTGCTCCCTCAGTACTGCCCCTCCGACAGTGCAGCGCTCCCTTAGTACTGCCCCTCCGACAGTGCGGCGCTCCCTCAGTACTGCCCCTCCGACAGTGCGGCGCTCCCTCAGTACTGCCCCTCCGACAGTGCAGCACTCCCTCAGTACTGCCCCTCCGACAGTGCAGCGCTCCCTCAGTACTGCCCTGGAGTGTCAGCCTAGATTTTTGTGCTTGTCCAATGGAGTTGAGGTACAGATCAGCCATGAACTAATTGAATTGTGGAACAAGTTTGAGGGGCTGAATGGCCTACTCCTATGTTCCTACGAAGGAGCAGCCGCTCCGAAAGCTTGCGATTTCAAATAAAACTGTTGGACTATAACCTGGTGTTGATCTTTTTGGTTTGACAGAACGCAAATTTACTGTAAATCAATTAAAACTTGAAATGAAACTTAATAAATCAAATTAAAATTTGAAAGTCCGGGGTGACGATGCACTCCAGTCCCCGCGGCGCCCACCGGTCGCGGAAAAACTCAAGCGTGCCGGCGGACACCGCGTGCTCCATCTCCAGGGCCACCCGGGCGCGAACATGGCCGCGGAAGAGAGGCAGGCAATCGGGCCGAACGACCCCCTCGACCGCCCGCTGCCTGGACCAATTAATGGCTTTCTTGGCCAGGCCCAGGAGCAGTCCTACGAGGAGGTCCTCCGACCTACCCGCTCCCCTCCGCACCGGGTGACCGTAGATCAGGAGCGTGGGGCTGAAGTGCAACCAGAAATTGAGGAGCAGCCCCTTCAAATAATGAAAGAGGGGCTGCAACCTCTCACATTCAACATAAATGTGATAAACGGACTCCTCCAGGCCGCAAAAATGGCAAGCAGCCTGGGAGTCCGTAAACCTACTTAAAATCCTATTGCACGGGACTGCTCCGTGCAACACCCTCCAGGCCAAGTCCCCAATAGAACAAGGGAAGACTCCCGCGTAGAGAGCCTTCCAATGGGGACCTTCGCCTCCGCCGGACGGCAGGATGGTACGCCAAGGCGTGTCCGGACGGCAGACGAAGATGGCAAAGTGGAGAGTGTGCAGGAGCAGCCCGTACAGGAAACGCCTCCGTGCGGATTGAAAGGGCACGGAGGGCATTTCTCCGAGAAGGCTCAGGTGGTGAGGCGGCGGCTCCCGAGGGAGGATTCGGGGCCGGGCGCCGATAAGGAATTCCGTCCGAACGGGGGTCAGTTCGGACGGGATCGCCCCACGTGCCTGAGCCTCCTCGACACACCTAGTGGAGACGGGGCCCAGTGCCACTTTTAGCGACTCGATGGCTTTGACCGCGAGCCGGACGTTGACCCAAGACATGCGCCTCGCCAACTCCTCCGGCGCCATCCAGCCCGCTCCTCCGCCATCGAGCAGGTCCCCGACTCTGGTCACCTTACCGGGCACAGCCCTGCCCTCCGCCAGCCAGCCGAACCCGCGGTCGTGGAGGTGCGGATTCCTGAACAGCGGCTCCCGAAGGACGGCCGCCGCTCCTGACGGGGGAGAACTGCGCTCGGAGGCGACGCTGTTCCAAACCCATAGCAGTTCCTGGTAGAAGACAGGCAGCTCCCGCAGGCTGGCACGAGTGCCACCCACTCTCACAAACAGGAGCTGCGTGTCGTAATTGAGGCCGTGCAACTGGCGGAAGAAATACGTCGCCAGCGCACGCCACCTAGGAGGATTCTCCACGTACAGGTATCTCTGCAGCGTCTGAAGACGGAAAGTCGCCGCCTGGGTGCGAAGGCACACCAGCGCCTGACCGCCCTCCCTAAGCGGGAGACTCAAAACCGCGGCAGAGACCCAGTGCTTCCTTTTGTCCCAGAAGAAGTCGACGAGCTTCTTCTGCATCTTGGCGACAAACGCAGGGGGAGGGATCAAAGTGACCAACCGGTACCACAACATGGCGGCCACCAGCTGGTTTATGACCAGCGCTCGACCCCTGTAGGACAACACTCGGAGCAGTCCTGTCCAGCGTCCTAGGCGAGCGGTGACTTTGGCCTCCAGCTCTTGCCAGTTCGCCGGCCAGGCGTCCTCGGCCGGGCTGAGGTAGACTCCCAGGTAGAGGAGGTGCGTGGTGCTCCAGGCGAAAGGCCCGAACTCCTCCGGCAGGGAGTCCACCCGCCATGGGCCCACCAGGAGTCCAGAACATTTCTCCCAGTTGATCTTGGCGGAGGATGCGTCCGAGTAAATCTGCTGGCATTCTCGCATCCTCCGCAAGTCGACGGGATCCGTGACCGCGAGGAGCACGTCATCGGCGTAAGCCGAGAGGACCACCTCCACGCCCGGCCCTTGCAGAGCCAGTCCCGTCAACCTCTTCCGCAAGAGGCGCAGGAAAGGCTCCACGCAAACGGCGTATAACTGACCGGACATGGGGCATCCCTGACGCACCCCCCTCCCGAAGCGAAGGGGCGCCGTCAAAGACCCGTTAACTTTAATGAGACACTCCGCGGCGGCGTACAGAAGTCGGATCCGGGCGACGAAATGCGTCCCGAACCCGAATGCGCGCAGAGTCCCGAAAAGATACTCGTGATCCACCCTGTCGAACGCCTTCTCCTGATCCAGGGAAAGGAAGGCGACCGACAGACCAGCCCTCTGGGAATGGTGGACCAGGTCCCGGACCAGATGGATGTTATCGTGGATACTCCGGCCCGGGACCGTGTAGGACTGGTCGGGGTGGATCATGCGGGCCAGCACGGTGCCAAGGCGAGCAGACATAGCCCTGGCGAAAATTTTGTAGTCCGTGCTGAGGAGGGAGACCGGGCGCCAGTTCTTAAGTAGGCGGAGATCGCCCTTCTTGGGCAGCAGGACGATGACCGCCCTGCGCCAAGAGAGGGGCATCTCCCCGGTCGCCAGACTTTCCCCCAGGACCCGCGCGTAGTCGTCCCCCAAGACGTCCCAGAACGCCCTGTGGAACTCCACGGTCAGCCCGTCCAGCCCCGGGGACTTGCCCCTCGAGAGCTGGCGCAGGGCGCCGGTCAGCTCCGCCAGGCTTAGCGGAGCTTCTAAATTCTCGGCACCCTCCGGGCCGACCTTCGGCAGGTCCTCCCACAAAACTCTGCGCGCATCCTCGCTGGACGGATCCGAAGAGAACAGAGCCCCGTAATAGGCCCGGGCCTCCGCGCTGATGCCCTCCGGATCCGAGACCAGAGATCCGTCGTCGGCCAGCAGCCCCAAGAGCTGCTTACGGACCCCCCGTCTTTTTTCCAGCGAGTAGAAGAAGGGGGAGCCGCGGTCCAGGTCCCGCAGGAACTGGATCCGCGACCTCACGTACGCGCCTCGGGACCCGACCAGCTGCAGGTCCTTCAGCGCGCCCTTCTTCTCTTCGTACACCTTCCGCAGGGCCGGGTCCTCGACGACTTGACCGAGACGGGACTCCAGGTCGAGCACTTCTTTCTCCAATCGCCCGACCCGGGCCTCCCGCCTCTTGGTCGACCCCTTCGCGTACTCCTGACAGAAGACACGGACGTGAGCCTTGCCCACGTCCCACCATAGCCTCAAGGAGGGGAAGCCTCCCCGCTTCCTTCTCCAGTCGGCCCAGAACCGGCGAAACGAATCCCGGAACCGCGCGTCCTCCAGCAGCAGGTTGTTAAAATGCCAGTACGCGGACCCCCCCCGCGCGCGCAGCGGAGCGAGCTCCGCCCACACCAGGTGGTGGTCCGTGCACGGCACCGGCCGCATGGAAGCCGCCGGAACGCAGGAGACGTACGCCCGGGAAATGTAAAGGCGGTCGATTCTGGACCTTCCTCCTCCAGACCTCACGCTCGTGAAGGCGCTGGAGTCGGGATGGAGATTTCGCCAGACGTCCACCAAGTCGAAGGACCCGACCAGGTCCCGCAACTTCTCCATCGCCGCCGGGCTTCGCGGGGGACCCGACCGGTCCCGCGCCTCGAGGGTACAATTGAAATCCCCCCCGAGGATGACGCACTCGCCCACGTCGATGGAGCCCAGAAGAGCGGACACTTCTCCGAAGAAGCGCACTTGCTGCGCACCGGTCCGGGGGGCGTACACGTTCACTAAATGGAGCGGCACGCCTCCCAGGCGAACAGTGACCTGGAGCAAGCGGCCCGGCACGTGCTCCTTGACCCTCAAGATCTCCGGCTGAAAATGCGGGGCCAGCAAGACAGCCACCCCGCAGGAATTGTTGGAGAGGTGACTCATGCTGACCCCTCCTTGCCACTCCAGGAGCCACGTGGCCTCGTCTCCCGGAACGGTGTGGGTTTCTTGCAGGAAGCACACCGCATATTTCCCGTCCCGAAGGACCGAGAAGTTATTGAATCTACGGCGCGCCTCCCTGCTGCCGTTGATGTTGAGGCTGGCTATGGTTATCTTCATCTCAGAAGCATAGTGCAACCTCTACCTAACGGAGGGGAGGGAGGGCGGTCACTGACGACCGCCACTCCCTCAGCAGCCCAGTGTGGAACGTCTTGAGCCGACGCAGCTCGAGCCGGTCAACGTCCTTGTCCGCGCCCATGATTTTAAACGGCGGCGCGGACGGACACGACGAGCAGCGTCAGCTCCGACCACTTGTCGAGGGCCAGCCGGATCTTCTTGTGACGACCCTGGCTCACGGCCATAAAATCCCGGAGTTCCCCTACGGGGATGAGGGGAGAGTCAGTGAAGGGCACGAGGGCGTCCATCACCTCGCTGCCGATGGACTCCAAATCGTCCTCGTTGCCCAACACCGAGTCCCCGTCCTCCTCCGGGAGGTCGTCACCGACGGCCGACCCGTCCGTCGCACGGGGTGCAGCGAACGGCTCGGCCGCACCGGCCGGCCCCGCCTCCGTCACGATCCCACCCCCAGGATCGGTGGCAGAGGAGTCCACCCTGGGCTCCTTCAGGGGCGCCGGGCCGGGAGGCGGCGGCGGCGGTTCGGGGCCCCCCCCCGCCTCAGGCGCCGGGGCGACCGGAGAAACCGGGGAGAAAATAATCCCAAATTCCTCCAGCACGTCCGGCGCCAACAACAGAGACGGAGTCAGGGGGCTTTCCGTCTCCCCGCCACCAACCTCCGACCCAGCAGGCTGGGGACTGCTACACTCCTCCACCAGGTCGAGCAGTCCCTGGGAGATGTCTGGGTTATAAAAGGCGGGCTCGGCTTCAGCCTCTTTGGCCTCGCCCGCCCCAGTCCCCAGGACGCCCGACCCGGCGAGGAGCAACGGTTCCGGTACTACATTTCCCTCCGCGGGTTGTTCCGCGCCCCCCCCCACGGGCAGGGTCTCTTCCCCATCCCCGGGAGGCACAGGTCGGACAGACTCGTCTGTCTCACCCTCCCGAGGGACAGACGACCCCTGCCGATCGCGCGCGACGATGACGGTGGTGGGGTGGGGCGCAGCACCCGCGGCGGGCGACTGCCCCCCTTTTGCGGAGGGACCTTCCTCCTCGCAGTCCTCCTGCTGGGGGCGGAGCTTTCTTTTTAACAAGTTGGGGCCCGGAGAGGGGGAGGCCTCCATGTCTGCTGGGGCCTCCCTCTCTGCCCCCTTCCGACGACTGGGTTTCTTGGGCCCCTCGGGCCCGAGCCCGGCCGCAGGTCTTGATTTAGCGCCTCGGCGGTTGCGGTCACGGGCCCGGGCACGAGGACCCCCCCAGTCTCATGCGTCCCGACCAACTCCGCGATATACTCGGGCGTGAGTTCGGCCAATTCAGATGTTTCCTCCGCGAGGGGATCCGCCCTTATGTGTTTATTTTTCCTACGCGCCTTCCTTCCCCCCGGACGCTCTCCCTCCTCCCCGCCGGAGGCCGTGGTGGCGTTGGCCTCCGATTTCGACCGCGCATCCGTCGCCGTCGACGCGCGGACAGTATCAGGGGGAGGGGGGGCGGCGGCGCCAACCCCGGCCGCGCCAGGTGTCGTGGCGGCCTTGGAGGCGGGGCAGTTTTTGCGGACGTGCCCCACCTCCTTACAGGCGTAGCACCGCGCGCCGTCCGAGGTCCAGAAGACGCGGTGGGCGGTCCCCCCCGTGGAGCACCGTGAACGCGCCATCCGCGTCCTCCTCCCGCGCCAGCCGGAACGAAAAGCTGGCGCCGGAAGGAGAAGACGTGCCGAAGGCTGGCTTCCCGGAAGCCGAGCGGGATGGGTGTGATCCCCGACCTCACCTCCCCCAGTTGACGTAGGTGGGGGAGGAGGAGCTCACCCGGAACAAAGGGCGGGACGTTGGAGACCACAATCCTTTGCGCGGTGGCCTCAAGGGGGTCCACCGGCAGGAAGGTCCCGCCCACGGTGAGCCCCTTCTCGATGGCCAGGGACACCGCCCGCTCCGACCCCAGGAAGAACACAGCCTTGCCGTACATTTTAGAGGCGGCGACGATGGCTGAAGGGCCGACAACCCCAGCCATGGCTTTAACGCACGCCTCTATAGTCATGTTGGGGTGAGTGTAGCTCTTGACCCCATTCTTCCTCGTAAGGAGGGTAAAAGGTGACGGGGTAACAGGAGGACTCGTGGCTGCGGCCGTGGCCGCGGCTGCCACGCTCGCGTACGTCCTCGCTGCCCCCGCCACCGACGAAGATGTACTCGCCATAATGGAGGGTTCTTTAAGGGCTACACTCACCCCAAGTCACAGGCCTGAAGGTGTTAATGGCCTCGGTTTTTTTTTTTCCCTGAGCAGAGGGAGCTCTTAAATTGAAGGCACACCTCTCCCTTTAGTTGATTGAATTGGGAGAGGGGCCTTCTCCCCTCTGCTCAATGGGTACTTAATTAAAAATAGATGAGGTGCCTCTTAGAGAGAGAGAGGCAGAGAGAGACAAGAGACAAAGAGAGAGAGAGAGAGAGAGGGGGGTGGGAAGGAGGGAAGCCGCAAGGGCAGGGTCGCCACTCAGGATGGTGGGTGGGTGGGTGTTGGCAGGGGGGTGCACTCTCCGATGTAAAAAAAGTCTTTGGTGGTGGTCTTCTGGTGGGGGGAGAAGATGTCTTCACCTGGGATAGCTGGAGATGCCCAGGCTCAGTCCTGCACCAGGTCTTAACGATGCCCAATTGGATATAATTAATTGGGGAACTTCACCTAGCAGCTCCAGCTGTCCCAGGTCAGGCAATGGGAAAGGGGTGTTTAATATGGTGTGTGCGGCCTAGCTTTTACAAAAGCCACACACACACACACACACCCCTTGGATGTTCCGGCCCTCTTCTTATCTTCTTTCCTCCCCCCACCTACAAAACAAAGTCTCTGGGAGAGTGCACCAGAATCACACCCACCTGTAGCTGTTGTTCTTTCCTTCCTCCCTCCTTCCAAACAGATGATGGATGTTTTGTTGTTTTCTCCCCTCTCTCCCTCTCCTAAAATGGAGGCCAATTGAGGAGGCAGTGATGGAAAAGGCCTCTCCTCTGTTGTTAATGGCCTTGGCCTTCTTTTCTTTTCTTTCTCCTCTCCTGTCCTCTCTCTCCAGGCACCTCAGTAGTTGTGGTTGTTGGTTGTTGTTGGTGGTGGTCTGCTGTCTGGTCTCCTTCTCCTTATCCTCTTCCTGGTCACAGAGACCACCACTCTGCTGCTGCTGCTCACCACAAGCTTGTGATTTCAAATCAAGCTGTTGGACTATAACCTGGTGTTGTGCGACTTCTCACATTTGTCCACCCCAGTCCAACACCGGCATCTCCACATCATGACCATTGGATAAGGCAGATGAGCTGAGGGCACAGATAGACATGTGGAAGTATAATATCAAAGCTGTTACTGAAACATGGCTGAAAGAAGGGAAGGATTGGCAGCTCAATATTCCTGGTTACAGGGTTTTCAGACGAGATAGAGAGGGGGATAAAAAAGGAGGGGATCGCAATATTGGTTAAAGAAACAAAGACAGCTGTGAGGAGGAATGATATGTTAGAACGATCATCAAATGAGGCCACATGGGTTGAACTGAAGAACAAAAAAGGGGCAATTACACTGCTGGGAGTGTACTATAGACCCCCAAACAGTCAGAGGGAGATCGAAGAGCAAATATGTCGGCAAATTTCTGAGAAGTGCAAAACCCATAGGGCAGTAATAGTAGGGGATTTCAACGAACCCAACATTAACTGGGATAGAATCAGTGTAAAAGGTATCGAGGATGCAGAGCTCTTAAAATGCATCCAGGAGAACTTTTTTAGCCAGTATTTATATCCTGAGATCGATAGATTTTTGGACTCTAGGGGAATTAAGGGATATGGAGATCGGGCAGGAAAGTGGAGTTGAGGTCGATGATCAGCCATGATCTTATTGAATGGCGAGCAGGCTCGAGGGGCCGTGTGGCGGAGCAGGCTCGAGGGGCCGTGTGGCGGAGCAGGCTCGAGGGGCCGTGTGGCGGAGCGGGCTCGAGGGCCGTGTGCGGAGCGGGCTCGAGGGGCCGTGTGGCGGAGCAGGGTCGAGGGGCCGTGTGGCGGAGCAGGCTCGAGGGGCCGTGTGGCGGAGCGGGCTCGAGGGGCCGTGTGGCGGAGCAGGGTCGAGGGGGCCGTGTGGCGAGCGGGCCTCGAGGGGCCGTGTGGCGGAGCGGGCTCGAGGGGCCGTGTGGCGGAGCAGGTCGAGGGGGCCGTGTGGCGGAGCAGGGTCGAGGGGCCGTGTGGCGGAGCGGGCTCGAGGGGCCGTGTGGCGGAGCTGGGTCGAGGGGCCGTTGTGGCGGAGCAGGGTCGAGGGGCCGTGTGGCGGAGCAGGGTCGAGGGGCCCGTGTGGCGGAGCAGGGTCGAGGGGCCGTGTGGCGGAGCAGGGTCGAGGGGCCGTGTGGCGGGAGCGGGCTCGAGGGGGCCGGTGTGGCGGAGGCGGGCTCGAGGGGCCGTGTGGCGGAGCGGGCTCGAGGGGGCCGTGTGGCGGAGCAGGGTCGAGGGGCCGTGTGGCGGAGCGGGCTCGAGGGGCCGTGTGGCGGAGCGGGCTCGAGGGGCCGTGTGACGGAGCTGGGCTCGAGGGGGCCGTGTGGCGGAGCAGGGTCGAGGGGCCGTGTGGCGGAGCGGGCTCGAGGGGCCGTGTGGCGAGCAGGGTCGAGGGGGCCGTGTGGCGGAGCAGGCTCGAGGGGCCGTATGGCCGACTCCTGATCCTATTTCTTATGTTTTTACGTAGCAAGCCCAGCAAGAGAGCGGGCGGTTCTGGACCTAGTTTTAGGGAATGAAGCTTGGCAGGTGGAAGGGGTATCAGTGGGTGAGCATTTTGGTGGTAGTGATCATAATTCAGTTAGATTTAGCGTAGTTATGGAAAAGGACAAAGATAGATCAGGACTAAAAGTTCTCGATTGAGGAAAGGCCAATTTTACTAAGCTGAGATGTGATTTAGCAAAAGTGGACAGGAAACAGTTACTTGAAGGTAAATCAGTGTCAGAGCAGTGGGAGCGTTCCAGGAGGGAGATCCGGAGGGTCCCGAGCAAATACGTTCCGACAAAAAAAAGGGTGGGACTCCCAAATCTGGAGCCCCCTGGATGTCAAGGAGCATAGAGGGTAGGATAAGGCAAAAGAGGGAAGCTTATGTCAGATACCGAGGCTTAATACTGCAGAAACCCTAGAGAACTATAGAAAGTGCAGGGGTGAAATTAAAAAGGAAATTAGGAAAGCAAAGGGAGGGCATGAAGAATATTGGCAAGTAAAGTCAAGGAAAAACCCAAAGATGTTTTCTAAATACATAAAGAGCAAGAGGATAACTAAAGAAAGAGTAGGGCCTATTAGAAACCTAAAAGGAAGCTTGTGTGCGAAGGCGGAAGATTTGGGTAGGGTTCTTAATGAATACTCTGTGTCTGTATTCACAAAAGAGAGGGACGATGCAGACGTTGTAGTTAAGAGGAGTGTGAAATATTAGATGAGATAAACATAGTGAGAGAGGAAGTATTAAGGGGTTTAGCAGCTTTAACAAGTAGATAAATCGCCAGGCCTGGATGAAATGTATCTGTTAAGAGAAGCAAAAAGAGGAAATAGCAGAGGCCCTGACCATCATTTTTCAATCCTCTCTGGCTACAGGTGTGGTGCTGGAGGACTGGAGGACTGCTAACGTTGTACCATGTTAAAAAAGGGAGAAAGGGATAGACCGAGTAATTACAGGCCAGTCAGCCTAACCTCGGTGGTGGGAAAATTATTGGAAAATTTCGAGGGACAGGATAAATCTTCATTTAGAAAGACACGGGATTAATCAGGAACAGTCAGCACGGATTTGTTAAGGGAAGGTCGTGTCTGACTAACTTGATTGAATTTTTTGGAGTGGTAACAAGGAAGTTTGATGAGGGTAGTGTATTTGATGTAGTCGACATGGATTTTAGCAAGGATTTTGACAAGGTCCCACGTGGTAGTACTGGTCAGAAAAGTAAAAGCCCGTGGGATCCAAGGGAAAGTGCAAGTTGGATCCAAAATTGGCTCAGTGGCAGGAAGCTAAGGTAATGGTCGAAGGGTGTTTTGTGACTGGTAGCTGTTTCCAGTGGGTTCCGCAGGGCTCAGTACTGGGTCCTTTGCTTTTTGTGGTATACATCAATGATTTAGACTTGAATGTAGGAAGTATGATTAAGGAATTTGCAGATGATACAAAAATTGGCCGTGTGGGTGATACTGAAGAAGGAAGCTGTAGACTGCAGGAAGATATCAATGGAATGGTCAGGAGGGCAGAAAAGTGGCAAATGGAATTCAATCTGTAGAAGTGTGTGTAATGGATTTGGGAGGCGAATAAGGCAAGGGAATACACAATAAATGTAGGACACTGAGAAGTGCAGAGGAACAGAGGGACCTTGGAGTGCATGTCCACGGATCCCTGAAGGTAGCAGGACAGGTAGATAAGGTGGTTAAGAAGTCATACGGGATACTTTAGCCTAGGCATAGAATATAAAAGCAATGAGGTTATGCTTGAACTGTATAAAACACTAGTTAGGCCACAGCTAGAGTACTGCGTGCAGTTCTGGTCACCACATTACAGGAGAGATGTGATTGTACTAGAGAGGGTACAGAGAAGATTTACGAGGATGTTGCCTGGGCTGGAGAATGTTAGCAATGAGGAAAGATTGGATAGGCTGGGGGTTGTTTTCTTTGGAACAGAGGAGGCTGAGGGGAGACTTGATTGAGGTGTAAAAATTATGAGGGCCTAGATAGAGTGGATAGGAAGGACCTATTTCCCTTAGCAGTGAGGTCAATAACCAGGGGGCATAGATTTAATGTAATTGGTAGAAGGATTAGAGGGGAGTTGAGGAGAACATTTTTCACCCAGAGGGTGGTGGGGGTCTGGAACTCACTGCCTGAAAGGGAGGTAGAGGCAGAAACCCTCATCGCATTTAAAAAGTACTTGGATATGCACCTGAAGTGCCGTAACCTACAGGGCTACGGACCAAGAGCTGGAAAGTGGGATTAGGCTGGAGAGCTCTTTTTTGGCCGGCACGGACACGATGGGCCGAATGGCCTCCTTCTGTGCCGTAAATTTCTATGATTCTATGAGTCTCTGGAGTGGGACATGAACCCACAACCTTCTGACTCAGAGGCAAGAGTGGTACCCACTGAGCCAATTCTGACACTGCAGGGCAATATTTGAGAGAACTAATTTGCAGGGTTATGGGGAAAAAGCTGGGTGTGGGACTAACCTGGCCAGCTCCTTCAAAGAGCCGGCACAGGCCCGGCGGGCCGAATGTTGCTGTAAGATTCTATGATCCCGACATATGTCGCTGTTCCTTCATTGTTGCTGGGTCAGCATCCTGGAACTGCCTTCTTAACAGCACTGTGGGCGTGCCTTCACCACATGGACTGCAGCGGTTCAAGAAAGGCGGCTCACCATCACTTTCTCAAGGGCAATTAGGGATGGGCAATAAATGCTGGCCTTGCCAATGACGCTTCATCCATTAATTAATGAATAAATAATTCAATTGTAAGCTTGGACCAAGATTGTATTGCAATGGAAAACAACACTGAATAATGATGTGGAGATGCCGGTGTTGGACTGGGGTGGACAAAAGTGAGAAGTCGCACAACACCAGGTTATAGTCCAACAGTTTTATTTGAAATCACAAGCTTTTCGGAGCTGCTGACTGAGGAGCAGCAGCAGCAGCATCAGAGTGGTGGTCTCTGTGAGCAGGAAGAGGAGAAGGAGACCAGTTAGCAGACCACCACCAACAACCACTACTGAGGTGCCTGGAGAGAGAGGACAGGAGAGGAGTGAAAGAAAAGAAGGCCAAGGCCATTAACAACAGAGAGAGGCCTTTCCACACTGCCTCCTCAATTGGCCTCCATTTTAGGAGAGGGTAGAGAGGGGAAGAAAACATCACACCAAACAAACATCATCTGTTTGGAAGGAGGGAAGGAAGGAAAGAACAACATCTACAGGTGGGTGTGATTCCTGGGCACTCTCCCAGAGACTTTGTTTTGTAGGTGGGGGGGAGGAAAGAAGAAAAAGAAGAAGGCCGGAACATCCAAGGGGTGTGTGTGTGTGTGTGTGGCTTTGTAAAAGCTAGGCCGCACACACCATATTAAACACCCCTTTCCCATTGCCTGACCTGGGACAGGCTGGAGCTGCTAGGGTGAAGTTCCCCAATTAATTTAATCCAATTGGCATCGTTAAGACCTGGTGCAGGACTGAGCCTGGGCATCTCCAGCTATCCCAGGTGAAGACATCTTCTCCCCCCACCAGAAGACCACCACCACCAAAGACTTTTAATACATCGGAGAGTGCACCCCCTGCCAACACCCACCCACCCACCATCCATGAGTGGCGACCCTGCCCTGGCGGCTTCCCTCCTTCCTACCCCTCTCTCCTCTCTCTCTCTTTGTCTCTGTCTCTCTCTGCCTCTCTCTCTAAAGAGGCACCTCAATTAACTTTTTATTAAATACCTCATTGAGCAGAGGGGAGAAGGGCCCCTCTCCCAATTCAATCAACTAAAGGAGAGGTGTTGCCTTAAATTTAAGAGCTCCCTCTGCTCAGGGAAAAAAAAAAACCGAGGCCATTAACACCTTCAGGCCTGTGACTTGGGGTGAGTGTAGCCCTTAAAGAACCCTCCATTATGGCGACCACATCTTCGCCGGTGGCGGGGGCAGCGAGGACGTACGCGAGCGTGGCAGCCGCGGCCACGGCCCGCAGCCACGAGTCCTCCTGTTACCCCTGTCTCCTTTTAACCCCTCTTACGAGGAAGAATGGGGTCAAGAGTTACACTCACCCCAACATGACTATAGAGGCGTGTGTAAAAGCCATGGCTGGGGTTGTCGGCCCTTCAGCCATCGTCGCCGCCTCTAAAATGGACGGCAAGGGCTGTGTTCTTCCTGGGGGTCGGAGCGGGCGGTGTCCCTGGCCATCGAGAAGGGCTCACCGTGGGCGGGACCTTCCTGCGGTGGACCCCCTTGAGGCCACCGCGCAAAGGATTGTGGTTTCCAACGTCCCCGCCCTTTGTTCCGGGTGAGCTCCTCCTCCCCCACCTACGTCAACTGGGGGAGGTGAGGTCGGGGATCACACCCATCCCGCTCGGCTTCCGGGAAGCCAGCCTTCGGAACGTCTTCTCCTTCCGGCGCCAGCTTTTCGTCCGGCTGGCGCGGGAGGAGACGCGGACGGGCGCGTTCACGGTGCTCCACGGGGGGACCGGCCCACCGCGCTCTCTGGACCTCGGACGGCGTGCGGTGCTACGCCTGTAAGGAGGTGGGGCACGTCCGCAAAAACTGCCCCGCCTCCAAGGCCGCCACGACACCTGGCGCGGGCCGGGGGTTGGCGCCGCCGCCCCCCCTCCCCCTGATACTGTCCGCGCGTCGACGGCGACGGATGCGCTGGTCGAAATCGGAGGGCCAACTCCACCACGGCCTCCGGCGGGGAGGAGGGGAGAGCGTCCGGGGGGAAGGAGAGGCGCGTAGGAAAAATAAACACATAAGGGCGGATCCCCTCGCGGAGGAAACATCTGAATTGGCCGAACTCACGCCCCGAGTATATCGCGGAGTTGGTCGGGACGCATGAGACTGGGGGGGTCCTCGTGCCCGGCCCGTGACCGTGACCGCAACTGCTGAGGCAGCTGAATCAAGACCTGCGGCCGGGCTCGGGCCCGAGGGGCCCAAGAAACCCAGGTCGTCGGAAGGGGCAGAGAGGGAGGCCCCAGCAGGACATGGAGCCTCCCCCTCTCCGGGCCCCAATACGTAAAAAGAAAGCTCCGCCCTCCCAGCAGGAGGACTGCGAGGAGGAAGGTCCTCCGCAAAGGGGGGCCAGTCGCCCGCCGCGGGTGCTGCGCCCACCCCACCACCGTCATCGTCGCGCGCGATCGGCGGGGGTCGTCTGTCCCTCGGGAGGGTGAGACAGCCGAGTCTGTCCGACCTGTGCCTCCCGGGGATGGGGAGGAGACCCCGCCCGTGGGGGGGGGCGCGGAACAACCCGCGAAGGGAAATGTAGTTACGGAACCGTTGCTCCTTCCGGCCCTCGCCGGGTCGGGCGTCCTGGGACTGGGCGGGCGAGCCAAAGAGGCTGAAGCCGAGCCCGCCTTTTATAACCCAGATATCTCCCAGGGACTGCTCGACCTGGTGGAGGAGTGTAGCAATATCCCCAGCCCGCTGGGTCGGAGGTTGGTGGCGGGGAGACGGAAAGCCCCCTGACTCCGTCTCTGTCGATGGCGCCGACGTGCTGGAGGGAATTTGGATTATTTTCTCCCGGTTTCTCCGGTCGCCCCGGCGCCTGAGGCGGGGGGGGGGCCCTGAACCGCCGCCGCCGCCTCCCGGGCCCGGCGCCCCTGAAGGAGCCCAGGGTGGACTCCTCTGCCACCGATCCTGGGGGTGGGATCGTGACGGAGGCGGGGCCGGCCGGTGCGGCCGAGCCGTTCGCTGCACCCTGTGGTGACGGACGGGTTGGCCGCCGGGTGACGACCTCCCGAGGAGGACGGGGGACTCGGTGGGGGGCTTCGAGGACGATTTGGAGTCCATCGGGCAGGCGAGGGTGCTGGACGCCCTCGTGCCCTTCACCGACTCTCCCCTCATCCCCGTAGGGGAAACTCCGGATTTTATGGCCGTGAGCCAGGGTCGTCACAAGAAGATCCGGCTGGCCCTCGACAGTGGTCGGAGCTGGCGCTGCTCGTCGTGTCCGTCCGCGCCGCCGTTAAAATCATGGGCGCGGACAAGGACGTTGGCCGGCTCGAGCTGCGTCGGCTCAAAAGTTTCCACACTGGGCTGCTGAGGGAGTGGCGGTCGTCAGTGACCGCGCTCCCTCCCCCTCCGGTTAGGTAGAGGTTGCACTATGCTTCTGAGATGAAGATAACCATAGCCAGCCTCAACATCAACGGCAGCAGGGAGGCGCGCCGTAGATTCAATAACTTCTCGGTCCTTCGGGACGGGAAATATGCGGTGTGCTCCTGCAAGAAACCCACACCGTTTCCGGGAGACGAGGCCACGTGGCTCCTGGAGTGGCAAGGAGGGGTCAGCATGAGTCACCTCTCCAACAATTCCTGCGGGTGGCTGTCTTGCTGGCCCCGCCATTTTCAGCCGGAGATCTTGAGGGTCAAGGAGCACGTGCCGGGCCGCTTGCTCCAGGTCACTGTTCGCCTGGGAGGCGTGCCGCTCCATTTAGTGAACGTGTACGCCCCCCGGACCGGTGCGCAGCAAGTGCGCTTCTTCGGAGAAGTGTCCGCTCTTCTGGGCTCCATCGACGTGGGCGAGTGCGTCATCCCTCGGGGGGGATTTCAATTGTACCCTCGAGGCGCGGGACCGGTCGGGTCCCCCGCGAAGCCCGGCGGCGATGGAGAAGTTTGCGGGGACCTGTCGGGTCCTTCGACTTGGTGGACGTCTGGCGAAATTCTCCATCCCCGACTCCAGCGCCTTCACGAGCGTGAGGTCTGGAGGAGGAAGGTCCAGAATCGACCGCCTTAGCATTTTCCCGGGCGTACGTCTCCTGCGTTCCGGCGGCTTCCATGGCGGCGGTGCCGTGCACGGACCACCACCAGGTTGTGGGGCGGAGCACGCTCCGCTGTGCGCGCGCGGGGGGGGGGCCGCGTACTGGCATTTTAACAACCTCTGCTGGAGGACGCGCGGTTCCGGGGATTCGTTTCGCCGGTTCTGGGCCGACTGGAGAAGGAAGCGGGGAGGCTTCCCCTCCTTGAGCTATGGTGGGACGTGGGCAAGGGGCTCACCGTCCGCGTCTTCTGTCAGGAGTACGCGAAGGGGTCGACCAAGAGGCGGGAGGCCCGGGTTCGGGCGATTGGAGAAAGAAGTGCACGACCTGGAGTCCGTCTCGGTCAGGTCGTCGAGGACCGGCCCTGCGGAAGGTGTACGAAGAGAAGAAGGGCGCGCTGAAGGACCTGCAGCTGGTCGGGGTCCCGAGCGCGTACGTGAGGTCGCGGATCCAGTTCCTGCGGGACCTGGACCGCGGCTCCCCCTTCTTCTACTCGCTGGAAAAAAGACGGGGGGTTCCGTAAGCAGCTCTTGGGGCTGCTGGCGACGACGGATCTCTGGTCTCGGATCCGGAGGGCATCAGGCGCGGAGGCGCCGGGCCTATTACGGGGCTCTGTTCTCTTTTCGGATCCGTCCAGCGAGGATGCGCGCAGAGTTTTGTGGGAGGACCCTGCCGAAGGGGGTCGGCCCGGAGGGCGCCGAGAATTAGAAGCTCCGCTAAGCCTGGCGGAGCTGACCGGCGCCCTGCGCCAGCTCTCGAGGGGCAAGTCCCCGGGGCTGGACGGGCTGACCGTGGAGTTCCACAGGGCGTTCTGGGACGTCTTGGGGGACGACTCGCGCGGGTCCTGGGGGAAAGTCTGGCGAACGGGGAGATGCCCCTCTCTTGGCGCAGGGCGGTCATCGTCCTGCTGCCCAAGAAGGGCGATCTCCGCCTACTTAAGAACTGGCGCCCGGTCTCCCTCCTCAGCACGGACTACAAAATTTTCGCCAGGGCTATGTCTGCTCGCCTTGGCACCGTGCTGGCCCGCATGATCCACCCCGACCAGTCCTACACGGTCCCGGGCCGGAGTATCCACGATAACATCCATCTGGTCCGGGACCTGGTCCACCATTCCCAGAGGGCTGGTCTGTCGGTCGCCTTCCTTTCCTGGATCAGGAGAAGGCGTTCGACAGGGTGGATCACGAGTATCTTTTCGGGACTCTGCGCGCATTCGGGTTCGGGACGCATTTCGTCGCCCGGATCCGACTTCTGTACGCCGCCGCGGAGTGTCTGATTAAAGTTAACGGGTCTTTGACGGCGCCCCTTCGCTTCGGGAGGGGGGTGCGTCAGGGATGCCCCATGTCCGGTCAGTTATACGCCGTTTGCGTGGAGCCTTTCCTGCGCCTCTTGCGGAAGAGGTTGACGGGACTGGCTCTGCAAGGGCCGGCGTGGAGGTGGTCCTCTCGGCTTACGCCGATGACGTGCTCCTCGCGGTCACGGATCCCGTCGACTTGCGGAGGATGCGAGAATGCCAGCAGATTTACTCGGACGCATCCTCCGCCAAGATCAACTGGGAGAAATGTTCTGGACCCTCTGGTGGGCCCATGGCGGGTGGACTCCCTGCCGGAGGAGTTCGGGCCTTTCGCCTGGAGCACCACGCACCTCCTCTACCTGGGGAGTCTACCTCAGCCCGGCCCGAGGACGCCTGGCCGGCGAACTGGCAAGAGCTGGAGGCCAAAGTCACCGCTCGCCTAGGACGCTGGACAGGACTGCTCCGAGTGTTGTCCTACAGGGGTCGAGCGCTGGTTCATAAACCAGCTGGGGGCCGCCATGTTGTGGTACCGGTTGGTCACTTTGATCCCTCCCCCTGCGTTTGTCGCCAAGATGCAGAAGAAGCTCGTCGACTTCTTCTGGGACAAAAGGAAGCACTGGGTCTCTGCCGCGGTTTTGAGTCTCCCGCTTAGGGAGGGCGGTCAGGCGCTGGTGTGCCTTCGCACCCAGGCGGCGACTTTCCGTCTTCAGACGCTGCAGAGTACCTGTCGTGGAGAATCCTCCTAGGTGGCGTGCGCTGGCGACGTTTTTTCTTCCGCCAGCTGCACGGCCTCAATTACGACACGCAGCTCCTGTTTGTGGAAGTGGGTGGCACGCGTGCCAGCCTGCGGGAGCTGCCTGTCTTCTACCAGGAACTGCTATGGGTTTGGAACAGCGTCGCCTCCGAGCGCAGTTCTCCCCCGTCAGGAGCGGCGGCCGTCCTTCGGGAGCCGCTGTTCAGGAATCCGCACCTCCACGACCGCGGGTTCGGCTGGCTGGCGGAGGGCAGGGCTGTGCCCGGTAAGGTGACCAGAGTCGGGGACCTGCTCGATGGCGGAGGAGCGGGCTGGATGGCGCCGGAGGAGTTGGCGAGGCGCATGTCTTGGGTCAACGTCCGGCTCGCGGTCAAAGCCATCGAGTCGCTAAAAGTGGCACTGGGCCCTGTCTCCACTAGGTGTGTCGAGGAGGCTCAAGCACGTGGGGCGATCCCGTCCGAACTGACCCCCGTTCGGACGGAATTCCTTATCGGCGCCCGGCCCGAATCCTCCCTCGGGAGCCGCCGCCTCACCACTTGAGCCTTCTCGGAGAAATGCCCTCCGTGCCCTTTCAATCCGCACGGAGGCGTTTCCTGTACGGGCTGCTCCTGCACACTCTCCACTTTGCCATCTTCGTCTGCCGTCCGGACACGCCTTGGCGTACCATCCTGCCGTCCGGGAGGCGAAGGTCCCCATTGGAAGGCTCTCTACGCGGGAGTCTTCCCTTGTTCTATTGGGGACTTGGCCTGGAGGGTGTTGCACGGAGCAGTCCCGTGCAATAGGATTTTAAGTAGGTTTACGGACTCCCAGGCTGCTTGTCATTTCTGCGGCCTGGAGGAGTCCGTCTATCACATTTATATTGAGTGTGAGAGGTTGCAGCCCCTCTTTCATTATTTGAGGGGCTGCTCCTCAATTTCTGGTTGCACTTCAGCCCCACGCTCCTGATCTACGGTCACCCGGTGCGGAGGGGAGCGGGTAGGTCGGAGGACCTCCTCGTAGGACTGCTCCTGGGCCTGGCCAAGAAAGCCATTAATTGGTCCAGGCAGCGGCGGTCGAGGGGGTCGTTCGGCCCGATTGCCTGCCTCTCTTCCGCGGCCATGTTCGCGCCCGGTTGGCCCCAGGAGATGGTGCACGCGTGGGTCCGCCGGCACGCTTGAGTTTTTCCGCGACCGTGGGCGCCGCGGGGACTGGAGTGCATCGTCACCCCCGGACTTTCAAATTTTAATTTGAATTATTAAGTTTCATTTAAAGTTTTAATTGATTTACAGTAAATTTGGGGTTCAACCAAAAAGAGCAACACCAGGTTATAGTCCAACAGCTTTATTTGAAATCACAAGCTTTCGGAGCGCTGCTCCTTCGTCAGGTGAAGTGAAGAGAGGCATATAGGCACAGCATATATAGTCAGAGAAACACTGCCAGATGATACAGTTAATCTTTCTAACTGCCCTTTATCACACCTCGGCAGAGAGACAATCATGGCAATCAAAGGTGTGGATGGTGTCCAAACAGGTCAGTCAGGAAAACATGACATCAAAGATGATGGGTCAATGAGTCACAAGGGGTCAAATATGGCAGATATGCATTTCTTCACTTCACTGACGAAGGAGCAGCGCTCGGAAAGCTTGTGATTTAATAAAGCTGTTGGACTATAACCTGGTGTTGTGCGACTTCTCAAGACTGAATAAGATCGCAATGATTTTTCATAGGGCACTTCATGAAATACTGTTTCTTCTCTCAGTAATTTTGAATCAGGTGACAGGATCAGAATTTTGAATTTAAGATTTGCCAGAAACTTTTTTTGTGACTTGTATAAAATGGTCCCGCCCTAAATCTCGCCTATTCACAGCTGATTGGCCGGCTGGTGCACTGCTCTGTGTTCTGATTTGCGAGTAAGTGCCGCCAGTCTGCGGTCTGATTGGCTGACTGTGTTGTCACTCCCAGGCGGCCACCCTGTCGGACAGCCAGTGGTTGCGGGAGTCCCGCCCCCGAAGCGCTGATTGGCTGACTGTGTTGTCACTCCCAGGCGGCCACCCTGTCGGACAGCCAGTGGTTGCGGGAGTCCCGCCCCCGAAGGCGCTGATTGGCTGACTGTGTTGTCACTCCCAGGCGGCCACCCTGTCGGACAGCCAGTGGTTGCGGGAGTTCCGCCCCGAAGGCGCTGATTGGCGGGTGTTTGAGGCGCGGATGCTGACTGGCTGCGGGCGGTTGTCAGTCAGAGTGGCGGGCGGGGTGCGGAGCGCGGGGAGCAGGCAGGCCGGCGGCGGGCGGTGATGTGACGGCCCCGGATCGCTGCCTTGCCACGGCCGCTGAGTGAGCGCGGCCGCCCGGGACGATGCAGTCGGTGCTGGCCTATGGCCGGCTGATGGCTCGGGCGCTGCGGGGAGGCGGGATCAGCCGGTCGGAGAGGCGGGAGTACCGGCTCATCACCGCCGGGCTGCGGCTTCGGCAAGGACCTGCGCAAGGGCAGCGCCGGCAAGGGCAGGGCTACGGGACGACGCCTGCTTCGTGGCCAGTCACCGGTGGCGGATGTGCTGGGTAAGGCCGGGAGCGCGGGGCCGCGACAGGGGATCGCTCAACACCCTAATCCCCCT
>CM059448.1:47371095-47415578 GCA_030390025.1 Squalus acanthias | reverse complement strand
CACGCAGACACGGGGAGAATGTGCAAACTCCACACAGACAGTCACCCGACGTCAGATTCGAACCCGGGTCTCTGGCGCTGTGAGGCACCAGTGCTAACCACTATGCCACCGTGTTGCCCTCCTCTGTGCTCTCCTCTCCTGCAATAGGAGAAAAAACAGACCTATGAGTGAGAGTAATGGCATGTGTTCACCCGATGGATGCAGTGCATTTGGTGAGGGTGACTATCAGGGAGAGACAAATGTGAGAAGTCGCACAACACCAGGTTATAGTCCAACAGCTTTATTTGAAATCACAAGCTTTCGGAGCGCTGCTCCTTCGTCAGGTGAAGTGAAGAGATGCATATAGGCACAGCATATATAGTCAGAGAACACTGCCAGATGATTACAGTTAATCTTTCCAACTGCCCTTTATCACACCTCGGCAGAGAGATAATCACGGCAATCAGGGAGAGGAATGACATTGCATCAGGATGAGGGCGAGTGTCAGTGGTGGATGGATAGACGGGGATGTGAGGAAGTGCATAGACAGAGAGGGATGGTGCAGCTGCAAGGTAAGTGGGTGTGAGGGGTGATGTGATGGAGCAGCTCGAGGAGGCAGAGTGAGGGGGTGGGGTGATGCGCACAGCAGGATGTAGATGAACGTGCTGCTGTACTCACCTTTCCTGCCCTGGTTAGGTCATTAAACTGCTTCCAGCACTGAAGCCAGGAGTGTGGCACAATGCTGCTGCCGCTGACCTCCTGGGCCAGCTCCAGTTACACCTTCCTGGTGTCGGTAGCAGGTTTCTTGCTCCTGTTGCTGGGGATGATTATCTCTCTCTGACTCCTCACTGCCCCCAGCAGTGCTTCAGAGGAGGTGTCACTGAAGCGGGGTGCCACCTTTGACCTTCCTGAGTCCATTGTCAAAGTTCTTCCTCTCTTGCTTCCAACTGGCCAACTCCTCCTCATTCCATCTTTGGATTGGCCCTTTAAACACTGGAGCTGAGATCATGTCCTGCGGGTCCTCACCGCGCTCACTGCCGCACAATCAACGCCAAATCCGGAAGAAAACTGGTAATGAGCTACCTGCGTTAAAATACCACCGACAGACGGCTGAATTTACTTCCGGGTTCCCACACGATATTGGAATCCCCGCTCACAACACGCCTCGCGGTTAATATTGGGCCATTATGTTTGTGTCACTATCAATGTTAAGGCCAGAATTCTGGAATAACTCTGAGCCTAATCTAAGTGTAAATGTCACAGACTTGGTGATTTTAAGTAAACCAGCGTTTTAGTCATTATCTGAATTGGAAATTACAACATTCAACCGGACGCACAGATCCTGACCAGGGATTGGACAGACCTGGGATTCTAGAAAACCATCTATGTGGTTTTCTAATCCTGCCTGAACCAGGTGTGTCCTGAGTCAATTGATCTTGGCTGCAACCTCGGTATGGATATTGCAACTGGCCTTATCATCCCAGGACAGTGATGGGAAGATCAGCTTGAGTTTCCACTGCTGATTACTGCCTAGTGACTTCTACTGCAAATTGGGTGCGTATGTCTGTGTGTGTGCACGCCAGTGTGTTTGTGTGGCCGAGTGTGTTTGCATGCGATGCACATATGTGAATATGTGTGCGTCTGTGGGCTTTGTGTGTGTATCTGGCTGTGGAAAGTATCAATTGTCACTGTTACACTTCAATACTCTGCTGGCACTCGGGGCTAAAAATTCGGTTGCGTAGCGCCCATTGTTTGGGTGCCGAATTGGGTCCAAAATGGCGTCCGAACAGCACACGCACACTCCTGGTGTGGGCCGCCCTGCGTGGTATATTGGTGAGGGCGGCAGGGTGGCCGTCAGGAGTGTGCGCTGGAATTATGGTAAGTAGGCAGATCGTGACGTCAATCACGTGCAACGCTGATTTGACGCCAGCGCTGCCATTTTCGTCATCATCGCTGGAGCTAACGCCCTCTCCTAACCTGGCACAGCTGAGCACACATTCAACAGCAGGAAGAGCCGCCCCACCAGGGCTCTTTAAAGGGCTCATCACCAACTTTCAGCTAACTTGCTGTTTGATCTTTACTGGCTGTGTGTAAGCTTGGTCTTTGGTGCAGTCCACAGGTGTTTGAAGTTGGTGAGGTGACGGGGAATGGTGCTGCAAGTGGAGAAGGCCGTGCTTCTGACTTCAAGGGTTCTGGTCTGACCACTTGCTCCCAGTCATGGGAGCTCTAGTTGTCATCGCCCTCGGCCTGCAGCATGACAGGGAGATGGAGCAGAGGCAGCAAAGAAGAGGACAAGCTGCTCGCAGAGGGAGGAGGAGGAGGATGGGGAGAAGGGCTCTCGGCAGGAGGCCTTACCCACCTAGAGCCTCCAGAGAGCAATTCTCTTACCTCAGCCTGAGCCAGGAGCAGTGTGTGAGGCGTCTGCGCTTTACGAAGGCGATGCTCACAGAACTCTGCCACCTCTTGCAACCAGACCTGCAGCCACACTCCAGGGCAAGGACAGCACTGCCAGTGGCTGTGAAGGTGACCGTGGCCCTGAATTTATTCGCGCCTGGATACCTTCAGGCTGGGGCAGGTGACATCTGTAACATCTCCCAGTTCACCATCTGCTGCTGCATAACAGAGGGGACAGACGCTCTTTATGTCAGGAGAGGGGATTTTATTTTCTTCTCTCTGAACAGAGAGAAGCAGGAGGAGCGCGCATGTGGCTTTGCCAGGATTGTGGGCTTCCCCATGGTGTAGGGCGCCATCATCTGCACACATGTGGCTTTGCGGGCGCCACATCTAAATGCTGAGATGTACCGCAACCGCAATGGTTACCGCTCGCTGAATGTGCAGTTGGTGTGTGACCATGATGGTGAATGCCCAGTATCCTGGCAGCAGTTATGATGCTTTTATTCTGCAACAGTTCATTGTTCTCTCAGTCTTTAAGCAGGTCAGGCTGGCTGCTTGGTGACAAGGGCTATCCCTTGACCACCTGGCTCATGACTCCGCTCCGCAACCCAACCACACATGGCCAGTAGGAACTGTACCCCCAGTAGGAACTGTACCCCCAGTAGGAACTGTACCCCCAGTAGGAACTGTACCCCCAGTAGGAACCGTACCCCCAGTAGGAACTGTACCCCCAGTAGGAACTGTACTCCCAGTAGGAACTGTACCCCAGTAGGAACTGTACTCCCAGTAGGAACTGTACCCCAGTAGGAACTGTACCCCCAGTAGGAACTGTACTCCCAGTGGGAACTATGCCCCCAGTAGGAACTGTACTCCCAGTAGGAACTGTACCCCCAGTAGGAACTGTACTCCCAGTAGGAACTGTACCCCAGTAGGAACTGTACCCCCAGTAGGAACTGTACTCCCAGTGGGAACTATGCCCCCAGTAGGAACTGTACTCCCAGTAGGAACTGTACCCCAGTAGGAACTGTACCCCCAGTAGGAATTGTACTCCCAGTAGGAACTGTACTCCCAGTAGGAACTGTAGCCCCATTAGGAACTGTACCCCCAGTAGGAACTGTACCCCAGTAGGAACTGTACTGCCAGTAGGAACTGTACCCCAGTAGGAATTGTACCCCCAGTAGGAACTGTACTCCCAGTAGGAACTGTACCCCCAGTAGGAACTGTACTCCCAGTAGGAACTGTACCCCCAGTAGGAACTGTACCCCCAGTAGGAACTGTACTCCCAGTAGGAACTGTACTCCCAGTAGGAACTGTACCCCCAGTAGGAACTGTACTCCCAGTAGGAACTGTACTCCCAGTAGGAACTGTACCCCAGTAGGAACTGTACCCCCAGTAGGAACTGTACCCCTAGTAGGAACTGTACTCCCAGTAGGAACTATACTCCCAGTAGGAACTGTACCCCCATTAGGAACTGTACCCCAGTAGGAACTGTACTCCCAGTAGGAACTGTAGCCCCAGTAGGAACTGTACTCCCAGTAGGAACTGTACTCCCAGTAGGAACTGTACCCCCAGTAGGAACTGTACCCCCAGTAGGAACTGTACCCCCAGTAGGAACTGTACCCCCAGTAGGAACTGTACCCCAGTAGGAACTGTACCCCAGTAGGAACTGTACCCCCAGTAGGAATTGTACTCCCAGTAGGAACTGTACTCCCAGTAGGAACTGTAGCCCCATTAGGAACTGTACCCCAGTAGGAACTGTACTCCCAGTAGGAACTGTACTCCCAGTAGGAACTGTACCCCAGTAGGAACTGTACTCCCAGTAGGAACTGTACTCCCAGTAGGAACTGTACCCCAGTAGGAACTGTACTCCCAGTAGGAACTGTACCCCAGTAGGAACTGTACTCCCAGTAGGAACTGTACTCCCAGTAGGAACTGTACCCCCAGTAGGAACTGTACCCCAGTAGGAACTGTACCCCAGTAGGAACTGTACTCCCAGTAGGAACTGTACTCCCAGTAGGAACTGTACCCCCAGTAGGAACTGTACTCCCAGTAGGAACTGTACTCCCAGTAGGAACTGTACCCCCAGTAGGAACTGTACTCCCAGTAGGAACTGTACCCCAGTAGGAACTGTACTCCCAGTAGGAACTGTACTCCCAGTAGGAACTGTAGCCCCATTAGGAACTGTACCCCAGTAGGAACTGTACTCCCAGTAGGAACTGTACCCCCAGTAGGAACTGTACCCCAGTAGGAATTGTACCCCAGTAGGAACTGTACCCCCAGTAGGAACTGTACTCCCAGTAGGAACTGTACCCCCAGTAGGAACTGTACCCCAGTAGGAACTGTACCCCCAGTAGGAACTGTACTCCCAGTAGGAACTGTACCCCCAGTAGGAACTGTACCCCAGTAGGAACTGTACTCCCAGTAGGAACTGTACTCCCAGTAGGAACTGTACCCCAGTAGGAACTGTACCCCCAGTAGGAACTGTACCCCAGTAGGAACTGTACCCCCAGTAGGAACTGTACCCCCAGTAGGAACTGTACCCCCAGTAGGAACTGTACTCCCAGTAGGAACTGTACCCCAGTAGGAACTGTACCCCCAGTAGGAACTGTACTCCCAGTAGGAACTGTACCCCCAGTAGGAACTGTACCCCCAGTAGGAACTGTACTCCCAGTAGGAACTGTACTCCCAGTAGGAACTGTACCCCCAGTAGGAACTGTACTCCCAGTAGGAACTGTACCCCAGTAGGAACTGTACCCCCAGTAGGAACTGTACTCCCAGTAGGAACTGTAGCCCCATTAGGAACTGTACCCCCAGTAGGAACTGTACTCCCAGTAGGAACTGTACCCCAGTAGGAACTGTACTCCCAGTAGGAACTGTACTCCCAGTAGGAACTGTACTCCCAGTAGGAACTGTACCCCAGTAGGAACTGTACTCCCAGTAGGAACTGTACCCCAGTAGGAACTGTACTCCCAGTAGGAACTGTACCCCCAGTAGGAACTGTACTCCCAGTAGGAACTGTACTCCCAGTAGGAACTGTACTCCCAGTAGGAACTGTACCCCAGTAGGAACTGTACTCCCAGTAGGAACTGTACCCCAGTAGGAACTGTACTCCCAGTAGGAACTGTACCCCAGTAGGAACTGTACCCCCAGTAGGAACTGTACTCCCAGTAGGAACTGTACCCCCAGTAGCGGATGCTAAATGGGATAGATTCAGAACAGATCTAGCAGCTCAAAACTGGGCATCCATGAGGTGCTGTGGGCCATCAGCAGCAGCAGAATTGTATTCCACCACAATCTGTAACTTCATGGCCCAGCATATCCCTCACTCTACCATTACCATCAAGCCAGGGACCAACCCTGGTTCAATGAGGAGTGAAGAAGAGCATGCCAGGAGCAGCACCAGGCGTACCTAAAAATGAGGCGCCAATCTGGGGAAGCTGCAACACAGGACTACATGCATGCTAAAAAGCGGAAGCAGCATGCTATAGACAGGGCTAAGCGATCCCACAATCAACGGATCAGATCAAAGCTCTGCAGTCCTGCCAACTCCAGTCGTGAATGGTGGTGGACCATTAAACAACTAACGGGAGCAGGAGGCTCCATAAATATCCCCACCTCAATGATGGTGGAGCCCAGCACGTGAGTGCAAAAGACAAGGCTGAAGATTTTGCAACCATCTTCAGCCAGAAGTGCCGAGTGGATGATCCAGTTCAGCCTCCTCCTGCAGTCCCCACCATCACAGAAGCCAGTCTTCAGCCAATTCGATTCACTCCACGTGATATCAAGAAATGGCTGAGCGCACTGGATACAGCAAAGGCTATGGGCCCCGACAACATCCCGGCTATTGTGCTGAAGACTTGTGCTCCAGAACTAGCCACGCCTCTAGCCAAGCTGTTCCAGTACAGCTACAACACTGGCATCTATCCGACAATGTGGAAAACTGCCCAGGTATGTCCTGTCCACAAAAAGCAGGACAAATCTAATCCGGCCAATTACCGCCCCATCAGTCTACTCTCAATCATCAGCAAAGTGATGGAAGGTGTCATCGACAGTGCTATCAAGCGGCACTTACTCACCAATAACCTGCTCACTGATGCCCAGTTTGGGTTCCACCAAGACCACTCGGCTCCAGACCTCATTACAGCCTTGGTCCAAACATGGACAAAGGAGCTGAATTCCAGAGGTGAGGTGAGAGTGACTGCCCTTGACATCATGGCAGCATTTGACTGAGTGTGGCATCAAGGAGCCCTAGTAAAACTGAAGTCAATGGGAATCGGGGGGGAAAACTCTCTACTGGCTGGAGTCATACCTAGCACAAAGGAAGATGGTTGTGGTGATTGAAGGTCAATCATCACAGTCCCAGGACATCGTTGCAGGAGTTCCTCAGGGCAGTGTCCTAGGCCCAACCATCTTCAGCTGCTTCATCAATGACCTTCCCTCCAAGGTCAGAAATGGGGATGTTCCTGATGACTGCACAGTGTTCAGTGCCATTCGCAACTCCTCAGATAATGAAGCAATCCATGCCCGCATGCAACAAGACCTGGACGACGTTCAGGCTTGGGCTGATAAGTGGCAGGTAACATTCACGCCACAAAAGTGCCAGGCAATGACTATCTCCAACAAGCGAGAGTCTAAACACCGCCCCTTGACATTCAATGCCATTACCATCGCCGAATCCCCCACCATCAACATCCTGGGGGTCACCATTGACCAGAAACTTAACTGGACCAGCCACATAAATACTGTGTCAACAAGACCAGGTCAGAGGCTAGGTATTCTGTGGCGAGTGTCTCACCTCCTGACTCTCCAAAGCCTTTTCACCATCTACAAGGCAAAAGTCAGGAGTGTGATGGAATACTCTCCACTTGCCTGGATGAGTGCAGCTCAACAACACTCAAGAAGCTCGACACCACCCAGAACAAAGCAGCCCGCTTGATTGGCACCCCATCCACCACCTAAACATTCACTCCCTCCACCACCAGCGCACCGTGGCTGCAGTGTGTACCATCTACAAGATGCACTGCAGCAACTCGCCAAGGCTTCTTCGGCAGCACCTCCCAAACCAGCGACCTCTTCCACCTAGAAGGACAAGGGCAGCAGACGCATGGGAATACCACCACCTCCAAGTTCCCCTCCAAGTCACACATCATCCTGACTTAGAAATATATCGTCGATCCTTCATCGTCGCTGTGTCAAAATCCTGGAACTCCCTCCCTAACAGCACTGTGGGAGCACCTTCACCACAAGGACTGCAGCGGTTCAAGAAGGCGGCTCACCGCCACCTTCTCGAGGGCAATTAGGGATGGACAATAAATGCTGGCTTTGCCAGCGACGCCCACATCCCATAAAAATGAATTTTAAAAAAGGACCTGAACCCCCAGTCGGAGTCAGCACCTTCAGGACAGGAGGGGGAGAACAGTGACGCGTTGCTGCCATTAACAAAGCTATTGCTTTCATTTCTGTTGGGATTGGAAGGTCTGGTGGGCATCACTCCAACTCTTTCACAAATCTCCTGATAAAGGCAGTGCAGGCTTGAAATCCAGGCACATGGAAGTGAATTTTCTGGTCATCTCCCTGAAGCGAAATGGAGAAACAGAGAATGAGTCACTGTGAGCTAATGGCCCAGAAATTGATCCCGGGACGCGAGAGTACGCACTGCGTACTCTCGCGTATTCCCACTCCAATTGCCGGTTTTCTGCATGCCCTGCGCATGCGCTGAAAACCGGCAATTGCTCTTCTGAAAAGGGGGCGGTTCCTCGGTGCATCGCGTGCGCGCTACAGGCTGCGCGCACGCTGTGCACTTCATGCTTTGGACGCGCAGGTAAGTACTGAAGATTTTAGAAATGTAAAAAGGAGGAGTAAGACCCACTTTTAAGAAGGTAAGTAGTGAATTAAGTATTTTTTTGAATTTTTTTTAACAGGTATATCTTTTTTAGAGACTTTAAAGACAGGTAAGTTTATTTTTATAACTTTTTAAAAGATTTTAAATTTTTTCAAAAATTTAATTTTTTATTTAAAATGGTTAATTTAATTAACTATACTTATTTTATTAATGTGATGGTTTTTTTTAAATTTAATTGAGGTTTAGCTGTTATTTTGGGGGGTGTAAGATTCATAGATTTCACAGCACCTATGTGAAACTTATGAATGGAAGATGGTGTGCTGCCATTGGCTCTAACTGAGTCACGTGATCCCACAGCTTGCACGAATTCACTACGCCGCTGGGATACGCAAGCCCAGCACAGCTGATGTCTAGAACATCAAGTTCGTGCGAGCTGGATCTGAAAAAGCACAAGCGAGGTGAGAGATCGCGGGAAAGGCTTACCCCCGCGGGAACAGAGCGAGATCAATTTCTGGGCCATTCTCATTCACCACCTGCTGGCTGCTTACAGAGAACTTACAGCAGGGACAGGCCACTCGGCCCTACTGGTCTGTGCTGGTGTTTGTGCTCCACACGAGCCTCCTCCCACTCTAGTTACTTCATCTAACTCTTCAACTCACCTTATCAACATATCCTTCTATTCCTTTCGCCCTCATTTACTGACCTAGCTTCCCCTTAAATGCACCGATGGGCAAGTCAGCCTTGTCGGCTGCTGTCAGCCTGGGTTCAGTATATGGGAGGCGGAGGAGTGAAAGAATTGGGCAGCAGGCAAACCTAGAATAACTTTCACAATTTTAAAAAATCATTTAATAATCCAGAGGTAAAAAGGGAGCTTTGATTTGATCATCTTCTACTGTGAATCGGTCCATTAGATTCACACTGCAGAGCTGTGGGTCTACTCGCCCTCCAATTGCCTTTCCCTGCTCCTTCCTCCGGGGAAATGTCTGGCCCATGTTTCCAACAATCCACCTGAGATTACAAACTCATCATCCGGGGCTGCGAGAGCGCATCTCAACCAGCTCAGCACAACAAGAGTGACTGCCCTTGACATCCAGGCAGCATTTAACCGAATGAGGCACCAAGGAGCCCTAATAAAATTGGAGTCAATGGGAATCAGGGGGAATATGCTCCACTGGCTGAAGTCATACCTAGCACAAAGGAAGATGGTTGTGGTTGTTGGAGACCAATCATGGTAGAAGAATTAGAGGGGAGTTGAGGAGAACTTTTTTCACCCAGAGGGTGGTGGGGGTCTGGAACTCACTGTCTGAAAGGGTGGTAGAGGCAGAAACCCTCATCACATTTAAAAAGTACTTGGATATGCACTTGCCGTAACTTACAGGGCTACGGACCAGGACCTGGAGAGTGGGATTAGGCTGGATCGCTCTTTGTCAGCCGGCACAGACACAATGGGCCGAATGGCATCCTTCTGTGTTGTAAATTTCTATGATTCTCTGATATGATCATCTCTGCCCCAGGACATCGCTGCAGGAGTTCCTCAGGGCAGTGTCCTAGGCCCAACCATCTTCAGCTGCTTCATCAATGATCTTCCCTCCATCATAAGGTCAGAAGCAGAGATGTTCACTGATGATTATACAGTGTTCAATTCCATTCGCACCTCCTCAGATAATGAAGCAATCCATACCCGCATGCAGCAAGACTTGGACAACATCCAAGATTGGGCTGATGATTGGCAAGTAACATTCACGCCACACAAGTGCCAGGCAATCTCTAACAAGAGAGAGCCTAACCACCTCCCCATGTCATTCAATGGCATTACCATCATCAAATCTCCCACCATCAACATCCTGGGGGTCACCATTAACTAGAAACTTAACTGGACTAGCCACATAAATACTGTGGCTACAAGAGCAGGTCAGAGGCTGGGTATTCTGTGGTGAGTGTCTCACCTCCTGACTCCCCAAAGACTCTCCACCACCTACGAGGCACAAGTCAGGAGTGTGATGGAATACTCTCCACTTGCCTGGATGGGTACAGCTCCAACAACACTCAAGAAGCTCAACACCATCCAGGACAAAGCAGCCCGCTTGATTAGCACCCCATCCACCACCTTAAACATCCACTCCCTCCACCACTGGCGCACCGTGGCTGCAGTGTGTACCATCTACAAGATACACTGCAGCAACTCGCCAAGGCTTCTTCAACACCACCTCCCAAGCCCGCAGCCACTACCACCTAGAAGGACAAGGGCAGCAGGTGCATGGGAACACCACCACCTCCAAGTTCCCCTCCAAGTCACACACCATCCTGACCTGGAAATATATCGCCGTTCCTTCATCGTTGCTGGGTAAAAGTCCTGGAACTCCCTCCCTAATAGCATTGTGGGAGTACCTTCCTCACACGGACTGCAGCGGTTCAAGAAGGCGACTCACCACCATCTTTTCAGGGCAACTCTGGGATGGACAATAAAGGCTGGCCTTGCCAGCGACGCCCACATCCCATGAAAGAATTTTTAAGACAGGGCTTCGTTGCCCCCTGAGATAGACAGAGGGAAATCAGGCAGGTTTCCCACTCTGTTTGTTATTCAGTGACTCCCATCCCCTGTTGGAAAGCATATGTTAGTGAGCATTGCATGAGGACATCATCAGGCTGACTGTGATGCTTTGTCCTATAGGACATTATGAGCAGGAGGAGGTCATTCACCACCTGGAGCCTGCTCCACCATTCAATTCGGTCATGGCACATCTGCACCTCAACTCCATTTTCCCGCCTTTGCTCCCTATCCCTTGATACCCTTCCCTTCCCCGCACAACCAAAGAGCCTGTTGGCACCAACAAGGCTTACGCATGAAGTATGACCAAGTGGCTGAGGTACCATGGGGCGGCCATAACCCACGGAGCTAAATCCCAGCATGAATCTGTATCTTTAATTGGGGAGGGGGCGGGTCGGGAGATAAACAGCATTGTGAAAAATCAGAGCAGCCCGCTCCTTAATGCAAGCTCACGTTAATCGTGAGGCATGCAGTCAATCACTTATTGCCTCCGGAATCTGCAGCACCATCTTTGCTAGACGTGGGCCAAGCCTTTCCATGGATCCTGTGAAAGGGTTATAGTGATCACTGTGCGCATTGCTGCAGTGTTCATCCTCCTGTTGCATGAATGGTACTCAGTTCCTTCAATTTGAAGAAAGTTGTGTGAAATTGATAAATGCATGGTCTGAAAAGTGATGTGTGGCATTCATGGTAAAATCACTGGGACAGCACTGGGGGAGTCGGGTGCAGATAGCACCAGAGCTAAGGGCCACAGACATTGTGAGAAATGACACTAATTCTGTGAAGGTTTCCCTGCAGATTTCTCCGGTTTCAGAGGCTTTGAAATGATGCTCCATTACTGGAGGGACTGCGATGTCCATCACAAGGCAGATCTAACTTGTCATGATGTATGAGCACTCACAGCATGACTTGCATCAGAACAAAGCGTCTGATCCTCTGCTAAACACAAACTGGAGGATGAGAGTTGCACAACTCGGAGGGCAATTTAAGTTCCGTGTTCACAGAGACTGTGAAGCATTTCCGAGTGAGTCCATGACATTTATCTCAGCCTCCAGTGGAATGATCATGCAGGGGGTGAGAGATGACGGGTCTTTCCCTGTCAGGTGGTGTATCCGAGTCCCACTCCCATTGTTGGGAATGAGATCCATCAGTTTGAGTCAACCAGTACACACAGTTATTATTTGTAATTGGATTTCTAATTGGATTCCGTTCATTTTTCATACGTGTTTTTATGGAGTTAATCGGAAAAACCCTGCCGTTTAGTTTTTTTACAAAAATCCCCCACTCCATGTCTTCATCCCTCTGAGGCACTTCCCTCCCCTCACTGAATATCGGTCCTTGACCATGAGACCAAACAGCAGACTAGTTGCCAGCCTTGGGTCTGGTACCAATGTTGCTCCAACATGGCCAATGGGAGGTAGGTCCAAGAGAAGCACCTGGGTGATGTTGCCGCTTGTCCAAGGCATGACTGAGATTATTGCAGTCACGCCACCAGGCCATCTTAAAGTGCAGGGGGGGGGAAATTTGGTTGCTTTGCGCCTCCCGTTAGCACCCTAAGAGGGCGCTAATGGGGCGCAAAGCAACTAGCACCCGGGCGCGGCGATGTTTGCGCCGTTTGCGAAATTGACCAGACATTTTGCGGCGGCGCTAAACACTACCGCCACGATCTCCTGCGCCCGCAGAGCGTGACGTCAGTCGAGTGTGTAACGCCCCGGTAGCGCCCCGGACCGGATATTGAGTGGCGCCCCCTGCCTTTCCGCCTGCCGCTAGCAACGACAGGTAGAGGGGAATTTTTTGCAGTCAGGTAGGGACTGGGGGAGCGTTATTTAAAGGCGAACGCTTCCTGCCTTTTTTTGTCGGCGACATTTTTGCACCACGCATTCTGAGAAAGAGAGAGAGAGACTTCTGGAGAGATTCAACGCAGTGTGAAGGAGTTTTGGGTACTGAGCAGCACTTTGCAGGTTCATTTTGATTTGACCTTCCTTGCATCGATTTAGAAGAGACTTTGGGGGCTGCACTCTGAGCTCTTTCCCTGGGCCTCTCCATTGTTCTTTCCAGCAGAATTGATGTACAGGTCTCTGCAGGCCGAGATTCAAGGCTGCAATGAGCAGGATGTGGATGGAGAGCAAGATCGACCCTCCCCTTTAAGAACTGGCTGGCGCCATTGCTGACTGACATCACATCAGCTTCACCAGCGCTCTGAGTTAGCGCCTCGCTCCTCAGCCTTTGCACCTTAAGGCAGGTGTGCAGCGCCTGATTTAGCGCTCCAATCACCTCCAGGGGCGATAGAAGCCAAGTTTGCAGTTGGAGGTGATAATTAGCGCCAGGCGCTAAACTTTGCGCCCGGCCGATAATTGCGCCCCAAACGGGGCGATACCGCCTTAAGACCCTGTTTAAGACCCATCTCTTTGACCAAGCTTTTGGTCGCATCTCCTAATATCTCCTTCTTTGGCTCTCCTTACTCCTCTGTGCTCTCCTTACTCTGTGTCGCACTATAGGACGTTTTATCTATGTTATAAATGCAAGTTGTTATTTTCTGTTTAACAATTTAATTTTTAGTGTTTTCTCTTTTATCAGAAAATGCTGAAGGAGATGTTTCCTATTGAAGCTGGAGAAATAGATTCCAAAATCAGAACTCTTCCACATTTACCAGGTAGGTCGTAGGTTGGTGTTATTACAAGTTTGGAAGCTGCAGCTCATTGTGACGCAGATTGCTTCATAAGTTAACTCTGTTTAAGGGTGGGGGAGGGAAGAGGAAAAACCAAAACTGAATTTCAGGATGATAAGCCTCTCCCCATCTATCTGTAGACCCTTCCCAGAATGGGATCATCAATGAACTGTCTTTAGAGCAGGGGAAGGAGACCTTTCATTGATGTCCCTTATCAGATGGAAGCTGTTTACATTGACACAGATTGTGTCTTTACATCTGTGTTTGACAAAACCAAACCTTTGACCTGTTTAATTCAAAAATGAGAAGTCGCACAACACCAGGTTATAGTCCAACAGTTTTATTTAAAATTACGAGCTTTCGGAGCGCTGCTCCTTCGTCAGGTAGAGGTACAGGGAGGGAATCTAATACACAGTATATATACACAGAGAGTGACTTGTCTGCAGAGATACAATCCGTCAGGAAGGCACTACATCAAAGACACATCAGAGCACAGCCAAGACAATGAGGATGGGTCACAGGGGGTCCAACGTGTCAAATCCTGCCGTCTGCAGTTGAGCTCCTAACTTTTTTTTTGGTTGGTTTTTTTTGGTGTTTTTTTTTAAAACTGGAAAGACAGACAATGATGTCGCGTCACGTTCTGTAGCGTGACATGAACCCGAGATCCCTTAATTCAGGCAGTGGTCTTTCAAGCTGGGATAACAGATCATCTTGCTCCTAATTTGTCTGAAGCTGAGGTATTGGCTGATGAATCGGACATGGTGCAGGGGTAATAATACAGAAAATGTCACCGTGTCCGAGAGGAATTCAAACTGTTGGATAATTTGCTGCCAGATACAAGATTTGGTGGCTGCTCATTATTATCCACAGGGCCTGTACTTTGACATTTTAAACAGCGCTAAGCTCAAGTTCCAGAGATCCTTGGCTGACTTCTGACACCAGAGACCCGAGCACGGATAGAATAAGAAATATACGCAGGGACCTGAAAGGATTTAGTGTGCGACACAATCATTCCACTTCAGGTGCCCTCAATTTTCCAACTTGAGCTTATGGTTGACTTTCAAATGAAAACATTTTGGAACCGATTTTTTCCTTGCTTTACACCCAAGTAGCTCCTATTTTTGAGGTGCAATGCAGAGGATCAGTGAGTGGGCACCCCCAATATACCAGGCCTCCCCTGAGCTGCCACTGTCTCCCAGCTTCCAGGCTTGTTCCTCTGGGTCAAGGTGCCAGAAAGAGGCACTCTTGCTTGAATTAGATGACAATAGAGATCTAATGATGGGCTTATCCTCTACTTTCACTTGTCGCAGTTCAGCTGCAGCTCGCCCTCATATAAAGTTGGTGTTAACGTTGCATTTCATTGGCAACCACATTGAAAGGGGCAGATGTTAAGCAGTGAAAATACTGGAGTGTTTTGCTTGTTGCCATTGTTACTGATCAATTGGTGAAGGAATCTGCAGCGCTAGAGGTCCAGTAATGTTGAGTCGTTTTTTGGAGAATTTGAGGAGTTTGTGGAGTCAACTATCCCTCTCAGCAGGATAGAGGAGTCCATCGTATCTTGCTTATTTGGAGGAAGAGGATGAACAGGAAGCACTTTTGGATGCCAGGAAGGTGAGGCATCTCATTGCAGGAAGAGGGCATGTACCCAACATCACCATTATAGATGAAACCATCAGCACTAGAGGACTTTTCTTGACCTTATTGAGGGATGGTTCCTTCAAAGGCTTATATTCCTTAAAGGAGGTAGTGTGAAAGAAAGAAAGGCCCCGTACAGGAAGCGTAAGGACTGGTACTCCACCAATGTCCAGCTTGGCACCATATCAGGCCAGTTAAGGCCAAATCTCCAGGCAGTGTTCTTGATGTCTTCATTTGACAGCAGTTCCATACGGCCACTCTTGGTGACCCACCCACAGTGAAGGGCTGACTCCTGGTGGATCAAGGATATCTGCTGCTGCCTTGACTCTCTGCTGTGTCCAGACACAGCGACCGATGACCTGATACAATGAGGCCCATGCCTCTGCCAATCACGCTCGGTTAGCATTTCCGGTGCATGGGCAGGACTTGGGGTGTCTCGCAGTACAAGCCGTGCATGTATCCTGGATCATCGTGGTTTGCTGCGTTCTCTACAACACTGCCACAGACCGAGAGATCGAGCTGGAGGAGAGGCAGGGCTAAAGCGCAGTTGAAGTTGAAATTGACTTTGTGCATGGGCACACCAGGAAACCCCCAGCATGGGCACACCAGGAAACCCCCAGCATGGGCACACCAAGAAACCCCCAGCATGGGCACACCAAGAAACCCCCAGCATGGGCACACCAGGAAACCCCCAGCATGGGCACACCAGGAAACCCCCAGCATGGGCACACCAGGAAACCCCCAGCATGGGCACACCAGGAAACCCCCAGCATGGGCACACCAAGAAACCCCCAGCATGGGCACACCAGGAAACCCCCAGCATGGGTGTCAGGTGCTGGAAAAAGTTGCTTGTGGTTTAGATTTGGCCGACGGGCCCCTTGCTGGATTCCCCTGCTTGGCTAAAAGTAACAGACACCGCCCCCAAAAACCTGACAAGTTAAGAACAACCCTTGTATCTGAAAAAAGAAATGACATGAGCTTTGTACCTTCAGCTCACTACTCCAGGATCATCCTGGAATGCAAAGATACCCCCCGGCTTCTCTTCTCCACAATCAACCATCACCTTAAACCCCTCTCCCCTGCCTTCTCCACCCTCACCTCCAACAAGTGCGAGGAGCTCATGGACTTCTTTGTCACTAAGATTGAGACCATCTGATCAGCTGCCTCTGCTGCTTCCCTCCCTTGCCCTAGCCCACCGGGCCAATCTTCTCCCAAGGATGCCACCTGCCATAGCCCTGAACTCGCATCTCTCTCTAGTTTCTCTCTGATCTCCCCTCATGCCCTCTCTGAACATGAGACTACCTCCTGCTCCTGCGACTCTATTACCACCAAACTGCTGACCACCCAACTTCCCTTCCTGGCACCCATGTTCGCTGATGTTGTCAGCCGTGGCTCAGTGGGCAGCACCCTCGCCTCTAGAATCAGAAGGTTGTGGGTTCAAGTCCCACCCCAGAGACTTGACAAAAATCTAGGCTGAAACCCCAGTACAGTGCTGAGGGAGTGCTGCACTGTCGGAGGTGCCGTCTTTCGGATGAGACATTAAACCGAGGCCCCGTCTGCTCTCTCAGGTGGATGTAAAAGATCCCATGGCACGATTTGAAGAAGAGCAGGGGGAGTTCTCCCCGGTGTCCTGGCCAATATTTATCCTTCAACCAACATAACAAAAAACATTTTATCTGATCATTTTCACATTGCTGTTTGTGGGAGCTTGCTGTGCGCAAATTGGCTGCCGCCTTTCCCACATTACAATAGTGACTACACTTCAAAAGTACTTCATTGGCTGTAAAGCGCTTTGGGACGTCCGGTGGTCGTGAAATGCGCTATATAAATGCAAGTCTTTCTTTCTTTCTACCTCTCTCTCCTCCTTTAAGATACTCTTTTTGACCAAGCTTTTGGTCACCTGTCCTAATATCTCTTATGTGGCTCGGTGTCAAATTGTGTTTGATAATCGCTCCTGTGAAGCACCTTGGGATGTTTTACTATGTTAAAGGCGCTATATAAATGCAAGTTTTTGTTGTTGTAAGAAGCCGGTATTCTGCACATTCCTGCACTTGCACTGAGGAAGAATAAGTAAGTGAAGACCTGGAGGGGAAATGTGTAAATGTTGAAGGCAGAATATTGGCAGTGTGAGTCCTGATACACACTCCCTGCAAAAACTTTGAACTTTTACATTAAAAGTAATCACTCTGCTTAATTTTAAGCACTTATATATTTCGCAACTAGACATTTAACCTAAAATAAGGAAAAACTGCTCATTGCTCCTTAGCTACTGCTGGTGAACTCTCTTCCTTCCTCATCAAAAAGCTCCCAGCTTCTGCCTTTTCTCAAGAATATTACACATAATCGTGAGACCGGAAGTAAGTTTTGAGAACATAAGAAATAGGAGCAGGATTAGGCCATTCGGCCCCTCGAGCCTGCTCCACCATTCAATAAGATCATGGCTGATCTTCTACCTCATCTCCACCTTCCCGCACTATCCCCATATCCTTTGATTCCCTTAACATCCAAAAATCTATCGATCTCTGTCTGAATATACTCAATGACTGAGCCTCCACAGCCCTCTGGGGTAGAGAATTCCAAAGATTCACCACCCTCTGAGTGAAGAAATTTCTCCTCATCTCAGCCCTAAATGGCCGACCCCTTATCCTGAGACAGTGACCCCTGGTTCTAGACTCCCCAGCCAGGGGAAACATCCTCCCTGCATCTACCCTGTCAAGCCCTGTAAGAATTTTGTATGTTTCAATGCGATCACCTCTCATTCTTTTAAACTCCAGAGAATATAGGCCTAGTCTACTCAATCTCTCCTCATAGGACAATCTCCCCATCCCAGGAATTAGTCTGGTGAACCTTCGTTGCACTCCCTCTATGGCAAGTATATCCTTCCTTTGGTAAAGAGACCAAAACTGTACACAATACTCCAGGTGTGGTCTCACCAGGGCCCTATATAATTGCAGTAAGACGTCTTTACTCTTATACTCAAATCCTCTTGTAATAAAGGCCAACATACCATTTGCTTTCCTAATTGCTTGCTGTACCTGCATGTTAACTTTCAGTGATTCGTGTACAAGGACACCCAGGTCCCTCTGAACACCAACATTTCCCAATCTCTCACCATTTAAAAAATACTCTGTTTTCTATTTTTCTTACCAAAGTGGATAACTTCACATTTCTCCACATTTTATTCCATTTGCTATGTTCTTGCCCACTCACTCAGCCTGTCTATATCCCCTTGAAGCCTCTTCGCATCATCTTCACAACTTACATTCCCACCTAGCTTTGTATCATCAGCAAACTTGGATATATTACATTTGGTCCCCTCATCCAAATCAGTGATATTGATTGTAAATAGCTGAGGCCCAAGCACTGATCCTTGTGGTATCCCACTAGTTACAGCCTGCCAACCCGAAAATGACCCGTTTATTCCTATTCTCTGTTTTCTGTCCATTAACCAATTGCTATGGGTACCCGCATGGGTCCTAACTATGCCTGCCTTTTCGTGGGATATGTGGAACACTCTTTGTTCCAGTCCTACTCGGGTCCCCTCCCTCACCTCTTTTTCCGGTACATTGACGACTGTATCGGTGCCGTTTCCTGCTCTCGCCCTGAACTGGACAATTTCATTCACTTTGCCTCCAATTTCCACCCTTCCCTCACCTTCACATGGTCCATCTCCGACTCTTCCCTCCCCTTCCTCGACTTCTCCGTCTCCATCTCTGGGGATAGGTTATTGACCAACATTCACTACAAGCCCACTGACTCCCACAGCTACCTGGACTACACTTCCTCCCACCCCGCCTCCTGTAAGGACTCTATTCCCTTCTCCCAGTTTCTCCGTCTCCGCCGCATCTGCTCCGACGATGCCACCTTCCATACCAGTGCTTCCGAGATGCCTTCCTTTTTCCTCAACCGAGGATTCCCCTCTACCGTGGTCAACACGGCCCTCGACCGTGTCCGTTCCATCTCCCGCACTTCTGCCCTCACCCCGGCCCCTCCCTCCCGGAACCACGATAGAGTTCCCCTTGTCCTCACCTTTCACCCCACCAGCCTCCACATTCAACGGATCATCCTCCGCCATTTCCGCCACCTCCAACGTGATCCCACCACCAAACGTATCTTCCCCTCACCTCCCCTTTCAGCATTCCGTAGGGACCGCTCCCTCCGAGACACCCTAGTCCACTCCTCTATCACCCCCAGCACCCGTTCCCCTTCACCCGGCACCTTCCCGTGCAAGCGCAGGAGATGCAACACCTGCCCTTATACATCCCCCCTTCTCACTCTCCAGGGCCCCAAACACCCCTTCCAGGTGAAACAGCGATTTACTTGTACTTCTTGCAATCTAGTATACTGTATTCGCTGCTCACGATGTGGTCTCCTCTACATTGGGGAGACCAAACGCAGATTGGGTGACCGCTTTGCGGAACACCTCCGTTCAGTCCGGAAGGGTGACCCCGAGCTTCCGGTCGCTTGTCATTTTAATTCACCCCTCCACGCTCACTCAGACCTCACCGTCCTCGGCCTCTTGCATTGTTCCACGGAAGCGCAGCGTAAGCTCCAGGAACAGCACCTCATCTTCCGTTTAGGCACTTTACAGCCCTCTGGACTCAATATCGAGTTCAACAATTTCAGATCATAACCCCGGCCCCTACCACATATGTATACATTTGATCCACTCTTTTGGTCCGTGCCTTTTTCCTTTTTTTCTCTCTCTCCCCCCACGGCAGCTGTCTCTGATTCTGCCAGCATTTCACACCTTACCTTTTGTTTCTCAACCTGTCCCATTACCATCTCGTCTTGCCTTGAGCATCTCTCAATGTCTCTACTCACTAAAGACCATCCCTTTTGTTCTTTTATTCCTCCCCCAGCCTCCCCCCTTGCATTTTTATCTGTTTATTTCTTGCTCTCTCAGTTCCGACGAAGGGTTTCGACCTGAAACGTTAACTCTCTTTCTCTCTCCACGGATGTTGCCTGGCCTGCTGAGTTTTTCCAGCGTTTTCTGTTGTTATTTGTGAAGAAAGTAATGTCTGACTGATTGGTTCTGAAAACCTGCACATTTGCCCAACCAACCAATTTGATTGGCTGCAATAGATTCCGGCCTTGCCTGTCAGCTGACACTAACAACCTTTAACAATACCAGAGACTGCTGGAAATGCTCAACCGGTCAGGCCCAGTACCTGCAGAGACCAAGGACAAGCTAATAAGAAGGAAGAGAGTGAGGGAAAGTGGAGGGGGAAGAAAAAAACCCAAACACACAAAGGTCATCGACCTGAAACGACTCTGTTTCTCTCTCCACAGATGCTGCCTGACCTGCTGAGTAGTTCCAGCATTTTCTGTTTTTATTTCAATTGTCAAGTGTTTGGTGGAAAACAGGAGATAGTTAACTGGCAACCTTGATAATAGCATGAGACAAAGGGAGTCCTGGTGAGAAAAATTAGAGTAAAAGACCCAGAGAATGGATGAATAGTTACAGCAGGTTAGCTAAGTTGGAGAGGGGGAGCATGGAACATAGAAATAGAAGATAGGAGCAGGAGTAGGCCATTCGGCCCCTCGAGCCTGCTCCGCCATTCGATGAGATCATGGCTGATCATCCAAACTCAGTACCCTGTACCTGCTTTCTCCCCATATCCCTTGATACCTTTAGCTTTAAGAAATATATCTAACTCATTCTTGAATATATTTAATGACTTGGCCTCAACTACCTTCTGTGGTAGAGAATTCCACAGGTTCTTCCTCATTTCTGTCCTAAATGGCTTACCCCTTATCCTTAGATTATGACCCCTGGTTCTGGACTCTCCGACCATCGGGAACATTCTTCCTGCATCTAGTTTGTCCAGACCTGTCAGAATTTTATATGTTTCGATGAGATCCCCTCTCATTCTTCTATACTCCAGCGAGTATAAGCCCAATCGACCTAATCGCTCCTCATATGTCATTCCTGCCATCCCAGGTATCAGCCTTGTGAATCTTCGCTGAACTCCCTCCATGGCAAGAACATCCTTCCTCAGATAAGGCGACCAAAACTGCACACAATACTCAAGGTGTGGTCTCACCAAGGCCCTATACAACTGCAGCAGGACATCCCTGTTCCTATACTCAAACCCTTTCGCTATTAAGGCCAACATACCATTTGCCTTCTTCACCGCCTGCTGCACCTGCATGCTTACCTTCAGCGACTGGTGCACAAGGACACCCAGGTCTCGTTGCACTTCCCCTTCTCCCAATCTATTGCCATTCAGATAATAGTCTGCCTTTCTGTTTTTGACACCAAAGTGGATAACCTCACATTTATCCACGTTATATTGCATCTGCCACGCTCTGCCCACTCACCCAACCTGTCCAAATCATCCTGGAGTTTCTCGGTATCCTCCTCGCAGCACACACTCCCACCCAGCTTTGTGTCATCTGCAAACTTGGAGATATTACATTTAGTTCCCTTATCTAGATCATTAATGTATATTGTGAATAGCTGGGGTCCAAGGATCGATCCCTGCGGTACCCCACTAGTCACTGCTTGCCACTCGGAAAAAGACCCATTAATTCCTACTCTTTGCATTCTGTCCGCCAACCAGTTCTCTATCCAAGTCAATACCTTGCCCCCAATCCCATGTGCCTTAACTTTACACGCTAATCTCTTATGGCAAAACATGAAAACAGTGTCCCATGAGTGTGGTGGAAGACAAAGGCCGGTCGACACTGGGGGTGCAGTCTACCCTGGCAGCTGTGTACCGATCGGGGATCCCCCTCTCAAACATCAACACACTCCAAGCATCAACTCTCCGTAGATGCTGTGTCTGACTTCTGTGCATTTCCAGTATATTCTGTTTTTGTTTCAGATTTCCAGCAACTAGGAACATAGGAACAGGAGGAGGCCATTCAGCCCCGCGAGCCTGTTCCACCATTCAATCAGATCATGGCTGACCTGTCCCTCAACTCCAGTTCCCAACTTTGCTCCATATCCTTTATTCCCTTACCCACTAAAAAATTATCGATCTCAGTTTTGAAAATTTCAACTGACCCCCAGTATCCACAGCCTTTTGGGGGAGAGAGTTCTAGATTTCCACTACTTTGTGTGAAGAAGTGCTCCCTGATTTCACCCTTGAACGGCCTGGCTCTAATTTTAAGGTTATGCCCCCTTGTTCTGAACTTCCCCCACCAGAGGAAATAATTTCTCAATGAGACCTCAATCAGACCACCCCTCGATCTCCTAAACTCAAGGGAATATAAGCCTAGTTTATGCAACCTGCCATCTTTAAGCCCTGGTGTCATTCTGGTGAATCTGTGCTGCACCCCCTCCAAGGCCAATATATCTTTCCTGAGGTCCCCTGTGCTCGCTGACCTACATTGGCTCCCGGTTAAGCAGTTCCTCGATTTCAAAATTCTCATTCTTGTTTTCAAATCCCTCCCTATCTCTGTAATCTCCTTCAGTCCCACAATCCCCCGAGATATCTGCGCTCCTCTAATTCTGCCCTCTTGACCACCCCTGATTATAATCGCTCAACCATTGGTGGCTGTGCCTTCTGTTGCCTAGGCCCTAAGCTCTGGAATTCCCTGCCTAAACCTCTCTGCCTCGCTACCTCTCTCTCCTCCTTTAAGACGCTCCTTAAAGCCTACCTCTTTGACCAAGCGTTTGGTCTCCTGCCCTAATTTATCCTTATGTGGATCGGTGTCAAATTTTTTGTTTTATAACACTCCTGTGCAGCGCCTTGGGACATTTTACTACATTAAAGGCGCTATATAAATACAAGTTGATGTTGTTTGGTGCCCAGAACTGAACACAGTTCTCCAGCTGAGGTCTGATCGTGGCTTTATACATCGGAATTATAACTTCCTTTGTATCCCAGCCCTCTTGGGGTAAAGGCCAACATTCAGTTACCCTTTTTGATTACTTTTTGTACCTGTGACCTCGCTCTTAGTGATTTGTGTACCTGGACACCTGAGTCCCTCTGCTCCTCCACAGCTCCGAGTCTCACCCCATTAAGAAAATATTCCTGTTAGTCTTTCTTGGATCCAAAATGGATGACCTCACACTTCCCCCCACATTGAACTCCATCTGCCACAGTTTTGCCCACTCAAATAACATGTCTATGTTCCTTTGCAACTTCCTGCTCCCATCTGCACAACTTACTGTGCCTCCTAACTTGATGTCATCTGCAAACTTGGATATACAACTCTATGTTCCTCCATCCAGGTCATTGATATATATGGTGTAAAGCTGAGGTTCCTGTACAGATCCCTGGGGACACCCATCAATCAGAGAACATTCCCTTTATCCCTACTCTCTGGCTTCTATCTCCAACCAATGACCAACCAATGTTACAAGGTTACCTCCAATTCTGTGCACTCTCATTTTTGCTAATAATCTCTTGTGAAGAACCTTATCAAATGCCTTCTGGAAGTCCATATAGACAACATCCATAGACACTCCCCTGTCCACCATGTTAATCACCTCCTCAAAAATTCAGCTAGATTAGTCAGACAAGAAATACCCTTCAGAAATCTCTGCTGGCTCCCTTTGATCAGCTGATACTTGTCCAAGTGCTCAGTCACTCTGTCTCTGATGATAGATTCCAGTAACTTCTCCACAACTGATGTTAAACTGACAGGCCTGTGGATTTCTAGTTTCTCCCACCCTTCTTAAATAATGTGAGAAGTCGCACAACACCAGGTTATAGTCCAACAGTTTTATTTGAAATCACAAGCTTTCAGAGCGCTGCTCCTTCGTCGGGTGAAGGACGAAGGAGCACCTGACGAAGGAGCAGCGCTCCGAAAGCTTGTGATTTCAAATAAAACTGTTGGACTATAACCTGGTGTTGTGCGACTTCTCACATTTGTCCACCCCAGTCCAACACCGGCATCTCCACATCACGGGTCTTCAATAATGGAGTGACATTTCCAATTTTCCAATCCAAAAGCACAGTTCCTGAATCTAGAGAGCTTTGGAAAATTATAACTCACGCATCTGCAATTTCCCCACCAGTTTCTTTTAATACCCTGGGGTGAAAACCATTATGTCCTGGGGATTTATCTATCTTAAGTCCCATTATTTTCTCCATTACCATTTTAAAACTCATATTAAATCCACTAAGTTCCTCCCCTTGGCTTATTTTAGGTTCCCTTGTACCACTGGTATTCTGTCCTCTTCCCCCACTGTGAAAATAGGTACAAAATATTCATTTAACAAGTCTGTCATTTCCTTATTATCCATTATAGTCACGCCTGCATCTGTCTTTAATGGGCCCATGTTCCCCCTTACCACTCTCTTTCTTTTAATATATTTATAAAAACTTCTGCTGTTAGATTTGATATCTCTTGCAAGTTTTTTTCATACTCCCTTTTTGCACTTCACTACTTTCTCTACTTTCTTTGTATCCTTTAGTTGTTTGTTAGAGCTTCCCAGTCTGCTGGATTTCCTTGCACTGAGCTTCAATTCTAGTAAAAAAAAAACTGCTTTCTCTTGGGAAACGCTAACAAGCTGATATGTAAGTTTAAACATCGTCAATTTAACATTCCATGATTGACATACATGAGAGTCTTATTACACGCTTAACATAGGAACAGGAGGAGGCCATTCAGCCCCACGAGCCTGTTCTGCCATTCGATTAGATCATGGCTTATCTGTATCTTAACTCCATTTACCCGCCTGGGTTCCATATCCCTTAATACCCTTGCCTAACAAAAATCTATCAATCTCTGTTTTGAAATTTTCAATTGACCCCCGGCCTCATCAGCTTTTTAAGGGAGAGAGTTCCAGATTTCCACTACCCTTTGTGTGAAGAAGTGCTTCCTGATTTCGCCCCTTAATGGCCTGGCTCTAATTTTAAGGTTCTGCCCCCTTGTTCTGGACTCCCCCCACCAGAGGAAATAGTTTCTCTCTCTCTACCCTATCAACTCCTTTGACCATCTTAAAACATCTCGATTAGATCACCCCTTAATCTTCTTTATGCAAGGGAATACAAATCTAGTCTACACAACCTGTCCTCATCATTTAACCCTTTTAGCCCCGGTATCATTCTGGTGAATCTGCGCTGCTCCCCCTCCAAGGCCAATGTATCCTTCCTGAGGTACGGAGCCCAGAACTGAACACCGTACTCGAGGTGGGGTCTAACCAGAGCTCTGTACAGCTGTAACATTACTTCCACCCCTTGTATTCCAGCCTGCTTGAGAGGAAGGTTAATGGATTCTATTATTCATTTTATTTATATATATACCATTTTCCCATTTAGGATTTTGCCCCTAAACTTCTGTTACAGTCAATAGTTTTCTTCCCCCTGGTATCATTCTGACCATCAAGTCTGGCTTAGCAGAAGGGAGTGTTGTACAGATGGATGGCAGCAGTCCAGCTAATTAAAATCTGATATTATTACAAGGGATATGGGGATCGGGCGGGAAAGTGGAGATGAGGTAGAAGATCAACCATGATCTTATTGAATGGTGGAGCAGGCTCGAGGGACCAAATGGCCGACTCCTGCTCCTATTTCTTATGTTCTCATGTACAAGAAATGTTTTACTTACTAACAATGCACTGGGTCATAATTCTCCTCTATTCTTTCAGAGGCATTTGATAAGGTGCCGCAAAAGAGGTTGTTACATAAGATTAGGGCTCATGGGATTGGGGATAATATATTAGCATAGTTAATGTTGGTGTTCAGAGGGATTTGGGTGTCCTTGTACATGTATCACAGACAGTTAATATGCAGGTACAGCAAGCAATTAGGAAGGCAAATGTATGTTGGCCTTTATTACAAGGCAGTTGGAGTATAAGCGTAAGGAAGTCTTGCTGCAATTATATAGGGCCTTGGTGAGACCACACCTGGAGTACTGTGCACAGTTTTGGTCTCCTTACCTAAGGAAGGATAGACTTGCCTTAGAGGGAGTGCAATGAAGGTTCACTAGATTGATTCTTGGAATGAGAGGGCTGTCCTATGAGGAGAGATTGAGTAGACTAGGCCTATATTCCCTGGAGTTTAGAAGAATGAGAGGGGATCTCATTGAAAAGTATAAAATTCTTAGAAGGCTTGACAGGGTAGATGCTGAGAGGCTGTTTCCCCCGGCTGGAGAGTCCAGAACCAGGGATAGAAAATATAGAACATAGAAAAATAGGAGCAGGAATAGGCCATTCGGCCCTTCGAGCCTACTCCACTATTCAATATGATCAGGCTGATCCTCTATCTCAATACCATATTCCCGCTCTCTCCCCCACAGGATCACAGCCTCAGGATAAGGTGTCGGCCATTTAGGAATGAGATGAGGAGAAATTTCTTCACTCAGAGGGTTGTGAATCTTTGCAATTCTCTCCCCCAAGGGATATGGAGATCGGGCAGGAAAGTGGAGTTGAGGTCGAAGATCAGCCATGATCTTATTGAATGGCGGAGCAGGCTCGAGGGGCCGTGTGGCGGAGCAGGCTCGAGGGGCCGTGTGGCGGAGCAGGCTCGAGGGGCCGTGTGGCGGAGCAGGCTCGAGGGGCCGTGTGGCGGAGCAGGCTCGAGGGGCCGTGTGGCGGAGCAGGCTCGAGGGGCCGTGTGACGGAGCAGGCTCGAGGGGCCGTGTGGCGGAGCAGGCTCGAGGGGCCGTTTGGCAGAGCAGGGTCGAGGGGCCGTGTGGCGGAGCAGGCTCGAGGGGCCGTGTGGCGGAGCAGGCTCGAGGGGCCGTGTGACGGAGCAGGCTCGAGGGGCCGTGCGGCGGAGCAGGGTCGAGGGGCCGTGTGGCGGAGCAGGGTCGAGGGGCCGTGTGGCGGAGCAGGGTCGAGGGGCCGTGTGGCGGAGCAGGGTCGAGGGGCCGTGTGGCGGAGCAGGGTCGAGGGGCCGTGTGGCGGAGCAGGGTCGAGGGGCCGTGTGGCCGACTCCTGCTCCTGTTTCTTATATTCTAAGATAATGGGTCATTTTTTTCTTCAATATTAACATTATCATCATGTAAAAGTGTGTTTTTAAGGTGTTGCAAGTTAGGGTTTAGATAAGGTAAAGGATATAAATCAGTATGAGATAGGAACCTGCAGGGCTGATTCTTTGTGTGGGTGTTGCCAGTGTGGAGTGGCATGCACAGGACGTGCTGGTCAGGAATCGCTGGCTGGCATCTGCTGATTTTCTGTCTATTTCAGTTAATAGAAAATCTGAAATAACAACAGAAAATGCTGGAAACACTCAGCAGGCCAGGCAGCATCCGTGGAGAGAGAAACAGAGTCAACGTTCTGACGAAGGGACCCAGACCTGAAACGTTAACTCTGTTTCTCTCTCCACGGATGCTGCCTGGCCTGCTGAGTGTTTCCAGCCTTTTCTGTTGTTATTTCAGATTTCCAGCATCCGCAGTATTTTGCTATTGTATTAATAGAAAATCAGAGGTTACTAGCCCCAACTTTCTGACTGATTCTCCTTGTGATTTGCCAATCAGCACTCTCCACAATTTCCTGCCCAGTGCTCTTCCCAATTTCATGGCCAGCGCTTTCCCTAATTTCCTGCCATTTTCTGGTTAATGGTTCCTGTCATTTCCCAACGAGCATTGCCTGAGATTTCATGGCCAAAATTCCCCATGATTTTCAGCCAGCATTCCCAATAATTTCCTGACCATTGTTCCCTGCAAACTCCACTCCACTCCAGGATGAACCAGTCGGGGAATCAGCCCGTGTATTTTCGTTCAATATGTACTGGTGCAGAGTGAAGCTATAACTTGTGTATGTACTCTTCACAGCTCCCAGGTGGTTGGAGGGTCACAAGGCCACTGAGAACAGGCAGAGTACTCTTTCTGACTACATCCAGTCCTTGGTCAACCAGCCCCCCAAGATCTCGCGCTGCCAGTGGATTCTGAACTTCTTTCGGGTCCGCACTGATGATGTGGTCCTGCCGGTTGCTCACCCGTGAGTATAGACCACCCCAGTGGAATGTTATCAGCTCAATACAATGACTAGCCGGTCAGCATGTCAAGGGAAATGGTCGATTATATGGGGGTGAAATTAAACTACAGTGGGGCACAATATTGGCGGTAGCGAGTCAGTTTCCCCTTATACACCCCGCCTGATTTTCCATTGGACGCCCTATGTAGTCAGAGTTTTATGGCTTCTACCTGTGCATTCTCTATATTAGAATTTAGGCTACTTTCACATTATGATGTTTATTTGTGCTCCCCACAAAAGACCCTTTTCATAAGCAAATCTACACCCCTATAAACCGAATGACAGTAATTTTGACTTTGTGCGATAGTATAAATTAGGTGACCAACGTCAGTGTTCTCGCTCAGGCCAACATCCGCAGCATCGAAGCTTTGACCACGCTCGATCAGCTCCGATGGACGGGCCACATCGTCCGCATGCCCGATACGAGACTCCCAAAACAAGCGCTCTACTCGGAGCTCCGGCACGGCAAGAGAGCCCCAGGTGGGCAGAGGAAACGCTTCAAGGACACCCTCAAAGCCTCCTTGAAAAAGTGTAACATCCCCACCGACGCCTGGGAATCCCTGGCCCAAGACCACACAAAGTGGAGGAGAAGCATCCAGGAAGGCGCCGAACACCTCGAGTCTCTTCGCCGGGAGCAAGCGGAAGCCAAGCGCAGGCAGCGCAAGGAGCGCACGTCAACCCAAGCACCCCACCCACCTGCCCCTTCAACCACCGTCTGCTCCACCTGTGACAGAGACTGTAGGTCCCGCATTGGACTCATCAGTCACCTGAGAACTCATTTTTAATGTAGAAGCAAGTCATCCTCAGTTCCGAGGGACCCTAAGAAGAACTTAGGTGATAACAAATCGCCAGCCTGTTTTACATCTCTCCTGATTTTTATTTCCATTGTCTTTACGCAATAAATGCTTTTACTATTAGGAGATGCAATAATACAGGATGCTGCCCTACACTCCTGATCTTTTCGAATTAGCAGAAAATAGCACACTGACATAAAATGTAGCTCAGGTTAAAATACTAATTTAGATTTATTGTAGGAAATAAATTATACAGAGTAAGAACAAAACAACAGCAGTATAACTATAACTTTCACAGGTCCATTAATCTGTTTTTTTACTTCATTCATGGGATGTGGGCGTCGCTGGCAAGGCCAGCATTTATTGCCCATTCCTAGTTGCCCTTGAGAAGGTGGTGGTGAGCCGCCTTCTTGAACTGCTGCAGTCCGTGTGGTGAAGGTACTCCCACAGTGCTGTTAGGGAGGGAGTTCCAGGATTTTGACCCAGCGACGATGAAGGATCAGCGGTATACTTCCAAGTCAGGATGGTGTGTGACTTGGAGGCGAACTTGGAGGTGGTGGTATTCCCATGCGTTTGCTGCCCTTGTCCTTCTAGGTGGTAGAGGTCATGGGTTTGGGAGGTGCTGCCGAAGAAGCCTTGGTGAGTTGCTGCAGTCCATCTTGTGGATCTGTAGCCGGTGGTAGAGGGAGTGAATGTTTAAGGTGGTGGATGGGGTGCCAATCAAGCAGGCTGCTTTGTCTTGGATGGTGTCGAGCTTCTTGAGTGTTGTTGGAGCTGCACTCATCCAGGCAAGTGGAGAGTATTCCATCACACTCCTGACTCGTGCCTTGTAGATGGTGGAAAGGGTTTGGGGAGTCAGGAGGTGAGACACTCACTGTAGAGTACCTAGCCTCTGATCTGCTCTTGTTGCCACAGTATTTATGTGGCTGGTCCAGCTAAGTTTCTGGTCAATGGTGACCCGCAGGATATTGATGGTGGGGGTTTGGCGATGGTAATGTCATTGAATGTCAAGGGACGGTGGTTAGATGCTCACTTGTTGGATAGTCATTGCCTGGCACTTGTGTGGCATGAACGTTGCTTGACACTTATCAGCCCAAGCCTGAACGTCATCCAGGTCTTGTTGCATGCGGGCATGGACTGCTTCATTATCTGAGGAGTTGTGAATGGCACTGAACACTGTGCAGTCATCAGCGAACATCGCCACTTTTGACCTTATGATGGAGGGAAGGTCATTGATGAAGCAGCTGAAGATGGTTGGGCTGAGGACACTGCCCTGAGGAACTCCTGCAGCGACGTCCTGGGGCTGAGATGATTGGCCTCCAACAACCACAACCATCTTCCTTGTCCTAGGTATGAATCCAACCAGTGGAGAGTTTTCCCTCTGATTCCCATTGACTTCAGTTTTAGTAGGACTCCTTGATGCCAGACTCGGTCAAATGCTGCCTTGATGTTAAGGGCAATCACTCTCACCTCACCTCTGGAATTCAGCTCTTTTGTCCATGTTTGGACCAAGGCTGTAATGAGGTCGGGAGCTGAGTGGTCTTGGCGGAACCCAAACTGAGCATCAGTGAGCAGGTTATTGGTGAGTAAGTGCTGCTTGATAGCACTGTCGATGACACCTTCCATCACTTTGCTGATGATTGAGAGTAGACTGATGGGGCGGTAATTGGCCGGATTGGATTTGTCCTGCTTATTGTGGACAGGACATACCTGGGCAGTTTTCCACATTGTCGGATAGATGCCAGTGTTGTAGCTGTACTGGAACAGCCTGGCTAGAGGCGCGGCTAGTTCTGGAGCACAAGTCTTCAGCACAACAGCCGGGATATTCAAGACTGGGATTGATAGATTTTTGGGCACTAAGGGAATCAAGGGATATGGGGATAAGATGGGAAAGTGGGATTAACGTTCAGCCCTGATCTTATGGAATGGTGGAGGAGGCTCGAGGGGCCATAGGGCCGACTCCTGCTCCTATTTCTTATGTTCTTATGGGATGAAGACAATCCTGTGAGTTTGTCATGTTACTATAATACCACATCTCCCGGTTACTTGAACTGAGTAGACAGTTGGACAGCCTCCTTTGGTGTAGCCAGTATGGCTGCGCAACAGCAGTTCGAGGACAGATTTCCCCAGCGTGTTGTGCCTATTGCCAGCCCACGCTGACATGGCGCACATTGAGAACCTGAACCCAACGCTCTGTCCCACGCACCGCAACCCTGTGGCATTATCAAAAATAAATATTTATGTACTGTGTTTGATATTTACAGGTCAAAAAAGACAGAAACCTATTTGATGCCAAAAGGCAGAGCAAGAACGAGCTCGACTGGTAAGTTTGGGTTTCATGTGACTCTTCCGATTAGTTTGGTTGCAGTTTGAAGTCATGGGAAAGAAAAGCTTTTGAACTGCAGTTTTTGCATTTAATAAACACCATGAAAACTGGAGAAACTACAACAATAAATGTAACGTAAACCGAATGTTGCATTGTAAAAAGACAAAGGTTCTCCTCCAGGTCAGTGACTGCAACCTGTGAACCAGCACATCATTCAGAACTCCCAGCTCTGGCTTACAATTGCTCATCTATTGCCCTGGCTATTGAATCCATGATAACTCTCACGTTGCTGCAACTTACTCCCTCCATGGCACCACTTTCTCCTCTGTGCCGTGATGTTGTGCGTGTTTGCTGGTAGAGTTTGGCTGGAGATCAGATTCCAGCATGTGGCCCAAGTCTGTCACAATCTCTCTGGCGAGTCACAGAGTTTCTCGGAGAAGCCCAGGCAAGCCCAGGTTTCCTGGTAACCGCAGGTGTGGGCAGTCCCCATCTGGTACCATCACTCTCTTACTCGCCACTGGTTCCTCCAAATAACATAAAGAGAGAGTTTTTCACATTGGAATAGCTGTGGGCCAAATTTCACCGGCACTGAATAACAGTGGCAGTGCCAAAACCCTTGGCATAAACACATGATCCGAGGAGTACCCAAAAACTGCCCAAGGAAACTCCAAAGACATCCTCTTATATACAACAGCAAGGGGAAAATATTCAAACAATGCGCCATAGAACTTCCATTGGCTTAAGCAGTGTTGCAATTTCTGATGCTTCTTGTTCAAAGAATGACTGCCGAACATTCCCTATAGCCAATGTGGGGAATATAAACAGGTTTTGAATGTCTGAATCATATTCCCAGTTCTACATGCACTTCACATTGATCATAGAGACCGGGAAATATAAACCTTCTGCACAGAGCAGAACCAGCATCTCCTCACATCCGGTGAAGTGCAGTCCAACATAGCAAGTGAAGGTTGGCACCACAATCATTATTGGGAAATACTCGCCGATCTCCCGTGGCCTTGCACATGGGGAGTTGAGACCAAGTAAGTGAACAGGGATTAGAGGGTGGGGGGGTAATTGGACTGGGCACAGATACGCAATTCAGTCCCCGCTTTAAAATCGTACATTCTGTCCTTATATTTCTATAATACTTAAATAGAAATGCTTAGAAACTGAAACAGGCCATTCAGCCCAAGCAGCCCCCTTGTTGGTGTTTACCCTCCAGGCCCTCGCACCAGCAAATAGTTCAAACCCATTTCCACACTCTGTTCCCAAAACCCTTCATCAGCTTTTCCTTCAGCCTGGTACCCAATCTAATCTTGAATCAGAGAGGGTACAGAGGAGATTTACCAGAAAGATACCAGGGATGAGGGACTTCAGTTACGTGGAGAGACTGGAGAAGCTGGGATTGTTCTCCTTGGAGCAGCGAAGGTTAAGGGGAGATTTAAGAGAGGTGTTCAAAATTATGAGAGGTTTTGATAGAGTAGAGAGAGGGAGAAACTGTTTCCACTGGCAGGAGGCTCGGTAACCAGAGGTCACAGATTTAAGGTGATTGGCAAATAAACCAGAGGGAGAGATCAGGAGAATTTTTTTTTACGCAGCACATTATTATGATCTGGAATGTGTAGGCGGTGGAAGTAGATTCAATAATAACTTTCAAAAGGGAATTGGACACATACTTGAAAAGGAAAAAATGCAGGGCTTTAGGGAAAGGGCAGGGGGAGTGGGACTAATTGGAGAGCTCTTTCAAAGAGCTGGCACAGGCACGATGGGCCGAATGGCCTCCTTCTGTGCTGCATCATTCTATGAAGTTTCTTCCTCAACTAATATCCTGGAAGTGAACTCCAGTCTCACAACTCTCTGTGTGAGGAAGTTTCTCCTGCCTTCTGTTCTAAATCTCTTACATTTAGTCCTGTATCTACGGCCCTTCATTCTGGACCCCTCAACTACTGGAAACAGTCTGCTAGTATTTACCCCGTCCCATCCTTTCATCATTTTAAACACTTATTTTCTATTACTTATAGTTAAGTAGCAAACCTCAGGGCAATTTGGAAGCAGAGAAGTGGAGTTGGTTGGAGCAGAGGAGTGTCTGCAGTGCAGGCTGAGGAGCTGGGAGATGCATAACTGTGGCTCCACCACTGGTGGGAGGGTGTAATTACAGCGTGACATGTTTACATAGGTAATTTCCATTTAAATGTGGACATAGGAATTTATAACAGAAAAAGTTGACAGGAAGTGTGTGCAGACATAAGATTGTTAATATATTATATATGTATTTTGCACCACTTGTGAAAAATATTCATGCAAACATGATGATGGAAGGTAGTGGTGCGTTATATCTCCCAAAAACTTAAAAAAAAAAATCTTTCCATGAACTCTTTGGTTTGATCAATGTTTTGTCTCCCGCATATTAACCTGGTTCTCTCATTCTAGATATCACAGGTCCAATTTTACTCCAAACATATCGTTCAATCGCAGACTATCAGAAGAATTCCAAGTATGAAATGAATATTCAGACCGGGGATATAGTAGAGATTGTGGAGAAAAATGAAAATGGTAAGGAGCTCCACTTCCTCTCAGAAACACAAAGGTTACCCAATTATTTTATATCTTCACCAAAGATGGCTCTATTTACTTTGATCAAGCAGATATAAGGGTTGATTTTCCTGACCCTCCCTCTGGGAATGGCCATTTCCTGGGCTCAAAGGTCAGGACAAAGAGGGATGGAGGCCTGTTTGAGCATCTCTCCACCCTCTTTTTGCTGTCCCGGGATTTGTGGGGCTTCCTCATAAAGGGCCGAGCAGAGCCTGAGCCTGCAGTGGGAGTGGGCCCAATGCACAGATACGCAGGAGGTGGGTGGGGCATTGCCAGCTCTGCACACACAGTATCTGAGGACTTGGAACTTCCTAAAGCCGTTTGCAATTATGTCTGGAGTCAGTTGATTTATAAGACATTTTGCAAACTTTGAAGACATGCAGGAAAAAGAATGTAATATTTTCTCTCCATATGTCTGGAGGAGTTGGTGCATTTCTCAACAGCTTTGTCACATTTCCTTCCCCTGTGGTACTTACAGTAACATGTATTCCAAACCACAGACTTGCAATGACAGTGCTAATGAAGTACTTTAGAAGTGTAGTCGCTGTTGTAATGTAGGAAACGCGGCAGCCAATTTGCACACAGTAAGATCCCACAAACAGCAATGTGATAATGAGCAGATAATCTGTTTTAGTGATGTTGGTTCAGGGATAAATTTTGTCCAGGGCACTGGGGATAACTCCCCTGCTCTTCTCCAAATGGTGCCATAGTACCTTTTACATCCACCAGAGAGCAGACGGGGCTTCGGTTTAACGTTTCATCAGAAAGACGGCCCCTCCGACAGTGCAGCACTCCCTCAGCACTGCACCCAGCTTAGATTATGTGCTCAAGTCTCTGGAGTGGGACTTGAACCCACGACCTTCTGACTCAGAGGTGAGAGAGTGCTGCCCACTGAGCCACAGCTGGCATCCAATTACTAATTAACCCTTTCAAAACTTTCCTCCTCAGAGTTGTAAACCTTCAGGTATTTCACTGCTCTCACTTAAATTTCATTAAATTCAATTCCATTTATTTTTGTCATTTCTTCCCACACTCTGCAAAATAAATAATGAATTGTTGCTATCCCTGGAACAGTTTGAAAGGTTGAGGTAATTTACTGCTCCCCTTTACTTGAGCAACTTTTACAATTTATTTCCCCTGTTTTTCCCCTGGTGCAAACATTAAGGGGGAAAAATTCAGTATCGCCCCGTTTGGGGCGCAATTATCGGCGGTGCGCAAAGTTTAGCGCCTGGCGCTAATTATCGCCTCCGACTGCAAATTTGACTTTTATCGCCCCTGGAGGTGATTGGAGCGCTAAATCAGGCGCTTCACACCTGTCTTAAGGTGCAAAGGCCGAGGAGCGAGGTGCTATCTCAGAGTGCTGGCGAAGCTCATGTGATGTCAGTCAGCAATGGAACACACACACAATGGCGCCGGCCAGTTCTTAAAGGGGAGGGTTGATCTTGCTCTCCATCCACATCCTGCTCATTGCAGCCTTGAATCTCGGCCTGGAGAGACCTGTACATCAAATCTGCTGGAAAGAACAATGGAGAGACCCAGGGAAAGAGCTCAGAGTGCAGCCCCCACAGTCTCTTCTAAATAGATGCAAGCAAGGGCAAATCAAAATGAACCTGCAAAGTGCTGCTCAGTACCCAAAACTCCTTCACACAGCATTGAATCTCTCCAGAAGTCTCTCTCTCTCTCTCTCAGAATGCGTGGTGCAAAAATGTCACCAACAAAAAAAGGCAGGAAGCGTTCGCCTTTAAATAACGCTCCCCCAGTCCCTTCCTGACTGCAAAATGTTCCCCTCAACATGTCGTTGCTAGCGGCAGGCGGTAAGGCAGGGGCCGTCACTCAATATCCGGTCCGGGGCGATACCGGGGCGTTGCGCACTCGACTGACGTCACGATCTGCAGGCGTAGGAGATCGTGGCGGTAGTGTTCAGCGCCGCCGCAAAATGTCTGCTTAATTTCGTGAGAGGCGCAGACATCGCCGCGCCAGGGCGCTAGTTGCTTTGCGCCCCATTAACGCCCTCTTAAGGCGCTAACGGGAGGCGCAAAGCAACTGAATTTTTCCCCCTAAATCTTCACTCCCCACTTCTGGTCAAGAATTGCCGATTGCTTCATGTCAAGCTCCTAAAATACCCGCCCAGTGCCCAATACAGAAAGAAAGGCAGCAGTGACCGCGATCTTAAATACAAAACTCCTATTTTCCACCCTGCTCTCCCTGATATCGAATTAATAACTCACACTGCCACCTCCTCCTGTCCCCAGTAAATAAATACATTAATGCCCGTTTCACTCCGCCTTCTCTCTTTAGCTGAAATTCCCTGTTCCCGCTGCTGAATAATTCATAGAATCATAGAATCATAGAAAGTTACAGCACGGAAGGAGGCCATTTCGGCCCATCGTGTCCGCGCTGGCCAACAAAGAGCTATCCAGCCTAATCCCACTTCCCAGCTCTTGGTCCGTAGCCCTGCAGGTTAGAGCATCCCAAGTGCACAGCCAAGTACTTTTTAAATGTGGTTAGGGTTCCTGCCTCTACCACCCTTTTAGGCAGTGAGTTCCAGACCCCCACAACCCTCTGGGTGAAGACATTTCCCCTCAAATCCCCTCTAAACCTTCCACCAATTACTTTAAATCAGTGTCCCCTGGTTTTTGACCCCTCTGCTAAGGGAAATAGATCCTTTCTATCCACTTTATCTATGCCCCTCATAATTTTATACACCTCAATAAGGTCTCCCCTCAGCCTCCTCTGTTCCAAGGAAAACAAACCCAGCCTATCCAGTCTTTCCTCATAGCTAAGATTCTCTACTCCCGGCAACATCCTTGTAAATCTCCTCTGTACCCTCTCTAGTGCAATCACATCTTTCCTGTAATGTGGTGACCAGAACTGCACGCAATACTCTAGCTGAGGCCTAACTAGTGTTTTATACAGTTGACGCATAACCCCCCTGCTCTTGTATTCTATGCCACACCTAATTGTGAATTCTGGGAGATTCTCTCACAGCTACCTTACCTGAAGAAGGAGCGAACAGCTCCGAAAGCTTGTAAAATTAAATAAATCTGTTGGACTATAACTTGGTGTTGTGCGACTTCTGATTTTTGTCCACACCTAATAAAGGCAAGCATTCCATATGCCTTCTTAACCACCTTATACCTTCAGGGATCTGTGGACATGAACTCCAAGTCCCTTTGTTCCTCTACACTACTCAGTGTCCTACCATTTATTGTATATTCCCTTTCCTTGTTAGTCCTCCCCAAATGCATTGCCTCACACTTCTCCAGATTGAATTCCATTTGCCACTGTTCTGCCCAGCTGACCAATTTATTGATATCTTCCTGCAGTCTACAGCTTCCTTCTTCAGTATCAACCACACAGACAATTTTAGTATCATCTGCAAACTTCTTAATCATACCCCCTATATTCAAGTCTAGATCATTGATATATACCACAAAAAGCAAGGGACCTAGTACTGAGCCCTGCGGAACCCCACTGGAAACAGCCTTCCAGTCACAAAAACACCCATCAACCATTACCCTCTGCTTCCTGTCTCCGAGCCAGTTTTGAATCCAACTTGACACTTTGCCCTGGATCCCATGGGCTTTTAACTTCGTGACCAGTCTGCCATGTGGAACCTTATCAAAAGCCTTGCTAAAGTCCATATACACTACATCAAATGCACTACCCTCATCTACCCTCCTTGTTACCTCCTCAAAAAATTCAATCAAGTTTGTCAGACATGACCTTCCCTTAACAAATCCGTGCTGACTATCCTTGATTAATCCGTGTCTTTCTAAATGAAGATTTATCCTATCCTTCAGAATTCTTTCCAATAATTTTCCCACCACTGAGGTTAGGCTGACTGGCCTGTAATTACTCGGTCTATCCTTTTCTCCCTTTTTAAACAAGGGCACCACATTAGCAGTCCTCCAGTCCTCTGGCACCGCACCTGAAGACAGAGAGGATTGAAAAATGATGATCAGGACCTCTGCTATTTCCTCTTTTGCTTCGCTTAACAGCCTGGGATACATTTCATCCGGGCCTGGGGATTTATCCACTTTTAAAGCTGCTAAACCCCTTAATACTTCCTCTCTCACTATGTTTATTTCATCTAATATTTCACACTCCTCCCCCCGATAGCAATGTCTGCTTCGCCCCTCTCCTTTGTGAAAACAGACGCAAAGTATTCATTAAGAACCCTACCAACGTCTCCCGCCTCCACACAGATTACCCTCATGATCTCTAATAGGCCCTACCCTTTCTTTAGTTATCCTCTTACTCTTAATATATTTATAAAATATCTTTGGGTTTTCCTTGATTTTACTTGCCAAGAATTTTTCATGCTCTCTCTTTGCTTTCCTAATATCCTTTTTAATTGTACCCCTGCATTTTCTGTACTCCTCTAAAGATTCTGGAGTATTTAGCCCTCAGTATCTGTCATACGCCTCCCTTTTTTTCTTTATCCTACCCTGTATGTCCCATGACATCCAAGAGGCTCTAGATTTGTGAGTCCCACCTTTTTTCTTTCAGGGCACATATTTGGTCTGAACCCTCCGGATCTCCTCCTTGAATGCCTCCCACTGCTCTGACACTGATTTACCTTCAAGTAGCTGTTTCCAGTCCACTATGGCTAAATCCCCTCTGAGCTTAGCAAAATTTGCTTTTCCCCAATTTAGAATTTTTATTCCTGGCTTATCCTTGTCCTTTTTCATAACTGCCTTAAATCTAACAGAATTATGGTCACTAGCACCAAAATGCTCCCCCACTGATACGTCTTCCACCTGCCCAGCTTCATTCCCTAAAACTAAGTCCAGAACCGCCCCCTCCCTTGATGGGCTTGCTACATTCTGCCTAAAAAAGTTCTCCTGGATGCATTTTAGGAATTCCGCACCCTCTATACCCTTCACACTAATTTTATCCCAGTTAATATTGGGGTAGTTGAAATCCCCTACTATTACTACCCTATAGTTTTTGCACTTCTCTGAAATTTGTCTACATATTTGTTCTTCTATCTCCCTCTCACTGTTTCGGGGTCTATAGTACACTCCCAGCAGTGTGATCGCCCCTTTTTTGTTTTTCAATTCGACCCATATGGCCTCGTTTGATGATCCCTCCAACATATCATCCCTCCTCACAGCTGTAATAGTTTCTTTAATTAACTCCAACAGTGGCCTCGCTCTCAAATACAAAGCGAAAATCATTCTCCTGCTCCCCGAATGCTGCACCCCTTTCCTCCCACTAAATAAATACATGACCTTCCCTCCATCATTTAGCTGCTACCAAAATACTCCCCACTGCCCAATAAGTGAGCGGTGAGAATGTGGAACTCGGTGCCACGTGGAGAGGTTGAAGCAGAGAGCATTGACACATTTAAGGGGAGGTTTGATGCACGCACGAGGGAGAAGGGAATAGCGGGATATGGGTGGGGAAAAGTATTTTGAGTGGGAGGAGGCTGGTGTGGGGTACAAACACCGGCACAGACTAGTTGGGCCGACTGGCCTGTTTCTGTGCTGTAGATTCGATGTAAATTTAATGTAAATTAATGCAGCAATCCGTGACCCCATTTCAAATAGGAAGCTAATATTTTCTGCCTAACTGCCCTAGACTGTCCCATCAACCAATCACACACCACAATCTCAAGCAGAATATTTACAAAGCAGCTCATTCTCTGACTCACCTCGAGCAATGTCACGGGACACAGGGCTGGAGGTTTCAATTCCTGCCCCTCAATGGTCGGACGGGCCTCCCACTCCCACCCACAGCCTCGACCCCACCACCACTCCAAATGAGATAAATGAAATAAATAAATGACTAGATAGTCTGCTTTTTAGTGATGTTGGTTGAGGGATAAATATTGGCCAGGACACCAGGGTAACTCCCCTGCTCTTCTTCCAATAGTGCCATGGGGTCCTTTACATCCACCCGAGAGGGCAGACGGGGCCTCGGTTTAACGTCTCATTTGAGAGACAGCACCTCTTGGGTTGGGGGTCTTTAAACATTTATGGCAGGCTCCTGGCAGGATCCCCACCTATGACCCCCAGGAAAGTGAAGTCATTGCTGCAGTGGAACTGCCTTTGTAGCACCTGAGGAGCTGGGAGGAAGAATTAAAGAGAATTCCACAGAAGTGGAAAACTTACCCTCATGTTCCTGGTTACCGTTACCCAGATATCACCTCTGGTCACAGCTTCCCTACCAACAGGCTTGTGAAAGTTAAGTACCTAACTACAAGACTAACTTAGCAACTGCGCAGTGCCCCTGGACTTTAATGACCCAATTATCTTACAAACGTACAAAACTGATGGGCAGGAAAAGAGCAGCTGGTCCATCAAGCCTGCCCCACACCAAGAGGCCCGAGCATCGTGACTGAACACTTCTTCACTCCCCTCTTAAACTGCATTCGCCATTGTGTGGCCCACTCCTCTAGCACATCTAAATATTTTTGGATTGGATTGCACTCCTCTACTGTCTTAACCCTTGCACAGATTTTGGTGTCATCCACAAACTTACCTACCATACTCCCAACACCGCTGTCGAGATCATTAATAAAGACTGTTAAGAGTAGCAGGCCTAGGACTGATGCCTGGGGAGGATATGTGTGTAGGTTGCCAGTACTGGATGTGTTCTACCATAGAGTGTATACCATTCCCTACATGGTGCATGTCCTGCTGTGTATATAATGTATACATTACATGATGTATGTTTGGGGCCTTCTAGAATGAGAACTACTTCATTGCCATTCTGGCCCTGACCTCGTGCACCATTTCATTCCGGGTCAGTCATTGAGCTCGTTGCCATGGCTACCTCCCGGAATTCCGACCCGGTTGCATGTGAATTCTGGTTTTATCTTTGTCAAATATTCCTCAATCCTGAATAGCAATTCAAGTTTATTATTTCTCTATTTTTATATTTAATTTTATTTTAAATCCTAAAAATGCCATGTTTGTGTTTCGCTGTAGGTTGGTGGTTTTGCCAAATGGAAGAGAAGCGTGGCTGGCTGCCGGCCTCCTTCCTCGAACCCCTTGAAGGCCCAGATGAGAGTGAGGAGCAAGACCCCAATTATGAAGGTGAGTAGCCTGTCCGAAACAGCGGCCTGAGCCTCTGCAGATTGGGCCTATGTGAAACAGCGGCCTGAGCCTCTGCAGAGTGGGCCTGTGTGAAACAGCGGCCTGAGCCTCTGCAGAGTGGGCCTGTCCGAAACAGCAGCCTGAGCCTCTGCAGAGTGGGTCTGTCCGAAACAGCGGCCTGAGCCTCTGCAGAGTGGGCCTGTGTGAAACAGCGGCCTGAGCCTCTGCAGTATGGGCCTGTGTGAAACAGCGGCCTGAGCCTCTGCAGAGTGGGCCTGTGTGAAACAGCGGCCTGAGCCTCTGCAGTATGGGCCTGTGTGAAACAGCGGCCTGAGCCTCTGCAGTATGGGCCTGTATGAAACAGCGGCCTGAGCCTCTGCAGTATGGGCCTGTGTGAAACAGCGGCCTGAGCCTCTGCAGAGTGGGCCTGTGTGAAACAGCGGCCTGAGCCTCTGCAGAGTGGGCCTGTCCGAAACAGCGGCCTGAGCCTCTGCAGAGTGGGCCTGTGTGAAACAGCGGCCTGAGCCTCTGCAGAGTGGGCCTGTGTGAAACAGCGGCCTGAGCCTCTGCAGTATGGGCCTGTGTGAAACAGCGGCCTGAGCCTCTGCAGTATGGGCCTGTGTGAAACAGCAGCCTGAGCCTCTGCAGAGTGGGCCTGTGTGAAACAGCGGCCTGAGTCTCTGCAGAGTGGGCCTGTGTGAAACAGCGGCCTGAGCCTCTGCAGAGTGGGCCTGTGTGAAACAGCGGCCTGAGCCTCTGCAGAGTGGGCCTGTGTGAAACAGCGGCCTGAGCCTCTGCAGTATGGGCCTGTGTGAAACAGCGGCCTGAGCCTCTGCAGAGTGGGCCTGTGTGAAACAGCGGCCTGAGCCTCTGCAGAGTGGGCCTGTGTGAAACAGCGGCCTGAGCCTCTGCAGAGTGGGCCTGTGTGAAACAGCGGCCTGAGCCTCTGCAGAGTGGGCCTGTGTGAAACAGCGGCCTGAGCCTCTGCAGAGTGGGCCTGTCCGAAACAGCGGCCTGAGCCTCTGCAGAGTGGGCCTCTTTTTTATTTTCTCCATCCCAATTGTGGAGCCGCTCAGCCTGAAGAAATCTCGCCTACTTCTTGTCACTTTTCCAATGGCCAGGAGTTTCCTCGGAGTTTCCTTGGAGCTGCTCCCGCTCTCGCTGTTGTAAATGTCCCGGAAGTGCAGCAGAAACCTGGCGATAGGGCTAAACAAGGCCCAAAATGAGTCAAATAACAGATATCAGGGCCTAAACTCTTTAGCGCCCCAAACCGGCCACGATTGCGGTGGAGCACTGTGATGGAGCAGAGAGGCCTACGGACTGATATGATAGCAAAATACTGCGGATGCTGGAAATCCGAAATAACAACAGAAAACGCTGGAAAAACTCAGCAGGTCAGGCAGCATCCGTGGAGAGAGAAACAGAGTTAACGTTTCAGGTCGAAGACCCTTCGTCAGAACTGGCTGCGGACTGAAGTAAGTTAGTCCACAGCCCTCATCAGAATAAATTAGCTGAGCTGTGGGCACCAGTTAGGAGTCCCGACACAGTTTGCCCATTTGGGCCTTACCAAAACTCGGCCCGACCGAGACCCAGAGGTAGGTTTGGGGGGGAGGGAGGCGATTTGATGGGGGCGAGGAGCAGGGGTGGGCCAGCAGAGGCCCGCAGTTGTTGTGTGGAGCCAGGGGGAAGCGCTCCTGCTCCTTCCCACTCCACAAAATATGAAACATTGTCCAAGTTTCGGGGCCTTTATTTAGCGGCCTCCAGCAGCCCCTCGAGGCTGGTTCGGCTGCTCAAGACCCGCAGATATCAATCGGAGTTTGTGCATCGCGCGCCCTGACTAGAACCCTCGGACAGAGGGTTTGTTGGCGGAAGTAGAAGATCCAGGAGACTTGGGGGGTTAGTGTGGTTACGAGCAACGTTCTCCCAAAGCTGCACAGGCGGTGGCTGCGATCGGGAGCTTCTGCCGAGGCCGCTCACTAGCTGTTCGCTCACCAAACATAAAGATTAGAGGGAACATTGGTTACCAACGTAACTCACGTATGCCCAAAATGCTGCGATTTTTTTTAGTCACGCTTGTTTTGAGCCGAGATTACAGGTGTCTCTGGGAGGAGGAATCTCCAGGCCTGAATATTTCATCGCCAGTTTCCCATAAAGATACTTGAAGTATTTACATGATTTTAATCACTCCACCATTGGCGGCCGTGCCTTCAGCTACCCAGGTGCTAAACTCTGGAATTCCCTCCCTAAACCTCTCCGCCTCGCTACCTCTCTCTCCTTCGTTAAGACCCTCCTTAAAATCTCTTTTGGCTTTTGGTCACCTGTCCTAATATCTCGTTATGTGGCTCGGTGTCAAATTTTGTTTGATAACGCTCCTGTGAAGCACCTTGGGACATTTTACTTTGTTAAAGGTGCTATATAAATACAAGTTATTGTTGTTGAACAGGATACAATGCAGGGTGAAATTCGGGTGGTTTCTGGTATATTTTGAATCATTCGGAAGAAACTGGTTGAGACATACTCCCCAGCATGTTCTGGGGCGGTTGACCTTCCTGTTTGATGTTGTAGGTGAGCTGTATAAAGTCATCCGAAGCTACAGCGCCGCTCAGGAGGACGAGATGAGTCTAGAAGAAGAAGAAATGGTTGATGTGATTCATAAATTGCTTGATGGGTGGTGGGTGATACGGTAAGTGGAAAATACACAAAATATACTGAACTGTACGACTCGCAATTCGAATGCACCTTTCCCCACCTCAGGACCTCCCAAAGCGCTTCACAGCCAACGAAGTACTTTTGAAATAAACACAGAAAATGCTGGAAATACTCAGCAGGTCAGGCAGCATCTATGGAGAGAGAAACAGAGTTAACGTTTCAGGTCAATGACCCTTCGTCAGAACTGGAAAAAGCTGGAGATGGAGCAGGTTTTTAAGCAAGTGCAGGGGGCAGGGAGAATGAAAGACAGCTGCCATGTGAGAGAGAGGAAAAAAATGGAAAAAAAGGTAGGGGCCGAGGTTATGGTCTGAAATTGTTGAACTCTATGTTGAGTCCGGAAGGCTGTAAAGTGCCTAATCGAAAGATGAGGTGTTGTTCCTCGAGCTTACGTTGAGCTTCATTGGAACAGTGTAAGAGGCCGAGGACGGTGAGGTCTGAGTGGGAGTGGAGCGGAGAATTAAAGTGACAGGCGACCGGAAGCTCGGGGTCCCCCTTACGGACTGAACGGAGGTGTTCCGCAAAGCGGTCACCCAATCTGCGTTTGGTCTCCCCAATGTAGAGGAGACCACATCGTGAGCAGCGAATACAGTATACTAGATTGCAGGAAGTACAAGTAAATCGCTGTTTCACCTGGAAGGAGTGTTTGGGGCCCTGGAGAGTAGAAAGGGTGGAGGTAAAAGGGCAGGTGTTGCATCTCCTGCACTTGCACGGGAAGGTGCCGGGCGAAGGGGAAGGGGTGTTGGGGGTGATTGAGGAGTGGACTAGGGTGTCACAGAGGGAGCGGTCCCTTCGGAATGCTGAAAGAAGAGGGGAGGGGAAGATATGTTTGGTGGTGGCATTGCACTGGAGGTGGCAGAAAATGATCCATTGAATGTAGAGGCTGGTGGGGAGAAAGGTGAGGACAAGGGGAACCTTTAAAGCACTTTGGGACGTCCTGAGGTCATGAAAGGCGCTATATAAAGGCAAGTCTTTCTTCTTTTTTCACAAGAAAGAGAAAAGTTGCCGAGGCCCAAAGGGGCAAGGGAATGAGGCCCATAACTCCCAAACCCCTCCCCTCCCCCCACACAAAC
>CM059448.1:47273967-47365895 GCA_030390025.1 Squalus acanthias | reverse complement strand
CTGCCCCATCCTTCTCCTCTACCTTCCCCTTCCCATCCCCACCCACCTGCCCCATCCTTCTCCTCTACCTTCCCCTTCCCATCCCCACCCACCTGCCCCATCCTTCTCCTCTACCTTCCCCTTCCCATCCCATCTCTGCCGTTCTCTCCCCATCATCTCCTCTCCCCATCTCTCCCTCTCCATCTCCCTCTGATCCGCCTCTCTCCCCCTCATTTATCCTCCATCTGCCTCCTTACTCCCCAATCCCTTCCCCTGCCTTAGGCCAGTTGTTTCCCTGCCCTCTAACCTTGCTTTACCTGAATGCTGTCATTGGCCTCATGCGTTGTTCCAATGAAGCTCAACACAAGCTTCAGGAGCAATATCTCATCTTTCTCCAGGGCCCTCCACACCTCTTTGGAATGAAGTAACATCAGACCTTAGCTACGCCGTTCATTTCCATAACTACAAGGACTGGTCGGTGCCTGGGGGAGGGGAGAGGTTGGAGCAGGGGGCTGGGCAGGGGGGGCTGCACCCTCTCTATTAACCTGCAGTCTCTGTTTTCAGACCTCCTGTACTTTCCTGTTGTAATTGCAAAGCTGACCCCATGGTTTTTTATTCTCTACCATCTTCTCACCTTTTGCTTGGGCTGCTCACATGTCACTTTCGTTCTTTAATTTCTTTGATGCTTCTTTGCATTATTTGACTGTTGCATCGCTCAACAACCATTCACTGATACTTCCTCTCTGGGGTTGGTCGACTATTTCGCCTTTCCCATGTTTTTCTGATTGTATTAATATATTTGGGTTGTGTCTAACTTTTCAGTTCCACAGAGTGTGAAATGTCGACTGGCCCATCTCTCCACACGCACTGACTGACCTGCCGAGTGCTTTGAATCAATTCCCCAGCATCTATTTTCCCCTTCATTTGTGACAGAGAGAGTTTCCTGTGCCAAGTCAGTAACTGACATCTGATTTATCTCCGGTTACAAGGAATGACTTGTACTTCTTATTGAAACAGGAAAGGAGACATTACAGGGTACTATCCCTCCATGTACCTCCAGATATTGGGGGCCGATCAGAAGCCGGGATTCAGCACGACCAAAGGAAGCCGCCCTCCGCCACGAAGGTAAGGCCCTGTCCAAAGAGCGTGGCACCGTGCCAATGGTCACACTCAAGCGGTTCATTGGGGCAAATCGTTGCCTTTACCGCATGGCTGTGATCTGGCTGAGTGGATCGCCCGCCTGTTACAGAACCCGCCCTGTGTTCATTCCACTGCAATCATTGCGGGTTCTATAACGGACAGTCTCTGAGCTCCGCCAGATTACTACCCATCCGGTGAAGCTGAAAATTGACCCCATTGTTTGTGCCCTCGGTTAATTATCTAAACATAGTTGGGAGTCTTGTGTTTTCTGGCAATCTTTAAATGCTCATAACTGACAGCAGGTTAGTGGAGTGACGCTGCATCTCCAGAAGAACAGAGACCCCCTATCCCCTGTGCAATGTTTCTGGAATGGTCCCATCTTTGACTGAACACAGCAACTTGTCCGGAGTGCTGTCCCAATTTTCCATGAAAGAGGACTGTGGTGATAAAAGTTGCTGCTCAGAACAGTGGTGGATGCTGGTGGTGAGGAATGGACCATTATTCACTTTTACCACCCAGTATCATACATCCAGCATACCCAAGCATTACTGGGTTAAACAAAATAAGTCTACCTTTATTTTACCCCAATAATGTGCTTTTGTGGCAACTTCAGTGGGTACAACTTTATTCCCAACCCCCATAGCAAAAACCAGTGTTACAAATTTCAAGTCTGCCCTCGATATTCCCTCGATATTCCCTAGATATTCCCTTGATATTCCCTCGATATTCCCCAGATATTCCCTAGATATTCCCTAGATATTCCCCAGATATTCCCTAGATATTCCCTAGATATTCCCGAGATATTCTCGAGATATTCCCGAGATATTCCCGAGATATTCCCTCGATATTCCCCAGATATTCCCCAGATATTCCCTCGATATTCCCTTGGGCTCAGTGGCATTGATCACTCCTGTAAGTGGTTCCCGTGTCTCATATGTCCAGGAGTTCACCCACACTGCCCAATATCTAGTTATATTGAGTTTCAAGGACATGCTCCAGAACCCCACACAAGTTAGTAATGGACTTCTCCACACCCTCCGGTATGTTCTGGAAGTTCCCATTTGAAAAATATTGAACAGGCTGGAGCTCTTTTCTCTAGAAAAGAGAAGAATGAGGGGTGACCTGATAGAGGTCTTTAAGATTATGTAAGCATTTGCTAGGGTAAATGCAGAGAAGATGTTTTCACTTGTGGGGGAAGCCAAATCTAGGGGCCAAAAATATAAGATAGTCACTAATAAATCCACTAAGGAATTCAGGAGAAACTTCTTTACCCAGAGAGTGGTTAGAATGCGAAACTCGCTACCACAGGGAGTGGTTGAGGCAAATAGCGTAGATGTATTTAAGGGGAAGCTAGATAAACACATGAGGGAAAAAAGAATAGGATATGCTGATAGGATGAGATGAAGATGAAGGGATAATTACTAGTCCTAGCCCCTTTCGGGCTACCCCGGATCAGGCGTATTCCCCAGACGTTCACTTTCAGCTAAAGTTTGAGGTAGCCGAATCCTAAAGACGCTTAATTGGGTCTAAAGGTCCAGACTATCTCTCCCTAAAGGAAAGGAACAACCTGAAGATGTTACCATCCTCCAGATAGCACTTTTAATAAGTTTAGCTAGACTGAACATTCCGGATATTATGAGGGTCCGGGAAACTCCCTCAGAATTCTGCAATTCCTCACCAAAGAGCGTACAGAGATTGAGTTCGCGAGTTTGATACAGAAGTACTATGTGAGACAATTCTGAAAATATATAGATTTATTAAAGAACCGACATGTAATTTACAGTAAGTGTTTCAATCGCAACATTAACAGTTCCAAATACAAAAATCTTACAATTCTATTATCAGAGATCCTTATTCTCAAATCTTAACTTCGCTAGTTTTACAGTTCTTAGTTTATTCCAGGATATCCACCAAAATAAAATACAAGTACCTTGATCCCCGAGATACAAAGGGGTAAAAATTCAGTTGGTTGCGCCTCCCGTTAGCGCCTTAAGAGGGCGCTAATGGGGCGCAAAGCCGCTAACGCCCGGGCGCAGCGATGTTTGCGCCGCTCGGGAACTTAACTTGACATTGTGCGGCGGCGCTAAAACTTACCGCTGCGACCACCTGCGCGCGCAGATTGTGACGTCATTCCATGGTGCAACGCCCTTGTGGCGCCCCGGCACGGAAATTGAGTGGCGCCCCCTGCCTTACCGCCTGGCGCTTCCAACGACCAGAAGACTGGAACGCTATCAATCGCTGTGGGGCTGGGGGGGGCGCTATTTAAAGGGGGCCTCTTCCTGTCTTTTATTGTTGGTGGCATTTTTGAACTACGCATTCTGAGAGAGAGAGGGAGAGACTTCTGGAGAGATTCAACGTTGTGTGAAGGAGTTTTGGGTACTGAGCAGCACTTTGCAGGTTCATTTTGATTTGCCATTCCTTGTATCGATTTAGCAGAGACTGTGGGAGCTGCACTCTGAGCTCTTTGCCTGGTACTCTCCATTGTTCTTTCCAGCACATTTGATGTGCAAGTCTCTCCAGGCCGAGATTCAAGGCTGCAATGAACAGGATGTGGATGGAAAGCAAGATTAACCATCCCCTTTAAGAACTGGCCCGTGCCATTGTGTGTGTGTTCCATTGCTGACTGACATTACATGAGCTTCGCCAGCGCTCTGAGTTAGCGCCTCACTCCTTGGCCTTTGCGCCTTAAGACAGGTGTGCAGCGCCTGATTTAGCGCTCCACTCACCTCCCGGGGCGGTAAAAGTGAAGTTTCCAGTCAGTGCTGATAATTAGCGCCAGGCGCTAATATTTGCGTCCAGACGATATTTGCGCCCCAAATGGGGCGCGACCTAATTTCTACCCCAAAGAGTTGTAGACTTACAGAGCTTGCCTCTGAAGCCGAGAATCGCTTTGCCCCTTTACAGCGAATCTATCATCCCATTTGAAAGTCCAATTTTTATACCCTTTCTCAGTGGTATTTCCTTTGAAGTTTTCTGCTGATGTAAGCTAATTATCTCTAATCATTTTTCTGCTGACCCCTTTTATTCTTACAGTCAGTTCAGCTGGTAGCAAGCAGACTCGTGTCTCTCCTTTAGGTGTTCGAAGCTTATCATAAAAAACAATGTGGAGCAGGTGCCTCTATTTGATGTCATTCTTACCAAGGTCTTCCATGCAATTCTTAAGTCACCTCAGCTGGTTGCAACACAGAATCGTGTCTCCTAGGTTTTCCAAGTTCAACACAAAAACAATGTGACGGCTGGTGCCGCCCCCAAATGATGCCATTCCCACGAAGGCATATGTTTCTTAATTTTCTGTGTTTGTTTACAAAGTGTACTTTAAAACACCTTAACTGGGTGTACCATTGTCTTTTTTCCAAAGACTCAGACGTCAGGAGCCTCCAACCTTCTGTTTCAATAAGGTTATTGATTCAGTGTCAACAACTTATCTTATCTCAATAGCCTGTATGCTGTTTACAGCTTTTCCATTGTTGAGGCTTTTAGATTTTCAAGCCCAGTTTGTCATGTTACAAAGGCCAGAATATTTCATAGGATGGTGTATTTTTCTGAATATGGCGTATTCCTTCACAAAGATGGGTGGGAGTAGGCTTGTGTTGAGCATGAACATCGCATGGACCAGTCGGGTCGAATGGCCTGTTTCTGTGCTGTGAATACTGTGTAATACATTCATCAGTTGCTGGTGAACCTTTCACAGAAACATAGAAGATAGGAGCAGGAGTAGGCCATTCGGCCCCTCGAGCCTGTTCCGTCATTTAATGAGATCATGGCTGATCATCCAAATTCAGTACCCTGTCCCTGCTTTCTCCCCATATCCCTTGATCCCCTTAGCCTTAAGAAATATATCTAACTCCTTCTTGAATATATTTAATGAATTGGCCTCAACTGCCTTCTGTGGTAGAGAATTCCACAGGTTCACCACTCTCTGGGTGAAGAAATTCCTCCTCATCTCAGTCCTAAATGGCTTACCCCTTATCCTTAGACTGTGACCCCTGGTTCTGGACTCCCCCGCCATTGGGAACATCCTTCCTGCATCTAGTATAGGCCCTGAAGGTTTGCACCTCTGCCCTGTCTGCAGAGCTAGGACCCGAGCTTGCCCTCTGGTGTCCTGGCCACTTGCACCTGCTCCGACTCATTTGTACTTGGTGAATCACCCAGTGCAGACTCCTACAACTCACCATATGTACCACACAGGGTGCTGCTTTCTCTACTGGTGCTTGCTAGGGTGGGAGTGAGTGACTGCCTCCCCTTCAGTCTGTTTGACTGTAATGCCCGAGTCATCTGATGCACCAAAAAATGGCAGGGGGACAAGGGTTAGCAAGTAATGCAAGGGTAAGTAGCAGCAGGTGTGTGGCAGCACTATGCACCACCAGGTTGTCATATGTGTGTGTGCGTGAGTTGACTAAAAAAAGAAAAAGAAAGACTTGCCTTTCTATAGCGCCTTTCACGATCACCGGACATCTCAAAGCGCTTTACAGCCAATGAAGTACTTTTTGAAGTGGAGTCACTGTTGTAATGTGGGAAACGCGGCAGCCAATTTGCGCACAGCAAGCTCCCACAAACAGCAATGTGATAATGACCAGATAATCTGTTTTAGTGATGTTGGTTGAGGGATAAATATTGGCCAGGACACCGGGGAGAACTCCCCTGCTCTTCTTCGAAATAGTGCCATAGGATCTTTTACTTCCACCTGAGAGGGCAGATGGAGCCTTGGTTTAGCATCTCATCTGAAAGACGGCACCTCCGACAGTGCAGCACTCCCTCAGCACTGCACTGGAGTGTCAGCCTAGCTTTATGAGCTCAAGTCCCTGGGAATTCAGGAGAAACTTCTTTACCCAGAGAGTGGTGAGAATGTGGAACTCGCTCCCACAGGGAGTGGTTGAGGCTGACTCAGAGGCGAGTGTGCTACCAACTGAGCCATGGTTTACACCGAGTAGAAAGGGAAAAGGAAAGGACGATGCCCACACACCCTGCCGAGCCTGGCCATCAGCTTGGTCACCTCCAGTGCTACATGCCCTCTCTCTGCCAATGATGTCGATGGCTGCTTCCTCCATTGGGAGCAGAGTTTACAGTGTAGCAGGATCTCCTTCACTTCTTCAGTTCTGCCTTCTGTTGTGTGCCAGTTTCCTCCACAAGAACGTGGCAGTGGGTTAGTGTCTGACCTGCTGAAGGGTTCTGAAGATGTGTGAGACAGCTTAGCATAGTGTGCATGTAGTTCTGAGGACAGTAACAGGTGTCGAGGGTGTCAGTGCAAGCAGAAAGGAGGAGCAGTGAAGAGTCCTGTATGGTTGGAGGGGAACCTTCGGAAGCAGGTGAGGGAAGGGTTGAGAGTATTGGGGCTAAAGTAGGGTGGTGCAGAGCTGTACAGAGATTAAGAGAGATGTGAAGGGGAGTAATATCTTGGCAGTCCTGGTGAGGTAATTACATTTATTCCTGAACTGCAGCCAGGTCCTTGGAACAATGCTGCTGCCATTGAGCAGCTCAGCCACCTCTCTCCATTGCTGCTGGCTTCGTTGACGGTGCCCATTGGACGAAAAGCGGATCTCCTTGCTTTTTCTCAATTGCTCTGTGAGCATCTCCCTGGCTGCACTGGAGAATCGGGGGTGGGGTGTGGGTGCGGGGTCAGAGCGGGTGCAGTTTAGCAAGGTCATGCTGTCTGCTGTTTCTATAACTCACTCCACTGACCACCTTTGAAAAGTGCCCCTCATCTTTAAGGGTGTGCCGGCTGCTCTTCAGTAATGGCTGTCCCCCCAGATCTCCGGCCCTCCCATTTGGCGAGCTGCCGATAAGGAGCAGGATTGGCGCTGCCAAATTAGATCTCCCACCAAGTGCATCGAGCAGAAGGAGTGGGCACCCGCTCACTAACCCCCCGATCTACACTCCACATGAGCTTCCACCCCAAGGTATATAGGGCTGGCTGCAAAGCATATCTGGAGGGAGCCCAGGAATCCCCCCCACCCCCCGACCACATACACCTCCTTAAACTGATGCTGGGAGGAAACTCACCCCTCCATTATCTTCCCAGTCATTGAGGGATGGGCGCTAGACATAGTTAGATTCTATCTCAATTTCCAGACCTTCCACTGTCACAGCACCTTGGATTTCACGCCATGAAGGAAGAGAATTGCAGGGCTTTGAAGTCCACCATGCAGCTAATGGTTTATCTGTGAGATGGGCCTGTTGTGGACCATGAAAAAATAATAGGCTCCGCTGCTACAGAGACAAATCTAATAAATGGAAACCAGTAAGGAAAAAAGAAACATAAGAACATAAGAAATAGGAGCAGGAGTCGGCCATTCGGCCCCTCGAGCCTACTCCGCCATTCAATAAGATCATGGCTGATCTTCTACCTCCACTCCACTTTCCTGCACTATCCCCATATCCCTTGATTCCCTTAATATCCAAAAATCTATCGATCTCTGTCTTGAATATACTCAACGACTGAGCCTCTGCAGCCCTCTGAGGTAGAGAATTCCAAAGATTCACCACCCTCAGTGAAGAAATTCCTCCTCATCTCAGTCCTAAATGGCCGACCCCTTATTCTGAGACTGTGACCCCTGGTTCTAGACTCCCCAGCCAGGGGAAACATCCTCCCTGCATCTACCCTGTCAAGCCCTGTAAGAATTTTGTGAGTTTCAATGAGATCACCTCTCATTCTTCTAAACTCTAGAGAATATAGGCCTAGTCTACTCAATCTCTCCTCATAGGACAATCCCCCCATCCCAGGAATCAGTCTGGTGAACCTTCACTGCACTGCCTCTAAGGCAAGTAAATCCTTCCTTAGGTAAGGAGACCAAAACTGTCTCACCAGGGCCCTATATAAGTGCAGTAAGACATCTTTACTCTTATACTCAAATCCTGTTATAATAAAGGCCAACATACCATTTGCTTTCCTAATTGCTTGCTGTACCTGCATGTTAACTTTCAGTGATTCGTGTACAAGGACACCCAGGTCCCTCTGAACACCAACATTTCCCAATCTCTCACCATTTAAAAAATACTCTGATTTTCTATTTTTCCTACCATTGTGGATAACTTCACATTTCTCCACATTATATTCCATTTGCCATACTCTTGCCCACTCACTTAGCCTGTCTATATCCCCTTGAAGCCTCTTTGCAACCTCCTCACAACTTACATTCCCATCCAGCTTTGTATCAACAGCAAACTTGGATATATTACATTTGGTCCCCTCATCCAAATAATTGAGATAGATTGTGAATAGCTGAGGCCCAAGCACCGATCCTTGCGGTACCCCACTAGTTGCAGCCTGCCAACCCGAAAATGTCCCGTTTATTCTTACACTCTGTTTTCTGTCTATTAACCAATCCTCAATCCATGCTAGTATATTACCCCCAATCCCATGAGCCCTAATTTTGTTTAATAACCTCTTATGCGGCACCTTATCAAATGCCTTCTGAAAATCCAAATACACCACATCCACTGGTTCCCCCTTATCTATTCTGCTAGTTACAACCTCAAAAAACTCAAATAAATTCGTCTAACATGATTTCCCTTTCATAAATCCGTGTTGACTCTGCCCAATCCTATTATTATTTTCTAAGTGCCCTGTTACCACGTCTTTAATAATAGATTCTAGCATTTTCCCTACTACTGATATCAGGCTAACTGGTCTGTAGTTCCCCGTTTTCTCTCTCCCTCCTTTCTTAAATAGTGGGGTTACATTTGCTACTTTCCAATCCACAGGAACCGTTCTAGAATGAATGGAATTTTGGAAGATGACAACCAATGCATACACTATCTCTATAGCCACCTCTTTCAAAACCCAAGGATGTAGGCCATCAGGTCTAGGGGATTTATCAGCTTTCAGTCTCATTAATTTCTCCAGGACTATTTTTTTACGAATACTAATTTCTTTCAGTTCCTCATTCTCGCTAGACCCTTGGTTCTCCACTATTTCCGTGAAGATAGACACAAAGTATTTGTTTAATTTCTCTGCCATTTCCTTATTCCCCATTATAATTTCTCCTGTCTCGGCCTGTAAGGGACCCACATTTACTTTCACTAATCTTTTCCTTTTTACTTATCTATAGAAGCTTTTACAGTCTGTTTTTATGTCTCTCGATAGTTTACTCTCATATTCTATTTTCCCTTTCTTTATCAATTTCTTGGTCCTCCTTTGCTGAATTCTAAAATCTTCCCAATCCTCAGGCTTATTGCTCTTTTTGGCAACATTATAAGCCTCTTCCTTTGATCTAATACTACCTTTAACTTCTCTTGTTAGCCACAGTTGGACCACTTTTCCTGTGGGGTTTTTGTGCCTTAAAGAATGTATATTTGTTGTAAATTATGTATTAATTCTTTAAATGCTAGCCATTGCTTGTCTACCATCATACCTTTTAATGTAGTTTCCCAATCTACCTTAGCCAACTCGCCCCTCATACCTACGTAGTTTGCTTTGTTTAGATTTAAGACCCTAGTTTCGGATTTAACAAACTTTCAAACTTAATATAAAATTCTATCATATTATGGTCACTCTTCCCTAAGGGTCCCTTTATTACAATGTTATTAATTAACCCTTTCTCATTGCACAATACCAGATCTAAAATAGTCTGTTCCCTAGTTGGTTCCTCAACATGCTGATCTAGAAAACTATCTTGCATACATTCCATGAATTCGTCCTCCACACTATTACTGCAAATTTGGTTTGCCCAGTCTATATGTAGATTAAAGACCCCCATGATTACTGTATTACCCTTGTTACATGTGCCTCTAATTTCCTGATTTATACTCAGCCCTACATTACAACTACTGTTTGGGGGCCTATAAACAACTCCCACCAATGTTTTCTGCCCCTTGCTGTTTCTTAGCTCCACCCAAACTGATTCTACTTCTTGATTTTCAGAGCTAAGATCCTTTCTCTCTACTGTCTTTATCAGGGTTACCCCTCCTCCTTTTCCATTTTGCCTATCTCTTCTAAAAGTTAAGTAACCTGGAATATTTTGTTCCCAACCTTGGTCACTTTGCAACCACATCTCCGTAATGGCTATTAGATCAAACCTGTTAATTTCTATCTGCGCTATTAATTCATCTATTTTGTTGCGAATGCTTCGCGCATCAGATATAGTGCCTTTAGCTTTGACTTTTTTCTATTTTTCCCTGATGTCACCTGAGTCGCTGGTGCCTTATTACCTTTGTTACTCTCTCTGTCCCTTCCTGACCCACTCTGCTTATTTTTTACCCAAAACTCTACTCTGCTCTAGAGCCTTGACATTTCTCTTGCTGCTTTTAAATTTACTCTTTCCTGAATCCTCCTACACCACCCCCCCCCCACCCCCTTCATTAGTTTAAAGCCCTGTCTACTGCCCTAGTTATTCGATTTGCCAGGACACTGGTCCCAGCCCGGTTTAAGTGGAGCCCGTCCCAACGGAACAGCTCCATCTTTCCCCAGTACTGGTGCCAGTGCCCCATGAACCGAAACCCCTTCCTCGCACACCACTCTTTGAGCCACGCATTTAACCTTCTAATCTGCTCAGGTAACAATCCTTGTTATTACCTTTGATGTTCTGCTTTTTAATTTGGACCCCAACTCCTCAAACTCTCTCAGCAGAACCTCATTCCTAGTTCTACCTATGTCATTGTTTCCTACGTGGACCACAACAACTCCCTCCCACTCCAAGTTCTTCTCCAGCCACGAGGAGATGTCTTTAACCCTGGCAACACAACCTTCGGAACTCCCGGTCGCGGCTGCAGCAAATTGTATCTATCCCCCTGACTATACTGTCCCCTACCACAACTACATTCCCTTTCACTCCCCCCACTTGAATGGCCTCCTGCACCATGGTGCCATGGTCAGCCTGCTCATCCGTCCTGCAGGCTGTTCCCGCATCCACACAGGCAGCAAGAACCTCATACCTGTTGGACAAGGGCAAAGGCTGAGGCTCCTCCAGCACTGCACTTGGGGTCCCCTTACCTGCCTGAGTTGCAGTCACACCCTGCTGTCCCTGACCACTAACCAGACCTGTACCACTACCTAACCTAAGGGGTGTGACTGCCTCCTGGATCAAAGTGTCCAGGTAACTCTCCCCATCCCTGGTGCCCCGCAATGCCTGCACCTCAGACTCCAGCTCAAAAACTCTGAGCTGAAGCTCCTCAAGATGCAGGCACTTACTGCAAACGTGGTTGTCCGGGATCACAATGCTCTCCACAAACTCCCACATGCTGCAGTTGCGGCGCACCACCTGCACTGCCATCCGAGGGAAATTTCACCCCCTTAGACTCTCTCTGGTATTTGGAATCAGAAGATGAAAGGACAAATAGAGATTACAAAATGCATGAGGGAAAGTGATGCACTCAAACTAAAGTATGTCTCTGTTGAATAAGTAGATCATCTCGGTCTTTGATGTCCTAATTCCCACTGTGTGTACCAAATGGGATAATCAATTGCTGAGAACCTCAAGCATCCTGACCGCTGGCATTATGTAATGTACAACTAACCAATCATGTCATAGCGTAGGCAGAGATGGAGTGTTTCGTAACTGTTGCCACAATGATGCAACTTAGTTATCTGAAACTCTAAACTTGAGCTCGAAGCCAATAGAGTGAGACTGTTGTGAAAGGGCATTGGGTGTTAGGACATATAGCTAGGACAATTCAATGTAAAGCTATCAGTACAATCTTTACCATGGTCAGACTACATCTAGAATGTGTGGTCCCCTCACATGGTGGGGAATATAGAGACCCCAGAAAAGGTTCAGCAGAGGGCGACTCGATTCATAGCTAGTTTAAGGGCTCTCAATTATCAGGACAGACTAAGAGAGCTGGGCTCATTGGAGAAGCACAGACTTCGTATAATCAAAGGACTAGAAATTCATGGCCTGAGCGCCACTCCGTAGCGCCATTAAATGGCGGCACCGCGGCGGCTGCTGCTCTTTCGCTGGCGGGCCCTGCAGCGGCCATCGTTTCGGTCCTTACCTTCGTACTGCCGGTAACTGGCAGCGCCAAGCTGGACTAAATGGTGGCATTGTGATGTCAATGGGCAACACCAACTTAACGTCACAAACGCAAACTTTGACACAAGCGCTGAATTCATTGCTGGGTCCTAAGGCTGACAGTAGCGATGTCAGCACCTCTTAAAGGGACACACACATCTTTCAGGTAAATCTGTATTTAAGCTTCTGGACTGGGTTTTTTTGATTTGATTTTAGTGGTGGCTTGCTGCAATAGATGTTAAAAGTTTTTTAAGTGCATAGGGAGTGCTGCTGGATGCTTGCAAGGGCTCGGATGGTAAATGAAGGCCTTTGAGAAGACAGAAAATGCTGCAAATACTCAGCAGGTCAGGCAACATCCGTGGAGAGAAAAACAGAGTTCACCTCTCAGGTCGAGATGCTGCCTGACCAGCTGAGTATTTCCAGCATTTTAAGCTAGCATTTCAGATTTACGGCATCCGCTCGCAGAAGGAAGAGGAAGAGGCAGAAGAGGAGGAAGCAAACGGAAGGATGCATCCCCGACAGCCCCTTTCTGGCCGGGATATCCGGGATGGAATCATCCGCCTGCGGTCCCAGCGACCACAACCCCAATTCCCCTTTCAACATTAGTCCCACACCTTACCTTCCCTCTGTTACTGACCATCACACCGTCCTCCTGGCCACAATGCTGCAATAAAAGCCACCACTAAGCAAACTTTCTAATCCAACTATATACATCTATCCATCCAATGCGGCTGACTCGCTTCCGCCCGCTTCCGGTGCTTCCCGCGGTGGCCGCCATTTTGGGGAGGTCGGTAGCACTGCCGTTGCCAGCGCTCGCTCCAGATATTTAGATTAGGCAGATCGTGATGTCAGTGAGTGTGCAACGCTGATTTGACGCTCGAACTGCCATTTTGGATGTCGCCGCTCCATTCAACGCCCTCGCCTAATCACGACCAGCTGACCAAGTGTTCAGCAGCACGAGGGACCCCCGACCAGCGCTATTTCAAGGGATTATCATCAACAACTTGCAGCTGACTTACTTTTTGATTTCTACTGGCTCGGTGTAAGTTTGTGCAACTGTTTGGCGCTTTCTACAGTCATTTAAAGTTGGTGAGGTGACAGGGAGTGTTGGTGCAAGTGGAGAACACCTTCTGAATTCAAGGGTTCTGCTCACATCACTTGCTCCCAGTCATGGGGGTTCTGCTTGCAGTCCCTCGCACTCGGGTATGACAGGGAGATGGAGCAGAGGCAGTGAAGAAGAGGACAAGCTGCTCGCAGAGGGAGGAGGAGGAGGGGCAGGAGGGCTCTCAGCAGGAGGCCTTACCCAGCTAGGGTCTTCCGAGAGCACTTCTTCTACTTGCATTTAAGCCAGGAGCATTTAAGCTGGGAGGCAGAACTCTGTCACCTCCTGGAACCAGACCTGCAGCCTCAGAGCAGGGCAACTGCGGCGCTGCCAGTGGCCCCCAATGTCACCGTGGCCCTGAATATTTTAGCCACCGGATCCTTCCAGTCTGCAGTAGGAGACATAGCTAACATCTCCCAGTTCGCCGTCCATCACTGCATCCAGATCACTGAGCTGCTCCACTCCAGGAGAAGGGACTTCATTTTCTTCTCCCTAGACAGAGAAGCAGGAGGAGCGCGCATGTGGCTTTGCCAGGGCAGTGGGCTTCCCCAAGGTGCAGGGCACCATCGACTGCACACACGTGGCTTTACGGGCATCGCATAACAATCCTGAGATGTACCACAACTGCAAAGGCTCCACTCACTTAGTGTGCAGTTGGTGTGCGACCACGCCCAGCGCATCATGATGGTGAATGCCCGCTTTCCTGGCAGCAACCAAGATGCCTTCATCCTGCACCAGTCCGCTGTGCCAGCAATCTTCCAGCCACCGCGTCAAACCCCGAGGGTGGCTGCTCGGCGACAAGGGCTATCCGCTCTACACCTGACTAATGATTCCCCTCCGTAACCCCACCACTCATGGCCAGCACTCATATAATGACAACCATGCTGCCACCAGGAACGTCATCGAGGAGACCATCGGGGTGCTGAAGCAACAGGAGGAAGAAGAGGAAGAGGAAGGCAGGAGGCAGGCAGCACATTCCCGTTCCGGGCAGGCTGTCCGTGAACGCCTCATCAGACTCCGATTCCACTGAATGAAACCCCAGATCCCCACTGTACACCACATCCTGAATTTACCATCCCTCTGTCATGGAACATCACATAAGAACATAAGAAACAAGAGCAGGAGTCGGCCATACGGCCCCTCGAGCCATTCAATAAGATCATGGCTGATCATCGACCTCAACTCCACTTTCCCGCCCGATCTCCAGATCCTTTGATTCCCCTAGAGTCCAAAAATCAATCTATCTCAGCCTTGAATATACTCAAAGACTCAGCATGCACAGCCCTCTGGGGCAGAGAATTCCAAAGATTCACAACCCTCTGAGTGAAGAAATTCCTCCTCATCTCAGTCTTAAATGGCCGACCCCTTATCCTGAGACTATGCCACCTAGTTCTAGACACTCCAGCCAGGGGGAAACAACCTCTCAGCATCTACCCTGTCAATCCCCTTCAGAATCTTGTATGTTTCAATGAGATCACCTCTCATTCTTCTAAACTCCAGAGAGTATAGGCCCATTCTACACAATCTCTCATCATAGGACAGCCCTCTCATCCCAGGAATCAATCTAGTGAACCTTCGTTGCACCGCCTCCAAGGCAAGTATATCCTTCCTTAGATAAGGAGACCAAAACTGTGCACAGTACTCCAGGTGTAGTCTCAGCAAGGCCCTGTACAATTGTAGTAAGACTTCCTTACTCTTATACTCCAACCCCCTTGCAACAAAGGCCAACATGCCATTTTCCTTCCTTATTGCTTGCTGTACCTGCATGCTAGCTTTCTGTGTTTCTTGCACGAGGACACCCAAATCTCTCTGAACACCAACATTTGAAAGTTTCTCACCATTTAAAAAATATTCTGTTTTTCTATTCTTCCTACCACTTAGTCTATCTATATCCCTTTGCAGACTCTTTGGGTTCTCCTCACAGCTTACTGTCCCACCTAGCTTTGTATCATCAGCAAACTTGGATACAATACACTCGGTCCCTTCATCTAGGTCATTAATATAGATTGTAAATAGCTGAGGCCCAAGCACTGATCCATGCAGCACCTCACTAGTTACAGCCTGCCAACCTGAAAAAGATCTGTTTATCCCTACTCTCTGTTTTCTGTCCGTTAACCAATCCTCTATCCATGCTATTATATTACCCCCAACCCCATGAGCCCTAATCTTGTGTAATTAACTTTTATGTGGCACCTTATCGAATGCCTTTTGGAAATCCAAATATACTACATCCACTGGTTCCCCTTTATCTACCCTGCTAGTTACATCCTCAAAAAACGCTAATAAATTTGTCAAACACGATTTCCCTTTCATAAAACCATGTTGACTCTGCCTAATCATGTTATGATTTTCTAAGTGCCCTGATACCACTTCCTTAACAATGGATTCCAGCATTTTCCTGACGACTGATGTCAGGCTAACTGGCCTGTAGTTCCCTGTTTTTTCTCTCCCTCTTTTCTTGAATTGCGTGGTTACATTTGCCACAGTGTCCCCCTGGGCACAAAGTTAAAATGAGTGCCCCCATAACACACTTCCAAACAAAATTCAGAAATGTATCAAATTCAAATCAAAAATACAAAGTCAACTTATCCCCCTTGTGCATTCCCTTAGTGTCTGTCTTTTGTTTTCCTTTGCCTAATCTAGTGCTCCTACACAGTGCTCCCCCAGTAGATGCAGCATGGCTGGTGGAAGGCTGCTGTCTTTCAGTGGGGGAGATTGTGGATGGCCTTGCAGGACAAACTCGAGCAGCTCTGGGCCTAGAAGGCCCGCTGTAGATGGCACCACCTCAGCATGGGTGCCAGCAGTCTGTGCTGGCTGGCTGACAGTCAACAGCAAGGACACTGGCGGAGTGGCAGTGGTGAGTGTAGGAATGCTGTCATCCTGAGAGAGATGTGAGAAGTCGCACAACACCAGGTTATAGTCCAACAGTTTTATTTGAAATCACAAGCTTTCGGAGCGCTGCTCCTTCGCCAGGTGAAGTGAAGAGATGCATATCGGCACAGCATATATAGTCAGAGAACACTGCCAGATGATTACAGTTAATCTTTCTAACTGCCCTTTATCACACCTCGGCAGAGAGACAATCACAGCAATCAAAGGTGTGGATGGTGTCCAAACAGGTCAGTCAGGAAAACATTACATCACAGACAATGAGGTGGGGTCACAAGGGGTCAAATGTGGCAGATGCTGGGGTCTGGATGGAAAACAAAAAACTTATTTGCTGGAAATCACAGCAGGTTGAGCCTCGGATCTTCGGGTAAGCGTTCTCCAAGGCGGCCTTCGAGACACACGACAACGCAAAATCGTCGAGCAGAAACTGATAGCCAAGTTACGCACCCATGAGGACGGCCTCAACCGGGATCTTGGGTTCATGTCACACTACATGTAACCCCACCTGACGTAGAGTCATCCAGACTCGAGTCGTCGTTGGCTTGTTGTCTCTACACAGATGCGGCCGGACCTGCTGTGATTTCCAGCAAAAAAAGTTTTTTGTTTTCCATACAGACCCCAGCATCTGCCACAATTGACCCCTTGTGACCCCACCTCATTGTCTGTGATGTAATGTTCTCCTGACTGACCTGTTTGGACACCATCCACACCTTTGATTGCCGTGATTATCTCTCTGCCGAGGTGTGATAAAGGGCAGTTAGAAAGATTAACTGTAATCATCTGGCAGTGTTCTCTGACTATATATGCTGTGCCTATATGCATCTCTTCACTTCACCTGACGAAGGAGCAGCGCTCCGAAAGCTTGTGATTTCAAATAAAGCTGTTGGACTATAACCTGGTGTTGTGCGACTTCTCACATTTGTCCACCCCAGTCCAACACCGGCATCTCCACATCCTGAGAGAGGACAGCAGGTTCTTGCTCCACAGACCCACTGCCACTCCCCGGGAGGGCGCCTCAGCAATCCTAGCAATCTGTTGGAGTACAAATTGCTGGCCTGCTGCAATACCTTGCAAGCGCCTTTTGACACTTGTAAACCTGGCGATGATGGCAGCAGTCTGAGCTTCCACTGCAGCACTCAGACATTGGGTCGCTTCCGCCTGTGCTGCAATGGAAGCTGCGAGATCGGCCATCACACACAGCATCATCTTTGGGTCCACAAAGTCTCTCCTGGAGTTGTCCATCATTTCCATCCTGGAAATCACAGGCTCCAAGCTCTGCGCAAAGCCCCGTCCAATGTGGGAGCCGGACTCCTCCAGGCTCCATTGACAAGAGGCTCTCTGTCAGGTCTGCCATTGCACCAAGCATTTCTGTGTGCATGCCCATCACCCTTCTTCTGAAGGCCCTCCCATCGAGATCATCATCTGAGTCCTGTGGAGCAGAACTGGTGCGCGAACTCGCCATCCTGGGAGCCGGCACCCGAGCTACCCTTTCCCCCTGGCCAAGCTGCAGCCCACTCGTGCCCGGTGCCTCACCCTGTGCAGATCCTGCCTCTATACTACCCGGTAAATTACACGCACTGCCATTTTCTGAGCTGGTGTCTGCGAGTGTCAGATGCAATGACGATGTGTCTTCTTATTCTCCTCCTCCATCAGTGCCTTTCTCATGCTCAGGGACAGGCTGGGCAGGTTGCAATTGTTCTGTATCTGAAAGCAGAACGGCACAAGGGTCGGGTTGTGGTGAGGGGAGGGGGGGAAAAGCCAGATATCCATGCATACACCATCAGCAGCTTGTAAGTGAGAAGAGATTGTGGGATGAGGGGGAGGTGGGATGTGAGAAGTAGGATTAGGTATCAGCATACCATCATCATCAGCGATGTTTCCACTTCTCCGCTGGCCATGGACTCTGTCACAGCCCCTCCAATTATTTGCAACACTGATTCCTTCAGGTAGGCTAGGTTCTCATCCCTCGCTTAGCTGCCTCCCGTCTGCTGCTGCTCCCGGCGGTTCTGAGCCACCTTTGCCTGCAAGAGAAAGGGAAGTGTGTCAGTGAGTGTGGTGTAATATATTTTGATGATGTGTCTGCCATGGTTGAATAACTGCAAGGTGTGAGATGTGGGTGTGAGTATTGCAGCAGTAGTAAGTGTGTGAGGGTGAAGCGAAGCTCTGATTGTGAGGTTTCAGATCATAACCTCGGCCCCATCCTTTTTTTTCTCCATTTTTTTTCCCTCTCTCACATGGCAGCTGTCTTTTCATTCTGCCATCGCCATTCACACTTCATCTAGAGTCATCTTTTGTTTCTTAACTTGTCCCCTTACCATCTCCTTTTGCCTTGCACCATCATCCCTTTTGTCTCTTAATCTCTCCTGCCTTCCATCCTATCACAGACCTTCCCTTTTGTTCTTTCCTCCCCTCCCCCCTCTCCCTGCCCCTACACTTGCTTAAAAACCTGTTCCATCTCCAGCTTTTTCCAGTTCTGACGAAGGGTCATCGACCTGAAACGTTAACTCTGTTTCTCTCTCCACAGATGCTGCCTGACCTGCTGAGTGTTTCCAGCATTTTCTGTTTTTATCTCTGATTGTAAGATGTGAGTGGTGATAGGTAGAGATTGTTGGCAGGTGAGTGCTGGGGGTATGGTCCATTGAGCAGTGTGTGAGGCTTGTGGTGCAGAGGATGGGATATGGCTTTTGCTGAAACCTTCACTCACCTTGACTGGCCATGTGAGGTCATTAAACTTTTTGCCGGACTGGATCCAGGTCCTGGGGGTCAACACTCGTTGCAGTGACGGATTGTGCAATCTCCTCCCAGATCCTTCTGCTGTTTAACCTTCAAGGCCTCTTGCCCCCATGCGGGTATAAGACATCCAGTTGGCGTTGGACACCCAGGATCAAGGCCTCCAATGCGGAGTAACCTCTCTCGGGTGTCGCACCATGGCTTCTTTACATCTGACAATGAGGTGCTGCTGCAACAAAGTACCTCCCCTTTAAGTAGTGGAGTGAGCCTAATCCAACCTTTATTGGCCGGTAGACTGCACCCAATATTGCCCCTTCCCCCCACCCATTGAGCCCTAAGCCAATCAGCAGTGCGTTTAGCGCTGAGATCAGTGTGCCAATCATTATAATGAGCAGGCAGCACGAATTTTGCATGCTGCCCACACCACTTAGAACGGTTGCAGGCAAATGGGGCTGGGCGGTGGCCCTGCCTGCTTTCGGGCCTAATCCAATTTCTAGGCCAGAGTGTATAAAGTGGTGTCCCCCCAGAGGTCAATATCAGGATCACTGCACTTTTTTATATATTTGTATAAATGATCTGAACTTGAATATAGAGGGCATCATTTCAAAGCTGGCAGAGGACACCAAACTCAGAAATGTAGTAAACAGTGAGGAGGATAGTTACAGACTTCAGGAGGACATAGACAGGCTGGTGAAATGGGCAGACACATGGCAGATTAAATCTAACACAGAGAAGTGTGAAGTGATGCATTTTGGTAGGAAGAATGATGAGAGGGAATTTAAGCTAAATGGTCCAATGTTAAAGGGGGTGCAGGAACAGAGAGACCTGGGGGTGTCTGTACACAAATCTTTGCGGGTGGCAGGACAGGTTGATAAAGCTGTTAAAAAAAGCATATAGGATCCTTGGCTTTATAAATAGAAGCATAGAGTACAAAAGTAAGAATGTTATGATGAACCTTTATACAACACTGGTTAGTCCTCACCTGGTATATTGTGTCCAATTCTGGGCACCACACTGTACTGTAAACTTAAACTCAATTCATAACTCTGTACTGTAAACTCAAGGCCGGGTTTGTCCTCGGAGCCGATCCAGCTCTGTTGCTGTATCTTTGCCAGAAGTGCGGCAGAAACCTTAAAGTTCCACGGGCAGAGCAGAAACAGGTAGATCCATGGGCTTGTGGAATAGACAGGTCTGAGGGAACAGGTAGAGTCATGGGCTTGTGGAATAGACAGGTCTGAGGGAACAGGTAGAGTCATGGGCTTGTGGAATAGACAGGTCTGAGGGAACAGGTAGATCCATGGGCTTGTGGAATAGACAGGTCTGAGGGAACAGGTAGAGTCATGGGCTTGTGAACTAGACGGCTCTGAGGGAACAGGTAGATCCATGGGCTTGTTGAATAGACGGCTCTGAGGGAACAGGTAGATCCATGGGCTTGTGGAATAGACAGCTTTGAGGGAACAGGTAGATCCATGGGCTTGTGGAATAGACAGCTCCAAGGGAACAGATAGAGTCATGGGCTTGTGGAATAGACGGCTCCAAGGGAACAGGTAGAGCCATGGGCTTGTGGAATAGATGACTCTGAGGGAACAGGTAGATCCATGGGCTTGTGGAATAGACGGCTCTGAGGGAACAGGTAGAGCCATGGGCTTGTGGAATAGATGGCTCTGAGGGAACAGGTAGATCCATGGGCTTGTGGAATAGACGGCTCTGAGGGAACAGGTAGATCCATGGGCTTGTGGAATAGATGGCCAGTTTGTGTGGTAATACGGACTGAGTTGAAGCATTCAATGCATTATACAACAAGGAGTACAGGGAATGGGTTTGGGTAGGAAGAAGAAAAATTGCTCAGATCAAGTCCTGAGACAAAACCTAAACTACAGAGCAAAATAATTGGGCCGTACCGTCTTCTTCCTACATGTGTATGTATTTAAAATCACTTCGATTTTCATGTAATTTAAAATGACACGGTATGAGTGTGGCTCAGTGGGTAGCACTCTCGCCTCCGAGTCAGAAGGTCGTGGGTTCAAGTCCCACTCCAGGGACTTGAGCACATAATCTAGGCTGACACCCCCAGTGCAGTGCTGAGGGAGTGCTGCACTGTCGGAGGTGCCGTCTTTCAGATGACACATTAAACTCTCAGGTGGACATATAAGAACTCATGGCACTATTACAAAGAAGAGCAGGGGAGGTCTCCCTGGTGTCCTGACCAATATTTGTTCCTCAACCAATGTCTAAAAACAGATTATTTGGTCATTATCACATTGCTGTTCATGGGATCTTGCTGTGCGCATTTCCTACATTACAACAATGACTATGCCGGGAACGGTAGCATAGTGGTTATATTACTGGTCTAGTAATCCTGAGACCTGGACTAATGATCCAGAGACATGAGTTCAAATCCCGTCACGGCAGCTGGGGAATTTAAATTCAGTTAATTAAATAAATCTGGAATAAAAAGCTAGTATCAGTAATGGTGACCATGAAATTACTGGATTGTCGTAAAAACCCATCTGGTTCACTAATGTCCTTTAGAGAAGGAAATCTGCCGTCCTTACCTGGTCTGGCCTATATGTGACTCCAGATCCACATCAATGTGTTTGGCTCTTAACTGCCCTCTGAAATGGCCGAGGAAGCCACTCAGTTGTAACAAACTGCTACGAAAAACAATAAGAAGAATAAAACCGGACGGACCACCCGGCATCGACCTCGGCACCGGCTAAGGACACGACAACGGCACACCCAGCCCAGTCAACCCTGCAAAGTCCTCCTCACCAACATCTGGGGACTTGTGCCAAAATTGGGAGAGCTGTCCCACAGACTAGTCAAGCAACAGCCTGACAGTCATACTCACAGACTCATACCATTCAGCCAATGTCCCAAACTCCACCATCACCATCCCTGGGTATGTCCTGTCCCACCGGCAGGACAGACCCACCAGGGGTGGTGGCACAGTGGTTTACAGTTGGGAGGGAGTGGCCCTCTGAGTCCTCAACATTGACTCCGGACCCCATGAAGTCTCATGGCTTCAGGTCAAACATGAACAAGGAAACCTTCTGCTGATTACCACCTACCGCCCTCCCTCAGCTGATGAATCAATACTCCTCCATGTTGAACACCACTTGGAAGAAGCACTGAGAGTAGCAAGAGCGCAGAATGTACTCTGGGTGGGGGACTTCAATGTCCATCACCAAGAGTGGCTCGATAGCACCACTACTAACCTAGCTGGCTGAGTCCTGAAGGACATAGCTGACAGTCTGGGCCTGTGACAGGTGGTGAGAGAACCAACATCAAACCTACTTGTCCTTGTCCTCACCAATCTACCTGTTGCAGATGCATCTGTCCATGACAGCATTGGTAGCAGTGACCACCGCATAATTATTGTGGAGACGAAGTCCCGTCTTCATACTGAGGACACCCTCCATCATGTTGTGTGGCACTACCACCGTGCTAAATGGGATAGATTCAGAACAGATCTAGCAGCTCAAAACTAGGCATCCATGAGGCGCTGTGGGCCATCAGCAGCAGCAGAACTGTATTCCATCACAATCTGTAACCTCATGGCCCGGCATATCCCTCACTCTACCATTACCACCAAGCCAGGGGACCAACCCTGGTTCAATGAGGAGTATAGAAGGGCATGCCAGGAGCAGCACCAGGTGTACCTAAAAATGAGGTGCCAACCTGGGGAAGCTGCAACACAGGACTACATGCATGCTAAACAGCGGAAGCAGCATGCTATAGACAGGGCTAAGCGATTCCACAATCAACGGATCAGATCAAAGCTCTGCAGTCCTGCCATGTCCAGTCGTGAATGGTGGTGAATTTTTTTCACTGAAAAAGCTGACAGAAAGGCCTATCTACTGAAAATCCCCACTCGTAGTTTCCTACTTCTTTAATGAGGGGAGAGGTAGTGAAAGTGAGTTGAAACATAGCACTGCCAATATTTATAGAAAACGGAGGTCCTTCGGCCCGTTGTGCCTGTGCTGGCTCTATGAAAGAGCAGTCGTGCTCAGTCCCATATCCTCGCGTTTTGTCCGTAACCCTGTGAGTTCCGCGTCCTCCAGAACCGTCCAACTCCCTTTAAAATTATTGATGGAATCATCTTCCACCACCTCTTCAGGTCGAGCGTTCCAGATCCCCACAACTCTCTGAGTGGAAACATTTTTCCTCATCTCTCCTCGAGATCTTTTGTCAATGATTTGGAATCTATGACCTCTGGTTATTGACCCACTCGCCAGAGGGAATAGTTTTTCTCTCTCTACTCTATCAAAACCTCTCATCATCTTGTAAACCTCTGTTAGGTCACCTCTTCACCTTCTCTGTTCCCAGGAGAACAGTCCTAACTTTTCCAAACTCTGCTCGTAACTGAAGTCCCTCATCCCTGGTAACATCCTGGTAAACCTCTCCCTGCACCCTTTCTAAGGCCTTTCCTGAAGTGTGGGGCCCAGAATTGTCCACAACACTCCAGCTGAGGCCTAACCAGTGATTTATAAAGTTCCAGCACGATCTCTTTGTGGGGCATTTGTGCAGAGAGGAAGGTAAGTAATGTAGGGCAAAAATAACCAGCACTCCTGCTGCCTTCCAGCATGATGCTGCAGTGCAGAAGAGGCAGAAAACAAAGAAAAATAGTAACGTACACTTGGTAATGCCATTGGCATATTTTCAGATCGACCATACGTAATGCACAGAGCATCCACAAGACAGAACGGACAAAGATCAGCCAGGAAACGTACAGACGGAATAGTAAACGGTATCTCAAGCAGCAGAAGAACAAAAGTAACCCGGCCACCAACAAGAATGTGTGGAAACAGAAGCAAGATCCGAGGACCACGGAGAAACCGCTAGCCACAGGTAAAAACCAACTCCAGCTAATGCCACTGGGAACAACGTGGTTACGATTCATTGGCCCAGAAATTAAACATCGATGGTTCCCGCGGGGGGTAAGGATTCCCCGCGATATCGCACTCCGCGCCTACCTTTTTGTTTCGGGCCCACACGAACTTCAGTTTCAGGGCCTCTCCCTGTTGCCAGCGTGCAGTGCTTGCGTGTCCCAGAGGCGCAATAAGTTTGTGCGAGCTCTGGGATCACGTGGGACAGTTAGAGCCAATGGCAGCACACCATCTTTCATTCATAGTTTTGACAGCAAGGGCTGTCAAAGCTATGAATACTACAAGCCCCCAAAAGAACAGCTAAAGCCTCAATTAAATTTAAAAAAAACGCCATCACATTAATAAAATAACTGTAGTTAAATAAATTAACCACTTTAAACAAAAAATTAAATTTTTGAAAAAATTTAAAATCTTTTTAAAAGTTATAAAAATAAACTTACCTTTCTTTAAAGTCTCTAAAAAAGATAAACCAGTTGAAAAAATTTTAAAATAACACTTAATTAACTACTTACCTTGTTAAAAGGGGGTCCTACACCTGCTTTCTTTATGTGTAAAATCTTCACCACTTACCTGCGCGTTCAAACCTGAAAAAAAAACTAAGTGCACTGCGTGCGCGCAGCCTGTAGCGCGCACGCGGTTCACTTAGGAACCGCCCCCTTTGCAATACACGAAGTGCCGGTTTCCCGCGCATGCGCAGTGCATGCAGGAAACCGGCAATTCTGGAACTAATACGCGAGAGAACACAGTGCGTACTCTCGCGTATTAGGTCTAATTTTCGGGCCAATATTAATTACTTGCTTGCAACCTAATCCTTGCCCGTACCTCAATCCTTGCAAATTACCCCAATCCTTGCACCTTACCCCGATCCTTGCATCTCATCCCAATCCTTGCATCTCATCCCAATCCTTGCACCTTACCCCAATCCTTGCACTCATCCCAATCCTTGCACCTTACCCCAATCCTTGCACCTACCCCAATCCTTGCACTTTACTCCGATTCTTGCTCCTTACCCCAATCCTTGCACCTACCCCAATCCTAGCTCCTTACCCCAATCCTTGCACCTACCCCAATCCTTGCTCCTTACCCCAATCCTTGCTCCTTACCCCAATCCTTGCACCTACCCCAATCCTTGCTACTTACCCCAATCCTTGCTCCTTACCCCAATCCTTGCACCTACCCCAATCCTTGCACCTAACCCAATCCTTGCTCCTTACCCCAATCCTTGCTCCTTACCCCAATCCTTGCACCTACCCCAATCCTTGCTCCTTACCGCAATCCTTGCTCCTTACCCCAATCCTTGCTTCTTACCCCAATCCTTGCACCTCATCCCAATCCTTGCACCAACCCAATCCTTGCAACTACCCCAATCCTTGCACCTACCCCAATCCTTGCACCTACCCCAATCCTTGCACCAACCCCAATCCTTGCACCTACCCCAATCCTTGCAACTACCCCAATCCTTGCACCGTACCCCAATCACTACACCTCACCCCAATCCTTGCTCCTTACCCCAATCCTTGCACCTACCCCAATCCTTGCACCTACCCCAATCCTTGCACCTACCCCAATCCTTGCACCTACCCCAATCCTTGCACCTACCCCAATCCTTGCACCTACCCCAATCCTTGCACCTTACCCCAATCCTTGCACCTACCCCAATCCTTGCAACTACCCCAATCCTTGCACCTTACCCCAATCCTTGCACCTACCCCAATCCTTGCACCTACCCCAATCCTTGCATCTACCCCAATCCTTGCACCTACCCCAATCCTTGCACCTACCCCAATCCTTGCACCTTACCCCAATCCTTGCACCTACCCCAATCCTTGCAACTACCCCAATCCTTGCACCTTACACCAATCCTTGCACCTAACCCAATCCTTGTACCTACCCCAATCCTTGCTCCTTACCCCAATCCTTGCTCCTTACCCCAATCCTTGCACCTAACCCAATCCTTGCTCCTTACCCCAATCCTTGCACCTAACCCAATCCTTGCTCCTTACCCCAATCCTTGCATCTAACCCAATCCTTGCTCCTTACCCCAATCCTTGCACCTAACCCAATCCTTGCTCCTTACCCCAATCCTTGCACCTAACCCAATCCTTGCACCTAACCCAATCCTTGCTCCTTACCCCAATCCTTGCACCTACCCCAATCCTTGCACCTCATCCCAATCCTTGCACCAACCCCAATCCTTGCAACTACCCCAATCCTTGCTCCTTACCCCAATCCTTGCACCTAACCCAATCCTTGCACCTAACCCAATCCTTGCTCCTTACCCCAATCCTTGCACCTAACCCAATCCTTGCTCCTTACCCCAATCCTTGCACCTAACCCAATCCTTGCAACTACCCCAATCCTTGCACCTAACCCAATCCTTGCACCTAACCCAATCCTTGCTCCTTACCCCAATCCTTGCTCCTTACCCCAATCCTTGCACCTACCCCAATCCTTGCTCCTTACCCCAATCCTTGCACCTACCCCAATCCTTGCTCCTTACCCCAATCCTTGCACCTAACCCAATCCTTGCACCTAACCCAATCCTTGCTCCTTACCCCAATCCTTGCTCCTTACCCCAATCCTTGCACCTACCCCAATCCTTGCTCCTTACCCCAATCCTTGCACCTAACCCAATCCTTGCTCCTTACCCCAATCCTTGCTCCTTACCCCAATCCTTGCTCCTTACCCCAATCCTTGCACCTTACCCCAATCCTTGCACCTTACCCCAATCCTTGCTCCTTACCCCAATCCTTGCTCCTTACCCCAATCCTTGCACCTAACCCAATCCTTGCTCCTTACACCAATCCTTGCACCTAACCCAATCCTTGCTCCTTACCCCAATCCTTGCTCCTTACCCCAATCCTTGCTCCTTACCCCAATCCTTGTACCTACCCCAATCCTTGCACCTTACGCAATCATTGCTCTTTACCCCAATCCTTGTACCTCACCTCAATTATTGCACCTCATCACAATCTTTGCACTTTATCACAATCCTTGCCCGTACACTAATCCTTGCCTGTAGAGTAATCTTTCCACTTTACCCCAATCCTTCTACTTTACCCCAAACCTTCCACTTTACCCCAATCCTTGCACCTACCCCAATCCTTGCACCTTACCCCAATCCTTGCTCCTTACCCCAATCCTTGCTCCTTACCCCAATCCTTGCTCCTTACCCCAATCCTTGCTCCTTACCCCAATCCTTGCTCCTTACCCCAATCCTTGCACCTACCCCAATCCTTGCTCCTTACCCCAATCCTTGCTCCTTACCCCAATCCTTGTACCTACACCAATCCTTGCACCTACCCCAATCCTTGCTCCTTACCCCAATTCTTGCACCTACCCCAATCCTTGCACCTACTCCAATCCTTGCACCTCACCCCAATCCTTGCTCCTCACCCCAATCCTTGCACCTACCCCAATCCTTGCACCTACCCCAATCCTTGCACATCACCCCAATCCTTGCTCCTCACCCCAATCCTTGCTCCTCACCCCAATCCTTGCACCTACCCCAATCCTTGCTCCTCAACCCAATCCTTGCTCCTTACCCCAATCCTTGCACCTATCCCAATCCTTGCACCTACCCCAAGCCTTGCTCCTTACCCCAATCCTTGCTCCTCACCCCAATCCTTGCACCTACCCCAATCCTTGCTCCTTACCCCAATCCTTGCACCTACCCCAATCCTTGCACCTTCCCAATCCTTGCTCCTTACCCCAATCCTTGCTCCTCACCCCAATCCTTGCACCTACGCCAATCCTTGCACCTACCTCAATCCTTGTTCCTTACCCCAATCCTTGCTCCTTACCCCAATCCTTGCTCCTCACCCCAATCCTTGCACCTACCCCAATCCTTGCTCCTTACCCCAATCCTTGCTCCTTACCCCAATCCTTGCACCTACCCCAATCCTTGCTCCTTACCCCAATCCTTGCACCTACCCCAATCCTTGCTCCTTACCCCAATCCTTGCACCTCACCCCAATCCTTGCACCTAACCCAATCCTTGCTCCTTACCCCAATCTTTGCTCCTTACCCAATCCTTGTACCTACCCCAATCCTTGCACCTTACCCAATCCTTGCTCTTTACCCCAATCCTTGTACCTCACCTCAATTATTGCACCTCATCACAATCTTTGCACTTTATCACAATCCTTGCCCGTACACTAATCCTTGCCTGTAGCGCAATCCTTCCACTTTACCCCAATCCTTCCACTTTACCCCAATCCTTCCACTTTACCCCAATCCTTGCACGTACCCCAATCCTTCAACTTTACCCCAATCCTTCCACTTTACCCCAATCCTTGCTCCTTACCCCAATCCTTGCACCTAACCCAATGCTTGCTCCTTACCCCAACCCTTGCACCAAACCCAATCCTTGCTCCTTACCCCAATCCTTGCACCTAACCCAATCCTTGCTCCTTACCCCAATCCTTGCACCTAACCCAATCCTTGCTCCTTACCCCAATCCTTGCACCTAACCCAATCCTTGCACCTAACCCAATCCTTGCTCCTTACCCCAATCCTTGCACCTACCCCAATCCTTGCACCTCATCCCAATCCTTGCACCAACCCCAATCCTTGCAACTACCCCAATCCTTGCTCCTTACCCCAATCCTTGCACCTAACCCAATCCTTGCACCTAACCCAATCCTTGCTCCTTACCCCAATCCTTGCACCTAACCCAATCCTTGCTCCTTACCCAATTCCTTGCACCTAACCCTATCCTTGCAACTACCCCAATCCTTGCTCCTTACCCCAATCCTTGCACCTAACCCAATCCTTGCACCTAACCCAATCCTTGCTGCTTACCCCAATCCTTGCTCCTTACCCCAATCCTTGCACCTAACCCAATCCTTGCTCCTTACCCCAACCCTTGCTCCTTACCCCAATCCTTGCTCCTTACCCCAATCCTTGCACCTTACCCCAGTCCTTGCACCTTACCCCAATCCTTGCTCCTTACCCCAATCCTTGCTCCTTACCCCAATCACTGCACCTAACCCAATCCTTGCTCCTTACACCAATCCTTGCACCTAACCCAATCCTTGCTCCTTACCCCAATCCTTGCTCCTTACCCCAATCCTTGCTCCTTACCCCAATCCTTGCACCTACCCCAATCCTTGCTCCTTACCCCAATCCTTGCTCCTTACCCCAATCCTTGCACCTTACCCCAATCCTTTTACCTTACCCCAATCCTTGCACCTACCCCAATCCTTGCTCCTTACCCCAATCCTTGCACCTACCCCAATCCTTGCACCTACCCCAATCCTTGCACCTACCCGAAGCCTTGCTCCTTACCCCAATCCTTGCTCCTTACCCCAATCCTTGCTCCTCACCCCAATCCTTGCACCTACCCCAATCCTTGCTCCTTACCCCAATCCTTGCACCTACCCCAATCCTTGCACCTTCCCAATCCTTGCTCCTTACCCGAATCCTTGCTCCTCACCCCAATCCTTGCACCTACCCCAATCCTTGCTCCTCAACCCAATCCTTGCTCCTCACCCCAATCCTTGGTCCTCACCCAATCCTTGCACCTACCCCAATCCTTGCACCGACCCCAATCCTTGCACCTACCCCAATCCTTGCTCCTTACCCCAATCCTTGCACCTACCCCAATCCTTGCACCTACCCCAAGCCTTGCTCCTTATCCCAATCCTTGCTCCTCACCCCAATCCTTGCACCTACCCCAATCCTTGCACCTACCCCAAGCCTTGCTCCTTATCCCAATCCTTGCTCCTCACCCCAAACCTTGCACCTACCCCAATCCTTGCTCCTTACCCCAATCCTTGCACCTACCCCAATCCTTGCACCTTCCCAATTCTTGCTCCTTACCCCAATCCTTGCTCCTCACCCCAATCCTTGCACCTACCCCAATCCTTGCACCTACCCCAATCCTTGCACCTCCCCCAATCCTTGCACCTACCCCAATCCTTGTTCCTTACCCCAATCCTTGCTCCTTACCCCAATCCTTGCTCCTCACCCCAATCCTTGTACCTACCCCAATCCTTGCTCCTTACCCCAATCCTTGCTCCTTACCCCAATCCTTGCACCTACCCCAATCCTTGCTCCTTACCCCAATCCTTGCACCTACCCCAATCCTTGCTCCTTACCCCAATCTTTGCACCTTACCCCAATCCTTGCACCTAACCCAATCCTTGCTCCTTACCCCAATCCTTGCTCCTTACCCAATCCTTGTACCTACCCCAATCCTTGCACCTTACCCAATCCTTGCTCTTTACCCCAATCCTTGTACCTCACCTCAATTATTGCACCTCATCACAATCTTTGCACTTTATCACAATCCTTGCCCGTACACTAATCCTTGCCTGTAGCGCAATCCTTCCACTTTACCCCAATCCTTCCACTTTACACCAATCCTTCCACTTTACCCCAATCCTTGCACCTACCCCAATCCTTCCACTTTACCCCAATCCTTCCACTTTACCCCAATCCTTGCACCTACCCCAATCCTTGCACCTTACCCCAATCCTTGCACCTAACCCAATTCTTGCTCCTTCCCCCAATCCTTGCTCCTTACCCCAATCCTTGCACCTAACCCAATCCTTGCTCCTTACCCCAATCCTTGCTCCTTACCCCAATCCTTGCTCCTTACCCCAATCCTTGCACCTACCCCAATCCTTGCTCCTTACCCCAATCCTTGCACCTACCCCAATCCTTGCACCTACCCCAATCCTTGCTCCTTACCCCAATCCTTGCTCCTTACCCCAATCCTTGCACTTACCCCAATCCTTGCACTTACCCCAATCCTTGCACCTACCCCAATCCTTGCTCCTTACCCCAATCCTTGCACCTCACCCCAATCCTTGCACCTACCCCAATCCTTGCACTCACCCCAATCCTTGCTCCTCACCCCAATCCTTGCACCTACCCCAATCCTTGCACCTAACCCAATCCTTGCACCTCACCCCAATCCTTGCTCCTCACCCCAATCCTTGCACCTACCCCAATCCTTGCACCTACCCCAATCCTTGCACCTACCCCAATCCTTGCTCCTTACCCCAATCCTTGCTCCTCACAGCAATCCTTGCTCCTCACCCCAATCCTTGCTCCTCACCCCAATCCTTGCTCCTCAATCCAATTCTTGCTCCTCACCCCAATCCTTGCTCCTCACCCCAATCCTTGCACCTACCCCAATCCTTGCACCTACCCCAATCCTTGCACCTACCCCAATCCTTGCTCCTTACCCCAATCCTTGCACCTACCCCAATCTTTGCACCTACCCCAATCCTTGCACCTACCCCAATCCTTGCACCTACCCCAATCCTTGCTCCTTACCCCAATCCTTGCTCCTCACCCCAATCCTTGCTCCTCACCCCAATCCTTGCTCCTTACCCCAATCCTTGCTCCTTACCCCAATCCTTGCACCTACCCCAATCCTTGCACCTACCCCAATCCTTGCTCCTTACCCCAATCCTTGCTCCTCACCCCAATCCTTGCACCTACCCCAATCCTTGCACCTACCCCAATCCTTGCACCTTACCCCAATCCTTGCACCTACCCCAATCCTTGCACCTACCCCAATCCTTGCTCCTTACCCCAATCCTTGCTCCTTACCCAATCCTTGTACCTACCCCAATCCTTGCACCTTACCCAATCCTTGCTCTTTACCCCAATCCTTGTACCTCACCTCAATTATTGCACCTCATCACAATCTTTGCACTTTATCACAATCCTTGCCCGTACACCAATCCTTGCCTGTAGCGCAATCCTTCCACTTTACCCCAATCCTTCCACTTTACCCCAATCCTTCCACTTTACCCCAATCCTTGCACCTACCCCAATCCTTCCACTTTACCCCAATCCTTCCACTTTACCCCAATCCTTGCACCTACCCCAATCCTTGCACCTTACCCCAATCCTTGCACCTAACCCAATCCTTGCTCCTTCCCCCAATCCTTGCTCCTTACCCCAATCCTTGCACCTAACCCAATCCTTGCTCCTTACCCCAATCCTTGCTCCTTACCCCAATCCTTGCTCCTTACCCCAATCCTTGTACCTACCCCAATCCTTGCACCTTACCCAATCCTTGCTCTTTACCCCAATCCTTGTATCTCACCTCAATTATTGCACCTCATCACAATCTTTGCACTTTATCACAATCCTTGCCCGTACACTAATCCTTGCCTGTAGCGCAATCCTTCCACTTTACCCCAATCCTTCCACTTTTCCCCAATCCTTCCACTTTACCCCAATCCTTGCACCTACCCCAATCCTTGCACCTTACCCCAATCCTTGCTCCTTACCCAATCCTTGCTCCTTACCCCAATCCTTGCTCCTTACCCCAATCCTTGCTCCTTACCCCAATCCTTGCTCCTTACCCCAATCCTTGCTCCTTACCCCAATCCTTGCAACTACCCCAATCCTTGCTCCTTACCCCAATCCTTGCTCCTTACCCCAATCCTTGCACCTTACCCCAATCCTTGCTCCTTACCCCAATCCTTGCTCCTTACCCCAATCCTTGCTCCTTACCCCAATCCTTGCACCTACCCCAATCCTTGCACCTACCCCAATCCTTGCTCCTTACCCCAATCCTTGCTCCTTACCCCAATCCTTGCACTTACCCCAATCGTTACAGTTACCCCAATCCTTGCACCTACCCCAATCCTTGCTCCTTACCCCAATCCTTGCACCTACCCCAATCCTTGGACTCACCCCAATCCTTGCTCCTCACCCCAATCCTTGCACCTACCCCAATCCTTGCACCTAACCCAATCCTTGCACCTCACCCCAATCCTTGCTCCTCACCCCAATCCTAGCACCTACCCCAATCCTTGCACCTACCCCAATCCTTGCACCTACCCCAATCCTTGCTCCTTACCCCAATCCTTGCTCCTCACACCATTCCTTGCTCCTCACCCCAATCCTTGCTCCTCACCCCAATCCTTGCTCCTCAATCCAATTCTTGCTCCTCACCCCAATCCTTGCTCCTCACCCCAATCCTTGCACCTACCCCAATCCTTGCACCTTACCCCAATCCTTGCTCCTTACCCCAATCCTTGCACCTACCCCAATCCTTGCTCCTTACCCCAATCCTTGCACCTACCCCAATCTTTGCACCTACCCCAATCCTTGCACCTACCCCAATCCTTGCACCTACCCCAATCCTTGCTCCTTACCCCAATCCTTGCTCCTCACCCCAATCCTTGCTCCTCACCCCAATCCTTGCTCCTTACCCCAATCCTTGCTCCTTACCCCAATCCTTGCACCTACCCCAATCCTTGCACCTACCCCAATCCTTGCTCCTTACCCCAATCCTTGCTCCTCACCCCAATCCTTGCACCTACCCCAATCCTTGCACCTACCCCAATCCTTGCTCCTTACCCCAATCCTTGCTCCTTACCCCAATCCTTGCTCCTCACCCCAATCCTTGCACCTACCCCAATCCTTGCTCCTTACCCCAATCCTTGCACCTTCCCCAATCCTTGCTCCTTACCCCAATCCTTGCACCTAACCAAATCCTTGCACCTACCCCAATCCTTGCTCCTTACCCCAATCCTTGCACCTTCCCCAATCCTTGCTCCTTACCCCAATCCTTGCTCCTTACCCCAATCCTTGCTCCTTACCCCAATCCTTGCTCCTTACCCCAATCCTTGCACCTAACCCAATCCTTGCTCCTTACCCCAATCCTTGCTCCTTACCCCAATCCTTGCTCCTTACCCCAATCCTTGCACCTTACCCAATCCTTGCTCTTTACCCCAAACCTTGTACCTCACCTCAATTATTGCACCTCATCACAATCTTTGCCCGTACACTAATCCTTGCCTGTAGCGCAATCCTTCAACTTTACCCCAATCCTTCCACTTTACCCCAATCTTTCCACTTTACCCCAATCCTTGCACCTACCCCAATCCTTGCACCTTACCCCAATCCTTGCTCCTTACCCCAATCCTTGCACCTACCCCAATCCTTCCACTTTACCCCAATCCTTCCACTTTACCCCAATCCTTGCACCTACCCCAATCCTTGCACCTTACCCCAATCCTTGCACCTTACCCCAATCCTTGCTCCTCACCCCAATCCTTGCACCTTACCCCAATCCTTGCACCTTACCCCAATCCTTGCTCCTTACCCCAATCCTTGCTCCTTACCCCAATCCTTGCACTTACCCCAATCGTTACACTTACCCCAATCCTTGCACCTACCCCAATCCTTGCTCCTTACCCCAATCCTTGCACCTCACCCCAATCCTTGCACCTACCCCAATCCTTGGACTCACCCCAATCCTTGCTCCTCACCCCAATCCTTGCACCTACCCCAATCCTTGCACCTAACCCAATCCTTGCACCTCACCCCAATCCTTGCTCCTCACCCCAATCCTAGCACCTACCCCAATCCTTGCACCTACCCCAATCCTTGCACCTACCCCAATCCTTGCTCCTTACCCCAATCCTTGCTCCTCACACCATTCCTTGCTCCTCACCCCAATCCTTGCTCCTCACCCCAATCCTTGCTCCTCAATCCAATTCTTGCTCCTCACCCCAATCCTTGCTCCTCACCCCAATCCTTGCACCTACCCCAATCCTTGCACCTACCCCAATCCTTGCACCTACCCCAATCCTTGCTCCTTACCCCAATCCTTGCACCTACCCCAATCTTTGCTCCTACCCCAATCCTTGCACCTACCCCAATCCTTGCACCTACCCCAATCCTTGCTCCTTACCCCAATCCTTGCTCCTCACCCCAATCCTTGCTCCTCACCCCAATCCTTGCTCCTTACCCCAATCCTTGCTCCTTACCCCAATCCTTGCACCTACCCCAATCCTTGCTCCTTACCCCAATCCTTGCTCCTCACCCCAATCCTTGCACCTACCCCAATCCTTGCACCTACCCCAATCCTTGCTCCTTACCCCAATCCTTGCTCCTTACCCCAATCCTTGCTCCTCACCCCAATCCTTGCACCTACCCCAATCCTTGCTCCTCACCCCAATCCTTGCACCTACCCCAATCGTTGCTCCTTACCCCAATCCTTGCTCCTTACCCCAATCCTTGCTCCTCACCCCAATCCTTGCACCTTCCCCAATCCTTGCTCCTTACCCCAATCCTTGCACCTAACCAAATCCTTGCACCTACCCCAATCCTTGCTCCTTACCCCAATCCTTGCACCTTCCCCAATCCTTGCTCCTTACCCCAATCCTTGCTCCTTACCCCAATCCTTGCTCCTTACCCCAATCCTTGCTCCTTACCCCAATCCTTGCACCTAACCCAATCCTTGCTCCTTACCCCAATCCTTGCTCCTTACCCCAATCCTTGCTCCTTACCCCAATCCTTGCACCTTACCCAATCCTTGCTCTTTACCCCAAACCTTGTACCTCACCTCAATTATTGCACCTCATCACAATCTTTGCACTTTATCACAATCCTTGCCCGTACACTAATCCTTGCCTGTAGCGCAATCCTTCAACTTTACCCCAATCCTTCCACTTTACCCCAATCTTTCCACTTTACCCCAATCCTTGCACCTACCCCAATCCTTGCACCTTACCCCAATCCTTGCTCCTTACCCCAATCCTTGCACCTACCCCAATCCTTCCACTTTACCCCAATCCTTCCACTTTACCCCAATCCTTGCACCTACCCCAATCCTTGCACCTTACCCCAATCCTTGCACCTTACCCCAATCCTTGCTCCTCACCCCAATCCTTGCACCTTACCCCAATCCTTGCACCTTACCCCAATCCTTGCTCCTTACCCCAATCCTTGCTCCTTACCCCAATCCTTGCACCTACCCCAATCCTTGCACCTACCCCAATCCTTGCTCCATACCCCAATCCTTGCTCCTTACCCCAATATTTGCTCCTCACCCCAATCCTTGCTCCTTACCCCAATCCTTGCTCCTCACCCCAATCCTTGCTCCTTACCCCAATCCTTGCTCCGTACCCCAATCCTTGCACCTACTCCAATCCTTGCTCCTTACCCCAATCCTTGCTCCTTACCCCAATCCTTGCTCCTCACCCCAATCCTTGCTCCTTACCCCAATCCTTGCTCCTTACCCCAATCCTTGCTCCTTACCCCAATCCTTGCTCCTACCCCAATCCTTGCTCCTTACCCCAATCCTTGCTCCTTTCCCCAATCCTTGCTCCTCACCCCAATCCTTGCACCTACCCCAATCCTTGCACCTTACCCCAATCCTTGCACCTACCCCAATCATTGCTCCTTATCCCAATCCCTACACCTCACCCCAATCCTTGCTCCTTACCCCAATCCTTGCACCTACCCCAATCCTTGCTCCTTACCCCAATCCCTACACCTCACCCCAATCCTTGCTCCTTACCCCAATCCTTGCACCTTACCCCAATCCTTGCACCTACACCAATCCTTGCTCCTTACCCCAATCCTTGCTCCTCACCCCAATCCTTGCTCCTTACCCCAATCCTTGCTCCTTACCCCAATCCTTGCCCTCACCCCAATCCTTGCTCCTTAACCCAATCCTTGCTCCTTACCCCAATCCTTGCTCCTTACCCCAATCCTTGCACCTCACCCCAATCCTTGCACCTACCCCAATCCTTGCACCTACCCCAATCCTTGCACCTTACCCCAATCCTTGCACCTACTCCAATCCTTGCTCCTTACCCCAATCCCTACACCTCACCCCAATCCTTGCTCCTTACCCCAATCCTTGCACCTAACCCAATCCCTACACCTCACCCCAATCCTTGCACCTACCCCAATCCTTGCTCCTTACCCCAATCCTTGCACCTTACCCAATCCCTACACCTCACCCCAATCCTTGCACCTACCCCAATCCTTGCTCCTTACCCCAATCCTTGCACCTAACCCAATCCTTGCTCCTTACCCCAATCCTTGCTCCTTACCCCAATCCTTGCACCTAACCCAATCCTTGCTCCTTACCCCAATCCTTGCTCCTTACCCCAATCCTTGCTCCTTACCCCAATCCTTGCACCTTCCCCCAATCCTTGCTCCTTACCCCAATCCCTACACCTCACCCCAACCCTTGCACCTTACCCCAATCCTTGCACCTAACCCAATCCTTGCTCCTTACCCCAATCCTTGCTCCTTACCCCAATCCTTGCACCTTACCCCAATCCTTGCACCTTACCCCAATCCTTGCACCTTACTCAATCCCTACACCTCACCCCAATCCTTGCACCTCACCCCAATCCTTGCTCCTTACCCCAATCCTTGCTCCTTACCCCAATCCTTGCACCTTACCCCAATCCTTGCACCTTACCCAATCCCTACACCTCACCCCAATCCTTGCACCTACCCCAATCCTTGCTCCTTACCCCAATCCTTGCACCTAACCCAATCCTTGCTCCTTACCCCAATCCTTGCTCCTTACCCCAATCCTTGCACCTAACCCAATCCTTGCTCGTTACCCCAATCCTTGCTCCTTACCCCAATCCCTACCCCAATCCTTGCACCTAACCCAATCCTTGCTCCTTACCCCAATCCTTGCTCCTTACCCCAATCCTTGCACCTAACCCAATCCTTGCTCCTTACCCCAATCCTTGCTCCTTACCCCAATCCTTGCACCTAACCCAATCCTTGCTCCTTACCCCAATCCCTACACCTCACCCCAATCCTTGCACCTTACCCCAATCCTTGCTCCTTACCCCAATCCTTGCTCCTCACCCCAATCCTTGCTCCTTACCCCAATCCTTGCACCTAATCCAATCCTTACTCCTTACCCCAATCCTTGCTCCTTACCCCAATCCTTGCTCCTTACCCCAATCCTTGCACCTTACCCCAATCCTTGCTCCTTACCCCAATCCTTGCACCTACCCCAATCCTTGCACCTACCCCAATCCTTGCACCTACCCCAATCTTTGCTCCTTACCCCAATCCTTGTACCTACCCCAATCCTTGCGCCTACCCCAATCTTTGCTCCTTACCCCAATCCTTGCACCTTACCCCAATCCTTGCACCTACCCCAATCCTTGTGGAACCCCACTAGTCACTGCCTGTCTTCCACTTTCCCCCAATCCTTCCACTTTACCCCAATCTTTCCTCTTTACCCAATCCTTCCACTTTACCCCAATCCTTCCACTTTACCCCAATCCATGCACCTTATCCCAATCCATGCTCCTTATCCCAATTCTTGCACCTCACCCCAATCCATGCACCTCACTCCAATCCTTGTACCTATCGCAATCCTTGCACCTGATCCCAATCCTTGCAGCTTATCCCAATCCATGCACGTAGTTCAGCCATGGCTCAGTTGTTAGCACCATCTGTGTGGGGGCGCTTCTGTGCGAGTCGAGTGTGTGTGTGTGTGTGTGTGTGTGTGTGTGTGCATGTGTATTTGTGTGTGTACGTCTGTCTGTATGTGTGTGCATGTGTGCTTGTGAGTGCATGTGTGCGTGTGTATGTGTGTAGGTGCATGTGAGTGCGTGAGTGTGAGTGTGAGTGTGTGTGCGTGAGTGCGTGTGAGTGCGAGTGTGAGTGCGTGAGTGAGTGCGTGAGTGTGAGTATGTGTGCGTGAGTGAGTGCACGAGTGTGAGTGCGTGAGTGTGAGAGTGCGTGAGTGTGAGTATGTGTGCGTGAGTGTGAGTGCATGAGTGTGAGTGTGTGTGCGTGAGTGTGAGTGCGTGAGTGTGTGTGCATGAGTGAGTGTGTGAGTGAGTGTGTGAGTGTGAGTGCGAGTGTGAGTGCGAGTGTGTGAGTGCGTGAGTGTGAGTGCGTGAGTGTGAGTGCGTGAGTGCGTGAGTGTGAGTGCGTGAGTGCGTGAGTGTGAGTGCGTGAGTGTGAGTGCGTGAGTGTGAGTGTATGTGCGTGAGTGTGTGAGTGTGTGAGTGTGAGAGTGTGAGTGTGAGTGCGTGTTTGTGATTGTATGTGCGTGTGTTTTTGTAAATTCGTTCATGGGATGTGGGCGTCGCTGGCAAGGCCAGCATTTATTGTCCATCCCTAGTTGCCCCTGAGACGCTTTCTTGAACCGTTGCAGTCCGTGTGGTGAAGGTGTTCCCACAGTGCTGTTAGGGAGGGAGTTCCAGGATTTTGACCCAGCAACTATGAAGGATCAGCGATATATTTCTAAGTCAGGATAGTGTGTGACTTGGAGGGGAACTTGGAGGTGGTGGTGTTCTCATGCACCTGCTGCCCTTGTCCTTCTAGGTGGTAGAGGTCGTGGCTTTGGGAGGTGCTGCCGAAGGAGCCTTGGCGAGTTGCTGCAGTGCATCTTGTAGATGGTACACACTGCAGCCACGGTGCGCTGGTGGTGGAGGGAGTGAATGTTTAAGGTGGTGGATGGGGTGCCAATCAAGCGGGCTGCTTTGTCCTGGATGGTGTCGAGTTTCTTGAGTGTTGTTGGAGCTGCACTCATCCAGGCAAGTGTGCATGTGTGGGCGCGTGTGAGTTAATTGCTTCCTTTCACTTATTTTGTATCTCTTGACTTTTCCAGGTGCCAGCAACCAAGAGAATGAAAAGCAGAAGAAGTTGGTTCCAGTGATTCCCCCCCGGCCCACGCTCAGCGAGATCATGGAGCACTGCACTGAGCAAACCAAAAGTAAAATAAAATGAGAGCAATCCAGGAAAGGAAGAAGCAGGAAATCGAGGCAGCAGGTGTGACGAGGGTTCCTGCCCAATACACTGACCTGTCTTTGTGTTTACGGATACTACATAGAATGACATAAAATCTACAGCCCAGGAACAGGCCATTCGGCCCAACTGGTCTAAGCCGGTGTTTCTGCTCCACACGAGCCTCCTCCCACCCCTCTTCATCGCACCCTATCAGCTTATCCTTCGATTCCTTTCCCCCGCCTGTGTTTATCGGTTACTGATCCCACAGACTCTGCATTCAGTCAGTCTCTAACCGAGCTCTTTTAGCCTAACATTAACTAAACTTGATCGCCAACTCTCTTGACTGTTTAAAAGCTCAGTGATTGAGTGATACTTAGGGATTTGCAAGCTTAACAGTTAAGCTCGCGCCAGTGACGACCGCTGAATATAAGAAATGACCGGTTTTGAGTCGCGTCTGATCAAGCTTAAACTCTCTGCGCCCCCAAACAATAATTATACCTCAACCTGTGCAGGGAATGTGATTGTGACTGTACCCCCAGTAAATCTTCCTGCTACAAAGATCGCGTCCATTGGACTGTCAGATCTCGCCTCAACTACGGCCAAAATAACTGCTGCAAAGCTTGCTTCAGGAGTTTCTGGGACGCTGGGTCACGGAAGGTTAACCAGGAATATGGACCCCTGCAAAGGTTGACATTATGGCTGAAATAATAAAAAGCAAAGTTTGTAATGTTTGATTCTTCACTTGGCCTGTTTTTTTCCCTGCTCCTCCTAACACCGGGAAACAGTACACACTGGACACTGGCGACACGGGAAACATTACACTGGACACTGGCGACACGGGAAACATTACACTGGACACTGGCGACACGGGAAACATTACACACTGAACACTGGCGACACGGGAAACATTACACACCGAACACTGGCGACACGGGAAACATTACACGCCAGACACTGGCGACACGGGAAACATTACACACTGGACACTGGCGACACGGGAAACATTACACACTCGACACTGGCGACACGGGAAACATTACACACTGGACACTGGCGACACGGGAAACATTACACACCGGACACTGGCGACACGGGAAACATTACACACTGGACACTGGCGACACGGGAAACATTACACACTGGACACTGGCGACACGGGAAACATTACACACTGGACACTGGCGACACGGGAAACATTACACACTGGACACTGGCGACACGGGAAACATTACACACCGGACACTGGCGACATGGGAAACATTACACACCGGACACTGGCGACACGGGAAACATTACACACTGGACACTGGCGACACGGGAAACATTACACACTGGACACTGGCGACACGGGAAACATTACACACCGGACACTGGCGACACGGGAAACATTACACGCCAGACACTGGCGACACGGGAAACATTACACACCGGACACTGGCGACACGGGAAACATTACACACTCGACACTGGCGACACGGGAAACATTACACACTGGACACTGGCGACACAGGAAACATTACACACCGGACACTGGCGACACGGGAAACATTACACACTGGACACTGGCGACACGGGAAACATTACACACTGGACACTGGCGACACGGGAAACATTACACACTGGACACTGGCGACACGGGAAACATTACACACTGGACACTGGCGACACAGGAAACATTACACTGGACACTGGCGACACGGGAAACATTACACGCCGGACACTGGCGACACAGGAAACATTACACACCGAACACTGGCGACACAGGAAACATTACACACTGGACACTGGCGACACGGGAAACATTACACACCGGACACTGGCGACACAGGAAACATTACACACTGGACACTGGCGACACGGGAAACATTACACTGGACACTGGCGACACGGGAAACATTACACACCGGACACTGGCGACACGGGAAACATTACACTGGACACTGGCGACACGGGAAACATTACACGCTGGACACTGGCGACACGGGAAACATTACATGCCGGACACTGGCGACACGAGAAACATTACACGCCGGACACCGGCGACACGGGAAACATTTCACACTGGACACTGGCGACACGGGAAACATTACACACCGGACACTGGCGACACGGGAAACATTACACGCTGGACACTGGCGACACGGGAAACATTACACGCCGGACACCGGCGACACGGGAAACATTACACACTGGACACTGGCGACACGGGAAACATTACACACCGGACACTGGCGACACAGGAAACATTACACACCGGACACTGGCGACACAGGAAACATTACACACTGGACACTGGCGACACGGGAAACATTACACACCGGACACTGGCGACACGGGAAACATTACACGCCGGACACCGGCGACACGGGAAACATTACACACTGGACACTGGCGACACGGGAAACATTACACACCGGACACTGGCGACACGGGAAACATTACACGCTGGACACTGGCGACACGGGAAACATTACACGCCGGACACCGGCGACACGGGAAACATTACACACTGGACACTGGCGACACGGGAAACATTACACACCGGACACTGGCGACACAGGAAACATTACACACCGGACACTGGCGACACAGGAAACATTACACACTGGACACTGGCGACACAGGAAACATTACACACCGGACACTGGCGACACGGGAAACATTACACACCGGACACTGGCGACACGGGAAACATTACACACCGGACACTGGCGACACAGGAAACATTACACACCGGACACTGGCGACACAGGAAACATTACACACCGGACACTGGCGACACAGGAAACATTACACACCGGACACTGGCGACACGGGAAACATTACACACTGGACACTGGCGACACGGGAAACATTACACACCGGACACTGGCGACACGGGAAACATTACACACTGGACACTGGCGACACGGGAAACATTACACTGGACACTGGCGACACGGGAAACATTACACACTGGACACTGGCGACACGGGAAACATTACACACCGGACACTGGCGACACGGGAAACATTACACACCGGACACTGGCGACACAGGAAACATCACACACTGGACACTGGCGACACGGGAAACATTACACTGGACACTGGCGACACGGGAAACATTACACACCGGACACTGGCGACACGGGAAACATTACACGCCGGACACTGGCGACACGGGAAACATTACACGCTGGACACTGGCGACACGGGAAACATTACACACTGGACACTGGCGACACGGGAAACATTACACGCCGGACACTGGCGACACGGGAAACATTACACACTGGACACTGGCGACACGGGAAACATTACACACCGGACACTGGTGATACAGGAAACATTACACACTGGACACTGGCGACACGGGAAACATTACACACCGGACACTGGCGACACGGGAAACATTACACACCGAACACTGGCGACACGGGAAACATTACACACCGGACACTGGCGACACGGGAAACATTACACACCGAACACTGGCGACACGGGAAACATTACACACTGGACACTGGCGACACGGGAAACATTACACACTGGACACTGGCGACACGGGAAACATTACACACCGGACACTGGCGACACGGGAAACATTACACACTGGACACTGGCGACACGGGAAACATTACACACCGGACACTGGCGACACGGGAAACATTACACACCGGACACTGGCGACACGGGAAACATTACACACCGGACACTGGCGACACAGGAAACATTACACACCGGACACTGGCGACACGGGAAACATTACACACTGGACACTGGCGACACGGGAAACATTACACACTGGACACTGGCGACACGGGAAACATTACACACTGGACACTGGCGACACGGGAAACATTACACACCGAACACTGGCGACACGGGAAACATTACACTGGACACTGGCGACACGGGAAACATTACACACCGGACACTGGCGACACGGGAAACATTACACACCGGACACTGGCGACACGGGAAACATTACACACCGGACACTGGCGACACGGGAAACATTACACACTGGACACTGGCGACACAGGAAACATTACACACCGAACACTGGTGACACGGGAAACATTACACACCGAACACTGGTGACACGGGAAACATTACACACTGGACACTGGCGACACGGGAAACATTACACACTGGACACTGGCGACACGGGAAACATTACACACCGAACACTGGTGACACGGGAAACATTACACACCGAACACTGGTGACACGGGAAACATTACACACTGGACACTGGCGACACGGGAAACATTACACACCGGACACTGGCGACACGGGAAACATTACACACCGAACACTGGCGACACGGGAAACATTACACTGGACACTGGCGACACGGGAAACATTACACACCGGACACTGGCGACACAGGAAACGTATCACCTGACCCTTTAACCTGACCCTTGAACTCAATCCAGTCACAGCTATTGAGATTTTGACAGCCAAAACTAACTTTATTTAACAATAACCAAGCCTGTTTTGAAGTACAACATGTTCAAACCTTTAATATTAAAAGTTGTTATTAGAATACGGAGTTATATGTACATAAAATCAGAGTTAAAATCCAACAAGCACAAATCTAATGCAGACAGCTTTGAGCAGATGTGGTCTTATTCTTGCATGTGACAGCCGCTGAATGGAGCAGTGCCAGAGAGACTTCTTCACAGAGTGTCATGAGGTGCCTCTCACTGTGAAACCTTGTGCAGGAAATGACCCTATCTCATCGTTCCATTCATGCTTACAAAGTGATGTCTGCCATTGAGATTTTAATAGCGGTTTGTTGATATATTTGTGCAATTGGCAAGTCTGGCAGTTAGCAAGCCACTGTCATCCTCAAGAGGGCTGGAATACAAAAGTGAGGAAGTGAAGCTTCAGTTGTACACAGCCTCGGTCAGATCCCACCTGGACACTGTGTTCAGTTCTGGGCCCCGCACCTCAGGAAGGATATATTGGCCTTGGAGGGGGAGCAGCACAGATTCACCAGAATGATACCGGGGCTTAAAGGGTTGAATTATGAGGACAGGTTGCACAGACTTGGGTTGTATTCCCTTAAGTTTAATAGATTGAGAGGTGATTTGATCGAGGCATTTAAAACAATGAAGGGATTCAGTCGGTTCGATACAGCGAAACTATTCCCTCTGGTGGGGAATCGAGAACAAGGGAGCACCGTCTTAAACTTAGAGCCAGCAGCAAAATCAGGAAGCATTTTTTCACGCAAAGGGTGGTTGAAATCTCTAAGTCTCTCCCTCAAAAGGCTGTGGATGCTGGGGGTCAATAGACATTTTCAAGACTGAGATTGATAGAGTTCTGCTAGCAAACAGTATCAAGGGATAGGGAGCAAAGGCGGGTCGATGGATTTGAGGTAGAAATCAGCCGTGATCTAATTGAATGGTAGAATGGGCTTAAGGGGTTGAATGGCCTCCTCCTGTGCCTATATTCCTTGAATATTAGCAGGTTTTCATTTCCCAGTAGAGGTGTGCCTTGATGCAGCCGCTGACACAAGGGCCGGGAATGTCCCCGGAGCTGTTCCTGCTTGGTGCCGTTACTCTGCCGGGTGGTGCACACGTTAGGCTTGGCTGGAATTTCATGAATGTCAGGTGTACAGTGGCTGGCACTGACTGGGAAGCGGCCTGTTGACCCATCGTGCTGGAGCTCTGCCCATTTGTCTTATTAAATGTTTCAGAGGCAGGAAGGGGCAGAGCTTGATGAGCGCAGGAAGTGCCTGTCTAGACAATAACCCAACCTTGGTACATCACTGACACTGAATCAGCTGCTTACTTGTTGCCGGGGGCAGCTGTAAGCAGAGTGCATTTAAAGAACCCAGTAAGAAGAATGTTTGTCAAATTCCCAGGCTCTTTCCCAACCATTTTTCTGGGGGATATTTTTTGTGTAATAAGAACATAAGAAATAAGAGCAGGAGTCGGCCATTTGGCCCCTCGAGCCTGCTCCGCCATTCAATAAGATCATGGCTGATCTTCTACCTCAACTCCACTTTCCTGCACTATCCCCATATCCCTTGATTCCCTTAATATTCAAAAATCTATCGATCTCTGTCTTGAATATACTCAACGACTGAGCCTCCACAGCCCTCTGAGGTAGAGAATTCCAAAGATTCACCGCCCTCAGTGAAGAAATTCTCCTCATCTCAGTCCTAAATGGCCGACCCCTTATTCTGAGACTGTGACCCCTGGTTCTAGACTCCCCAGCCAGGGGAAACATCCTCCCTGCATCTACCCTGTCAAGTCCTGTAAAAATTTTGTATGTTTCAATGAGATCACCTCTCATTCTTCTAAACTCCAGAGAATATAGGCCTAGTCTACTCAATCTCTCCTCATAGGACAATCCCCCCATCCCAGGAAGCAGTCTGGTGAACCTTCGTTGCACTCCCTCTATGGCAAGTATATCCTTCATTGGTAAGGAGACCAAAACTGTACACAGTATTCCAGGTGTGGTCTCACCAGGGCCCTGTATAATTGTAGTAAGACATCTTTACTCTTGTACTCAGGCACCTTTGTACCAATTGTTATGGTGCAGCCTTCTATTCTCCAACAGCTGCAGCAGTACCACAGTGGAGTTCCCGATGGGAATCCCCCTGTTTCTGAAGGAAGAAGAGGAGGATCTGCAGCCAAACTCTTCCACGGGCACAGCACTCCTTCCTTAGGTGTAGAATCAAGCTCCCTCCATATTACCCCATTACCTGCTTTAACATCAACCCAATAAAAGCCCCACTTGCTGCCTCAGTAACCTACTCCCGTCCTATACCAGCCATTCCGATTGGTGATCCAAGACTGACTGACAGTTTATGTAGAATTGCAGGTAATTCCATATTCGAGAGGCATGTTGACTAGGATTGGAATTGAAACTGCCCCAAACTCATGTTGCTTTGAACCATTACACCCAGCAGAGTGAGGCGACTTTCATCCCATTGGCCGGGGGGGGGGGGATTGAGAGGGACATTTATCCAATGGGTACTGAGATTTAAATGTATACTCCATTTGATCTCCATTGCTGTTCCTGCCTTTGCCACCAGTGAAAGTGGTCTACTGCCAGAGCGATACCAATGCAACTCTTCAGGAGCAGTCGGGGAGACACCCTCGGCACCCTGGTGAGACTCCTCCGCCAGTTCTTGCTCTACTGATGGAGGAAGGCATCTGATCCCTGCTCACCATCTTCCTGCTGGTGCACCTCAGATCAGCAGAGCCCTCGGGATTAAACCGGTGCCTTCCCATCCAGCGTGCTGAGCGTGAAGGCTTTAATACAACAGCAGCACCAGGCAGCTCTGTGGAGAATACCTTCTCATTTCTGTAACTCTCCCTAAACATCTCTGCTCCTTTGTTCAAGCTATCAATGAAAAGAGGGCAAATTACAGATACTTAGACAATGTTTACACTTAACTTATCATGAGTTGCAGTGTGAACAATGAAGAACATTAGCAACTGTCGGCATGTTTGCCTTATAGTTCAAAATCTTTGAAGGTGGCAGGACAAGTTGAGAAGGCTGTTAAAAGAGCACACAGGATCCTGGGCTTTATAAATAGATGTGAGAAGTCGCACAACACCAGGTTATAGTCCAACAGTTTTATTTGAAATCACAAGCTTTCGGAGCGCTGCTCCTTCATCAGGTGAAGTTATAAATAGAGGCATAGAGTAAAAATCAAGGAAGTTCTGCTAAACCTTTATAAATCTCTGGTTAGGCCCCAGCTGGAGTATTGTGTCCAATTCTGGGCACCGCACTTTAGGAAGGATGTCAAGGCCTTGGTGAGGGTGCAGAGCAGATTCACCAGAATGGTCCCAGGGATGAGGGACATCAATGATGTGGAGAGACTGGAGAAGCTGGGGTTGTTCTCCTTAGAGCAGAGAAGGTTAAGGGGAATAACAACAGAAAACGCTGGAAAAACTCAGCAGGCCAGGCAGCATCCGTGGAGAGAGAAAGAGAGTTGACGTTTCAGGTCGATGACCTTTCATCAGAACGTTAACAGAAGGTTAAGGGGAGATTTAATAGAGGTGTTCAAAATCCCAAAGGGTTTTGATAGAGTAGATCGGGAGAAACTGTTGCCAGTGGCAGGAGGGTCGGTAACCAGAGGACACAGATTGAAGGTAATCGGCAAAAGAACCAGAGGGGGCGATGAGGAGAATTTTTTACGCAGCGAGTTGTTGTGATCTGGAACGCGCTGCCTGAGGCGGCGGTGGAAGCAGATTCAATAGTAATTTTCAAAAGGGATTTGGATAAATACTTGAAAAGGAAAAAAGTTTCAGGGCTATGGGGAAAGAGCAGGGAGTGGGACTAATTGGAGAGCTCTTTCAAAGAGCCGGCACAGGCAGGATGGGCCGAATGGGCTCTTTCTGTGCGGTCTAATTGATATCATCGTAGTCTTCACTAACCCATCCTGGGGCAATTACATCATCATAATTCTCGTCATCCTCTGGTATAACATCAACGTATCCATTAGCTGCATTCTGCTCATAATCTGGTGGATCTTCATATATATGTGATATATTTTCCTCGTTGCGTAAATTGTTTACTGTATTGTCTGTAAGACAGAAAGAACTTTGTCAGATTTTCAATGGGCTTCTGTTTAGTGGTTTGTAACAGTTTAGATATCTAGGGTTCGATTCCCTCTTCAGAGTAGAGTTCCCGCAGTGTGGAACTCCACTGCAACTCTGACACCCCCCCGCCCACCAAAACCAACCCATTTCCTTGTGTTGGCGGGGGGGGGGGGGGTGGGGGGGGCAGTTATTGAAGATGTATGTCACTCTCCTGATGGGATTCCTGCTGCTAAAAGGTGCCTGGCCACAAGTGCGCTGGTGCTGCAGCCCCAGATGAGGGATCCGAGCACTTAGAAGAGCAGGAGAGTGCTGAGGATCGCGAGTACGGCAGAGCCCTAGGCTTACACAGGGGGCCAGTTTGGAGGGAGAGGAGGCTGCTCCAAGGCCCTCTCTCTCTCCAGTGGCTGAACCTCAGGCCCTTTACCACGGTTTCCTGGGGCCTACCACCACCTTCCACATGGCTGTCCTGTGAGGTGGCATTAACTGGGCCAAAGGCAGATGCCAGTAAAATCCGCTGGGGGCCTGGGCTCGACCCCATGCCACCATTTGCATGGGAAGTGGTGGCCAGCAGTGGTCTTGACAGGGGTGGGGAGAGGGAAATCTAGGTTGGGGTGGTGAGGTGTAGTAGGCCTCACTCCCAGATTTTGCCTCATTCCCTGTTGCTATCTCACCCCACCTTGGGCGAGATCGCGGAGGAGAATCCAGCTTCCAATATACACTTATAATAATGATTGTGACTAGCACAGCATTTGAGAACAGGAGGGGTACATCTAGATGTTAGCTGTGGCTCAGTGGGCAGCACCCTCGCCGCTGAGTCAGAAGGTTGTGGGTTTAAGTCCCATGTCCAGAGACTTGAACACAAAAATCTAGGCTGAAACCCCAGCCCGGTGCTGAGGGAGCGCTGCACTGTCAGAGCTGCCGTCTTTAGAATGAGACGTTAAACCGAGGCCCCGTCTGCTCTCTCAGGTGGACGTAAAAGATCCCACAGCACTAATTGAAGAAGAGCTGGGGAGTTCTCCCTGGTGTCCTGGGCCAATATTTATTCCTCAATCAACATCACCAAAACAGATTATCTGGTCATTATCACATTGCTGTTTGTGGGAGCTTGCGGCGCGTAATTGGCACAGTTATTCTATGACAGGTAAGGAGGTGAGTGAGGTCTCGATCATTGATACAGGGTGAGCACTAACTACCCTTGTGAGGTCATTGAACCTCTTCCTGCTCTGTGCGGCTGTTAGTGCTCTTAGTTAAGGAAGAAAGAGAAGTAAGTGACCGAGTGATGGAAAAAGGTTCAATCGAGCTGCAACTTTATTGAAAGAGAAAGAATTTGTTCCATTAAAAATCCTTGTTGCAAGTTCCTTTTGCGATGAATTCCTTAAACTCCCCCTCCAAAAAATAAACGATTAACAACTAGTTTTAAACAAAACTTCGATTCCAAGGGGCCGATTTTCAAGCGCTGGCTGCCCATTGCTCAGCTGAGAAACAGGCAGTCCGCAATGGAGAAAGGGGGAGGGGGAGCCTCATCCACCTGACCTCACTTTGTGGCAGGATTGTAATTGGGTGAGCAGCAGGCCCACCTGTTTTGGGTGTAAGGCTGTTTAAATATGCGAATCAGGATCCGACTACGCTTTCCAGGTATGAAAGGGCAGAGCCTGCGCGTTCTGTCCATTTTAGCGGGTGGCCCTGACCAGCAGCCATGAAAGGAACCGCTGGGGGGTGGCTAAGGAAGAGGGAGCTCCTCCAGATGGTGACCGCACTTGGGAGGGTGAGGCAGGGGCTGGGGGAGAATTCAACTATCGCCCCAAATGATGGGTCAAGTTGAAGGGGCTGGGGGTGGGGGGTGGGGGGGGGGCCTCCTGCTCCAAGCTGGCGTTGCGAGGCCTGAACTATTTGTGGGTTGGGGCCTTTGTTGAACAGCGGCTGGAGCAGCGCCTCCTGGCACCGAACGAATACTGCCCGTCTGTGCTTGCTTTGGCTCCCAGGTCCAACCTGCCAGCCCACTCGGGTCAGGGGTCAGCCCGATTCTCGCCCTCCCACAACTGGCAAGCCACAGTGCAGCATCCACCCCCTGCCCATCACTCGCCAGCGGGCGTTCACTCAGGCCCCAACCCACAAATACTTCAGGCCTCCTCACGCCACCTTCGAGCGAGAGGCCCCTCCTCCAACTTCACCCACATTTTAGGGCGGAAGTTGAATCCCCCCCCCCCACCACCCCAAGTGCTGTTACTTCAGTGTATCCTATTGAGAAGCAGGATAACAAAACAGAAGGTACCGGAATCGTGTTCATTGTCCAGCTGGTAGGCGTTATCATTCGCGCGGTCTTGGGAAGGTTTGCTCAATGAAGTATTTGCGGGGCAACTGCATTAGAAGAAGGAAAAAAGGAAAATGGATGTTAATCGCACCATCTGGACATTCGAGAACATTCTGTTAGGTTTGATGCTGGTCTTAAAGCAAACATTACCGTTTCCCTGGATCAAGCAGAAGCCATGCGTCAGTTACATTCCCCAACCCCAAGTCAACCGTCAATGGAGCCATTCACCAACCACAGGATGGGCAGGATTTTACTCGCAATTATCACCCATTGTGGGGCTGTAAATAGAGTAAAATGGGACCGAGGTGTGTCAAAAAACCCCAGTCTAACACTGCATTGGAATTATCGTCCGAAACAACTGCCAATCCCCTTTAAGGTCCGGAGGATCCCATATTTAAATAGGGTCCAGGAGGCGTGGTTAAGCTCTCTGACCCCTTTTGCTCAACTGACCCTAAATAATTACTGCCACCGCCACGTGGCGACTGAAGCAGCGACACGGGCAGCTTTCCGAGGCGGGCGCTCCTCGGAGGAGGCCATTTTGTTTGCTGCACCTGAAGTTTGGCGTCACTTCGCCTGAACGATGATCTGCTCTGGGATTCCCTGCCTGAACCTCCCCGTCCCTCCACCTCACACCCTCCCCACCTCACACCCTCCCCGTCCCTCCGCCTCACACCCTCCCCACTTCACACCCTCCCCGTCCCTCCCCCCTCCACCTCTCCCCCTCCCCGTCCCTCCACCTCACACCCTCCCCGTCCCTCCCCCCTCCACCTCTCCCCCTCCCCGTCCCTCCACCTCACACCCTCCCCGTCCCTCCCCCCTCCACCTCTCCACCTCTCCCCCTCCCCACCTCTCCCCCTCCCCACCCCTCCACCTCACACCCTCCCCACCTCACACCCTCCCCGTCCCTCCGCCTCACACCCTCCCCGTCCCTCCGCCTCACACCCTCCCCACCTCACACCCTCCCCGTCCCCCCACCTCACACCCTCCCCACCCCTCCACCTCTCCCCCTCCCCACCTCTCCCCCTCCCCACCTCTCCCCCTCCCCACCCCTCCACCTCACACCCTCCCCACCTCACACCCTCCCCGTCCCCCCACCTCACACCCTCCCCGTCCCTCCACCTCACACCCTCCCCACCTCGCACCCTCCCCACCCCTCCACCTCTCCCCCTCCCCACCCCGCCACCTCTCCCCCTCCCCACCCCTCCACCTCTCCCCCTCCCCACCACTCCACCTCTCCCCCTCCCCACCCCTCCACCTCTCCCCCTCCCCACCCCTCCACCTCTCCCCCCTCCACCTCTCCCCCTCCCCACCCCTCCACCTCTCCCCCTCCCCACCCCTCCACCTCTCCCCCCTCCACCTCTCCCCCTCCCCACCCCTCCACCTCTCCCCCTCCCTCCACCTCTCCCCCTCCCCACCCCTCCACCTCTCCCCCCTCCACCTCTCCCCCTCCCCACCCCTCCACCTCTCCCCCTCCCCACCCCTCCACCTCTCCCCCTCCCCACCCCTCCACCTCTCCCCCCTCCACCTCTCCCCTCCCCACCACCTCTCCCCCTCCCCACCCCTCCACCTCTCCCCCTCCCCACCCCTCCACCTCTCCCCCCTCCACCTCTCCCCCTCCCCACCCCTCCACCTCTCCCCCTCCCCACCCCTCCACCTCTCCCCCTCCCCACCCTCTCCACCTCTCCCCCTCCCCACCCTCTCCACCTCTCCCCCTCCCCACCCCTCCACCATTCTACCACCCCGCCTCACTACCTCTCCGCCTCTCCACCTCTCCCCCTCCCCACCACCTCTCCCCCTCCCCACCCCTCCACCTTGCACCCTCCCCACCCCTCCACCATTCTACCACCCCGCCTCACTACCTCTCCGCCTCTCCACCTCTCCCCCTCTCCGCCTCTCTCTCCTCCTTTAAGACGCTGTTTAAAACCTAGCTCTTTGACCGGGCTTTTGATCACCTGTCCCAATATTTCATGTGGCTCGGTGTTAATTTCGGTCTGTGAGGAGCTCGGGACGTTTTACGACATTGAAGGTGCGACAGAAATCCAAGCTGCTGTTTTTTTTTGTCACGTTAGTCAGGCTGCTGGCCTTCATTACATAAAGCTCACTGAGACTCAGTTCAGGAAAGCTTCATCATTCATATCCTTCTCAATAAAACCAGAGAAACAGAGAGAGAAAGCTATCCAGTACTACAGACTAGTAAGGTTCCCACAGGTGCAAGGAGCAATAGATGGAATATAGGTCGAACCCAAAGCCTCATGAGAATTCCCTGTAACTTTATAAACAGGAACGGTTTCCATTGAATTAACGTGCAGCTAGTGTGTAATGCCAATCACCTTAACATCAATGCCAGTTACCCAGCTGTCTTGATGCATTCTCCATGTGACAATCTACTATACTAGCCTTTGTGACTCGGAGCCTAGTATCAGGCTGCCATGATATGATCTATGGTGCGGTGTTTTACGGTTGTAAGCTGTCTGACTTGTACTTTAAACGGATGCAGGGTATTTCCAGGTCAGTTTCAGTTGAATAAATCTAACCAATCAGCCATGATCTAATTGAATGGCGGAGCAGGCTCAAGGGGCTGAATGGTCTACCCCTGTTCCTACGTATAATATGTAGTATAGATGGTTGATTGGTGATCAGCTAATGACTCCAGTAACGCTTCTGCAGACAGAGGGGAACAACAGATATACAAAGGCCCCTGCAACTACAGGAAGTGTCACTGACTGGACTGTAGACATTCTCGAGACTTGCTTTTGACAGTTGGATAAATCTGGTGGAGCCTCGCACTACAGCCCAGCCAGTGGCTCTGGGAATATTGTAACTTGTTGGGCACCACATGATATCACAATGAAGATAGGCTTGCTGCTTCCTGAAGCTGAAGAGGATGATGATGAGAACGGGAGGTGGCGGCACAGGAAGGGAGGAGGTGGACCAGGACAGTTAGCAGCTGGTGAAAGGAGGGCATTACTTACAGCCCAGTGCTGTCAATGAATATGGGTTAGCATACTACAGAATGGCACTGCCTGCTCGCCCCACACCCTCACAGGCTCCCACACACCATTAGGCATCTGCCAATTTCTTTCATAAGACAGATGTTCAAAGGTCCCCGGCCATTGTCCTACTCCCAAACGTTGGGAGGAATGGACTCAGAAATCTAAAGTCAGAAAATTCTGTAAACGTGATTTCCGCAAAGTATCACTGACAGAACGGGAGCAGCTCCAAGGATTTTCCTGGCCTATGTATGAAGAGCCTTGCCCTGCCTTTACCAACATTCAGCTGCCACCTCACCTCCAACCTTGCCATCTCCCACTGCCTTTCCCGCCTGCCTGCCTATTTCCAGGAGAACTTCCTTTATGTGGACTCCGGGTTTTTAGTGTTGGTGCCCAGCTGAATTTCTTTGGCGTTGGTTATGTGTTGCCTTTTCCTTTGCAGGGTGAGAACACAATGTTAAAGGAATGTGGGTGTCTCGGACACTTCTACTCCCCCATAGGACCACATGCACCACATGATGGTGGGACCTGCGGGTTCATGGTCTTTCAAATGAACTGTCCTTCAAGACCAGCAGAAGCTCTTGTGGCAAGTCATAAGTGATTGTGAGTTAAGACGGTGCTTCACTGTTTCCAGAGGTTCCCCCTCTGCATAAGTGAGTTTCCTTGACACCCAGGTGATGATTTAGAAAGAGTATAAGTAAGAGTAGAGTGTCAGCCTTGGCTCATGGTAGAACTCTCACCTCTGAGCCAGAAGGTCATAGACTCAAGTCCCATTCCAGAGACTTGTGCACATAATCCAGGCTGACACTCCAGTGCTGAGGGAGCGCTGCACTGTCGGAGGTGCCGTCTTTTGGATGAGACGTTAAACCGAGGCCCCATCTGCCCTCTCAGGTGGATGAAAAAGATCCCATTGCACTATTATAAGAAGAGCAGGGGAGTTCTCCCCGGTGTCCAGCCCAATATTTATCCCTCAACCAACATCACTAAAACAGATTATTTGGTCATTTTCTCATTGCTTATTGTGGGAGCTTGCTGTGCGCAAATTGGCTTCTAAATTCCGACATTGCAACAGTGACTACACTTCAAAAGTACTTCATTGCCTGTAAAGAGCATTGGAATGTCCTGATATATAGAATCATAGAAACTCTCAGCACAGAAGGAGGCCATCTGGCCCGTTGTGCCTGTGCTGGCTCTGTGAAAGAGCAGTCGTGCTCAGTCCCACATCCTCGCGTTTTGTCCATAACCCTGTGAGTTCCTCGTCCTCCAGTACCATCCAACTCCCTTTAAAATTATTGATGGAATCATCTTCCACCACCTTTTCAGGTCGAGCGTTCCAGATCCCCACAACTCTGAGTGGAAACATTTCTCCTCATCTCTCCTCGAGATCTTTTGTCAATGATTTTGAATCTATGACCTCTGTTCTGACCCACTCGCCAGAGGGAATAGTTTTTCTCTCTCTACTCTATCAAAACCTCTCATCATCTTGTAAACCTCTGTTAGGTCACCTCTTCACCTTCTCTGTTCCCAGGAGAACAGTCCTAACTTTTCCAACCTCTCCTCATAACTGAAGTCCCTCATCCCTGGTAACATCCTGGTAAACCTCCCCTGCACCCTTTCTAAGGCCTTTACATCTTTCCTGAAGTGTGGGGCCCAGAATTGTCCACAATACTCGAGCTGAGGCCTAACCAGTGATTTATAAAGTTCCAGCACGATCTCTTTGCTTTTATATTATCTTCCTCTATTTATAAACCCAAGTAACCCAGATGCTTTTTTAACCCCCTGATCAACTTGCCCTGCCACCTTTAAGGATTTGTGTATATGGTCACCAAGGTCTCTCTGCTCATCTACACTTTTCAAAATCGTGCCATTTATAGTAAACTGTCTTTCCATATTAGTCCTCCCAAAGTACATCACTTCACACTTCTCCGCATTGAACTCCATCTGCCATGCTTCTACCCATTTCACCATCCTATGTCATCCTGAAGCCTATAACTATTCTCATCATGATCTACTACTTTGCCAAGTTTTGTAACATCTGCAAACTTTATAATGCTGCTCCCTACAACGAGTCCAGGTCATTTATAAAAATTGCAAAGTGTAATGGACCCAAAACTGACCCTTGGGGAACACCACTGCAAACCACCTCCCAGTCTGAAAAACACCCATCCACCACCACCCTCTGCTTCCTGTCACTGAGCCAATTCTGTATCCATACTCCCACTTAATCCATACTCCCCTTAATTCCATGGACTTCCATCTTCTTAATAAGCCTCCTGTGTGGCACTTTGTCGAATGCCTTCCGAATGTTCATATATACAACATCTACTGCACTACCCTGATCAACCTTCTCTGTTACCTCATCAAAGAATTCAATCAAGTTAGTCAGGCACGATTTGCCTTAACAAATCCATGCTGGCTCTCCTTGATTAGCCCATGCCTTTCCAAATGAAAGTTTATTTTGTCCCTGATAATGGTTTCCAATAACTTCTCCACCACCAATGTTAGGCTGACTGGCCTGCAGTTTCCTGGTTTATCCCTCTCCCCTTTCTTGAATAGTGGTATAACATTAGCAACCCTCCAGTCCTCCGGCGCTACTCCTGTATCCAATGAGGATTGAAAGATTGTGACCAATGCCTCTGCTATTTCTACCTTTGCTTCTTTCAGCAACCTAGGATGCATTCCATCCGGACCAGGAGACTTACCAACTTTCAGTAATGCTAATCTTTTTAGTACGTCTTCTCTATCTATTATTATCCTGTCCATAAATTCCCTCTCCAGCATATCAATGCAGGTTCATTCCTTTCCTTTCCTAGGAGAGGTAAGGAGGTGAGTGAAGCCTCTATCATTGTTACAGGGTGTGCGCTGAGAATAATGCCTTGACTTACACTGGCCACCCTTGTGAGGTCAATGAACCAGTGCCGGAGGTTGCAACCATTACTTCAGCAACCTCCCTCCATTAGGCCTGAACCACCCTGTTATGGAGCCTCCTGTCTCAGAGCCCAAGAGTCCATCCCTTTCAGCCCCTTACTTCAGCCAGTAAAACATCCACGGATGTATCTGGGAATCTGGGGCCTCTTCTTGACGATCCTCCCCCGAAGCTGCAGCTCCCTCAGACAATCTGCTCCATGTGGCTTCTTCTCTCCAGAAAGACATGCCCCCTGTAATTAGCTGCAGAACTTTAAGAGTATATAACACTCTCTGATTCACTTTCCCAGCAGCAATAAACCAATGAGGCATGGTAGTGCGGCTCCGAACACACTCCACGTAAATAATGAAGGTCCTTGGAGGAAAACGCAGTGGTCTAGCGCTGGATCCACGCAGGCGAGTGGAAATCCCACCTCACTGCTAACCGGAGGGGAATCCAGCCCCGTGTCTCTCCGTTACATCTGTCATTTCCAGAGTTCTGGAGAGTGGAGGGTGTGCGAGGAAACATTTGACTGTTCAACACAGCAGAATTCCCCATAGTTTCTCATTCATAAGACCACGGGCCAATGAAGAGATTAAACAGCAAGGGCCATTGTAACTTCCTCGTGACGGCTGATTCTGTTTCCCTGGGTTTTACTTTTGTTTAAACTGGTGTTTTCCTTCGGTTGATGGGTCCTCTCCTTCAGGAAAGGGGTGAGACTTTCCAGGGCACAACACCTTCTCAGGTTTCAGTGAAACAGTTGCTTGGTCCTCCCAACAGGGAAGACCCCGCCTGGCCATTTCCTCTCCTTTCCCCAGGTGGTCTGGCTAAGTCTGCCAGAGGAAGAACCTGTGTTTAAATGTTAGTCAGAACGCGCCAGTACGTGAATCCACAGTAAACTACCAACCTATCTCTGGCCCAGAGCTTCAGTTAATGGATCAGAACTCCGGCCTCCACCTGTGTAATTTTTAGCTGCTGCTGAGCTGGTTGTGATTTTATAATTTCCGTTAAAGATTGCTGCCGTTGGCTGTTTTTAGTTGAAGCAACTCCTTGTTAAGTTGATTATTGACATAGCTGCCAGTGGCTCGGGTTGAGAGGGCAATGCACTGCCTCTCAGTCACGTTGTTGAATGCTCTAGGCTGGCTGCAGTTGTGTACAGTGCCAGTCCCCGGCCTAGCCTGCTTCTGCACAACACTCTACCAGCTCAGTCAGGGCCAGGGGTGCACCCGAGCTGTGCAAGTGGGCCAGGCCAGGCAAAATAAAGGACATCCTTCCTCACAGTGGCAACAAAGCACCTGTGTGTTGCTCCCACTGGTCACCAGTGGGGTCCCTGGCCTTCTAAGAATGGTAGTTGTGGGACAATAGATGATAACAATAGGGTAGGAATCCGCCCCAGGTTGGAGTTACGGTGCATCATTGTAGAGCATCCCACATTACAACAGTGACTACACTTCAAAAAAGTGCTTCAGTGGCTGTAAAGCGCTTTGGGACGCTGGTGGTCGTGAAAGGCGCTATAGAAATGCAAGTCTGTCGTTCTTTCAGAGGAAGAGCTTCTCTTCCTGATGCATCTTAACTTAAAGAAATGAGAAAGAATTTTGTCTCACTCCTTGATGAACCAAAAAGTTTGAAAGAAAAAATAAGAAGGGTGTTAAAACCAAAACACACAAGCAAGGTGCTGATTATCCATCATTGCATTTACCTTGGAGTGAAGAATTTTTCATTCCTGATTTCACCTTCATGCTGGCCTGCAATGGAAGCAAAGTTGCACCTTATTCTCTGTCTCATTGAGAGGTGGTGTCAGTAGGAACTGTACTGCAGATTGTATTTTATCGTCTACATTTTAAAAGCATGATCATTTTCATCAGCTAGATTTTATTGTATAAATTCATTTCTACAATTTACGTCCCCTCACTCGCTCGTTGACTTATGTCACAACATTCTTTGCATTTCATTGATCTAGAACAGTAACTGACCTACAGACTATCACATTGATCTATGGGCCATGTTGCACTGAATCATTGCTCTCGTTTAGTGGTGATATATTGATGTAGAACAACATTAAACTGCCAGATGTTATGTGGTTCTAGAATTGTATTAAATTGTCCTAAAACTACATGGATTATATTTTGCAGGTGTCACAATGCACTTCACTGGGTAATATTACTTTATTACACTGAGTGGGATCAAATGAGTCTAGAACGGTACATTACACTATACTGGGCCACATTTCTCTACAGTATTTACACTGAGATCACAGTGATCTGGGGCAGTGTGTATTTATGTAGACTGTGTGGAACCACATTGAGCTAGAACAGTACTTGTCACTTTGACCTAGAACAGTTGATGACACGGTATGGGAGCAAAACAACATATTTAAAAAGGTTACCCAGCAAAGAAAGAAAAAAAAGAAAGACTTACGAACATACAAATTAGGAGCAGGAGTCGGCCACTCGGCCCCTCGAGCCTGCTCCGCCATTCAATAAGATCATGGCTGATCCGATTACTCCACATTCCCGCCTACCCCCGATAACCTTTCACCCCCTTGCTTATCAAGAATCTATCTACCTCTGCCTTAAAATTATTCAAAAGATATTCAAAAGGAATTCCTCTAGGGCATAAAAACCCAAAAGGAAAAGTGATCCAACCGTGGCTAACAAAAGAAATTAAAGCTAGTATTAAGTCAGAGGAGGAAGCTTATAAAGTTGCCAGAAAAAGCGGTCAGCCTGAGGATTGGGATCTTTTTAGAAATCAGCAAAGGGGGACCAAGAAATTGATAAAGAAAGGGAAAATGGAATATGAGCACAAACTAGCGAAAAATATAAAAACGGATTGTAAAAGCTTCTATAGGTATGTGAAAAGGAAAAGACTGGAGAAGGTAAATGTAGGTCCTTTACAGTCAGAGACGGGAGAATTTATAATGGGGAATGAGGAAATGGCAGAGAAATTAAATAAATACTTTGTTTCTGTCTTCATGGAGGAAGACAGAAAAAACCTCCCAGAAATACGAGAATGAGGAACTTAAAGAAATTATTATTAGTAAAAAAGCAGTACTAGCAAAATTAATGGGACTAAAAGTCAATAAATCCCAAGGACCGGATGACCTACAACCTAGGGTTTTGAAAGAGGTGGCTATTGGGATAGTGGACGCATTGATTGTCATCTTCCAAAATTCTATAGATTCTGGAACGGTTCCTGCAGATTGGAGGATAGCAAATGTAACCCCGCTATTTAAGAAAGGAGGGAGAGAGAAAACAGGGAACTACAGACCTGTTAGCCTCACATCAGTAGTTTGGAAAATGCTGGAATCTATTATAAAGGATGCAATAACTGGGCACTTAGAAACTAATAGTAAGATTGGGCAGAGTCAACATGGATTTATGAAAGGGAAATCCTGTTTAACAAACCTATTGGAGTTCTTTGAGGATGTAACTAGTGGAGTAAACAAAGGGGAACCGGTAGATGTGGTGTATTTGGATTTTCAGAAGGCCTTCGATAAGATCCCACACAAGAGGTTGGTGAACAAAATTAGGGCACATGGAATTGGGGGTAATATACCAGCATGGATTGAGAATTGGTTAACAGACAGAAAACAAAGTGTAGGGATAAATGGATCTTTTTCAGGATGGCAGGCTGTGACTAGTGGGGTACCGCAAGGATCGGTGCTTGGGCCCCAGCTATTCACAATCTATTTCAATGATTTGGATGAGGGGACTAAATGTAACATTTCCAAATTTGTTGATGATACAAAGCTAGGTGGCAGTGTCAGTTGTGAAAAGGATGTGAAGAGGCTTCAAGGGGATCTCGACAGGCTCAGTGAGTGGACGAGAACATGACAGATGGAATATAATGTGGATAAATGTGAAGTTATCCACTTTGGTAGAAAAAGCAGAAAGGCAGAGTATTTCCTAAATGGTGAAAGATTGGGGAATGCAGATGCTCAAAGGGACCTGGGTGTCCTTGTACATGAGTCACTGAAAGTGAATGTGCAGGTGCAGCAAGCCATTAGGAAGGCAAATGGTATGCTGGCCTTCATTACAAGAGGATTTGAGTACAGGAGTAAAGAAGTCTTACTCCAATTATATAGGGCCTTGGTGAGACCACACCTGGAGTACTGTGTACAATTTTGGTCTCCTTACCTAAGGAAGGATATACTTGCCATAGAGGGAGTGCAATGAAGGTTCACGAGATTGATTCCTGGGATGGCGGGACTGTCGTATGAGAAGAGATTGAGTAAACTAGGCCTGTATTCTCTTGAATTCAGAAGAATGAGAGGGGATCTCTTTGAAGCATACAAAATTATTACAGATGGATGCTGTAACGCTGGGTGGATGCTGGGAGAATGTTTCCCTTGGCTGGGGAGTCTAGAACCAGGGGCCACAGCCTCAGGATAAAGGGTAGGCCATTCAGGACTGAGATGAGAAGAAATTTCTTCACACAGAGGGTGGTGAATCTTTGGAATTCTCTACCCCAGAGGGCTGTGGAGACTCAGTCATTGGGTATATTCAAAACAGAAGTCGATAGATTTCTGACTAGTAAGGGCATCAAGGGATATGGTGATAGGGCCGGTGAATGGAATTGAGGCAGAAGATCAGCCATGATCTCATTGAATGGCGGAGCAGGCTCAAAGGGCCGAATGGCCTACTCCTGCTCCTATTTCTTACGTTCTTATGTTAAAGACTCTGCTTCTACTGCCCTCTGAGGAAGAGAGTTCCAAAGACTCACGACCCTCTGCATTTATATAGTGCCTTTCATGACCTCAGGACGTCCGAAAGTGCTTTACAACCAATGAAGTACTTTTGAAGTGTAGTCACTGTTATAATGTAGGAAATGCGGCAGCCAATTTGTGCACAGCAAGCTCCCACAAACAGCAATGAAATAAATGATCAGATGATCTGTTTTTAGGTGTTGATCGAGGGATAAATATAGGGGCGTCAGTTAAACTACTCATCTAAAAGGCGGCACCTCCGACAGTGCCGCGCTCCCTCAGCACTGCACTGGGGGTGTCAGCCTAGCTTTATGTGCTCGAGTCTCGAGAGTGGGACTTGAACCCACAACCTTCTGACTCAGAGGTGAGAGTGCTGCCGCTGAGCCACGGCTGATAAAGGCACATGGCTTAAAATAAATGTAAAAATAGGTTGAGAAACTTCAGGAATTCTTGGGCCATAATTTGCTGTCGGATTGATTCCTGTGGGAGGGGAAGGTTGGGTTAGTGTTTCAGTTAAAAGCTGGGAAAGTGGGCAGGTTTGCCGGGAGTGTGGTGGCCGAAAAAGGCAGGTAGACCCCAGGGGTGCAGACCACCCCTCTGGCCGTCTGCCATCAGTTAGACTTGCCCGTGCATGTTTAGGTTTTTTAATTTTTTGCATGGACAGGGCAAGCAACTGCGTATCTCCTTAACCAATCAGATTGAAGGATTGTGAAACTAGCAGTTCAAGGGCTGAGTTGAAGGGTGAATCAGGGAGGGTGAATTCAAGGTCAAATCAGGCACAGAACGAGAAATAAAGAGAGGGAAAGAAAGAATGGATTCAGAGAGAGAAAAAAGAGACAGAAAGGAAAAGTTAAAAAAACTTAAATTTAAAATGTTACTTTTAAAATCTCCAGCAATAATTAAAACTTGAAGAAACGAGACTCCACTCCAGAGACTTGTTAATTTTCAGTGCCAGAGAGGTTGACTGGCAGTAATTAACACTCATCACGTCGTTAAAAGGGTACTTAGGACTGAAATGGCCAAGACTTCACTTTTTGTGGTGAGTTTAGTTTGTGCCTACAGTGTAAATACAGTGACATCACATCATTCAATGTACCTCAGTGGTGAGGCAGGCGGCGAGTGCCCTTTTCCCAAAGCTAACAGTGGAGTATCACACCTCGGACAGCAACTTTTGGGTTTCCGCGTTTAACCGCGCCTCTGCCCTCGCCTGAAGTTGCTGTAGCATTTGCGCATTAATAACGAGCGCCATTAGCCGCGCCGTTATTTTGACAGGAAAGTATGGGCCAATGAAACCATTGGAATCAAGCGATTCATGAAAGGTTCAGCTTACATGGCCACACATATCTCGGCATCAGCAAGTTAATCATTGAAACCAGATACATTTTACTAAAAACTTGGAAATGCTTTCAGATTCTCTGTGGCAAAGTAGAGTATTTTGTGACTATATTTGATTCAGGTCACTCTCAAAGTAACATGAAGGGAAAAGAGGAATGTCAGAGGGAAGGAGGAACGGTTTTTTATGCTGAAATAATTTTTTAAAAAGCAAACGTACTTGTTTTAAATATTCTCCTCCAGATCAGGTACAATATGAGGGCGACAGCAGCGTCTATAATGCATATCCCGATCCCCAGCAACAGCCAGAAATACTGGCGGATTGAACCCATGGTGGAATCTGGAAATAAACAAATCAGAACGGCATGTCAATAATCATAACTATCTGATGGAATTGAAATTCCTTTAAGAAAGAAAGACTTGCATTTCTATAGCACCTTTCACGACCACCGGACATCCCAAAGCACTTTACAGCCAATGAAGTAATTTTGAAGTGTAGACACTGTTGTAATGTGGGAAACGCAGCAGCTAATTTGCGCACAGCAAGCTCCCACAAATAGCAATGTCATAATGACCAGATAATCTGTTTTTGTTATGTTGATTGAGGGATAAATATTGGCCCCAGGACACCGGAGATAACTCCCCTGCTCTTCTTCGAAATAGTGCCATAGGATCTTTTACGTCCACCTGAGAGAACAGACGGAGTCTCAGTTTAACGTCTCATCTGAAAGATGGCACCTCTGACAGTGCAGCACTCCCTCAGCACTGCACTGGGAGTGTCAGCCTAGATTTATGTGCTCAAGTCTCAGGAAGTGGGGTGGGGGTGTGGTGGGGATAAGAACATAAGACGTAGGAGCAGGAGTAGGTCATTTGGCCCCTCGAGCCTGCTCCGCCATTCAATAAGATCATGGCTGATCTGATCTTGGCCTCAACTCCACTTTCCTGCCCGCTCCCCATAACCCTCGACTCCCTTATCATTCAAAAATCTGTCTATCTCCACCTTAAATATATTCAATGATCCAGCCTCCACAGCATATAAATGTGGAGGACATTCAACGGATCATCCTCCGCCATTTCCGCCACCTCCAGCGTGAACCCACCACCAAACACATCTTCCCCTCACCTCCCCTTTCAGCATTCCGCAGGGACCGCTCCCTCCGCGACACCCTAGTCCACTCCTCTACCACCCCCAGCACCCCTTCCCCTTCGCCCGGCACCTTCCCGTGCACGCGCAGGAGATGCTACACATGCCCTTACACCTCCCCTCTTCCCACTGTCCAGGGCCCCAAACACCCCTTCCAGGTGAAACAGCGATTTACTTGTACTTCCTGCAATTTAGTATACTGTATTCGCTGCTCACGATGTGGTCTCCTCTACATTGGGGAGACCAAACGCAGATTGGGTGACCGCTTTGCGGAACACCTCCGTTCAGTCCGTAAGGGGGACCCCGAGCTCCCGGTGGCCTGTCACTTTAATTCACCGCTCCACTCCCACTCTGACCTCACTGTCCTCGGCCTATTACACTGTTCCACGGAAGCGCAGCGTAAGCTCGAGGAACAGCACCTCATCTTTCGTTTAGGCACGCTACAGCCCTCTGGACTCAATATCGAGTTCAACAATTTTAGATCATAACCTCAGCTCCAATCACATTTATATTTTATTTTTTCCACCCTTTTATTTGCCCCCCCCCACCTTTTTTTTTTCCTCCTAGAAGCTGGCAGCTGTCCTTCATTCTGCCAGTGGATTTCACACTTCTTTCAGCCTTAATCTGTCACATTAACACCACCTCTAGCCTTGCATATCTCTTAATGTCTCTTCATCTCCCCCTTTGTTCTTTTATCCCCTCCCCCTTTTCCCAGCTTTACTCTGGCCTTAAATCTATTTGATTTCCGGCTCTTCACAGTTCTGATGAAAGGTCATCGACCTGAAACGTTAACTCTCTTTCTCTCTCCACGGATGCTGCCTGGCCTGCTGAGTTTTTCCAGCGTTTTCTGTTGTTATTTCAGATTTCCAGCATCCGCAGTATTTTGCTACCCTCTTATCCCAGGACTGGTGCCAGTGCCCCAGGAATCGAAACCCATTTCTCCCACACCAATCTTGGAGCCACTCGTTAATCTCTCTGATCTTATTACCCTATGTCAATTTGCACGTGGCTCAGGTAGTAATCCAGAGATTATTACCTTTGTGGTTCTGCTTTTTAATTTAGCCCCTAGCTGCTCATACTCACTCAGCAGAACCTCTTTCTTTGTCCTACCTATGTCGTTGGTACCTACATGGACCATGACAACTGGATCGTTCCCCTCCCACTCTAAGTTATTTTCCAGCCCAGAGGAGATGTCCTTTACATAGAAACATAGAAACATAGAAAATAGGTGCAGGAGTAGACCATTCGGTCCTTCGAGCCTGCACCGCCATTCAATGCGTTCATGGCTGAACATGCTACCTCAGTACCCCATTCCTGCTTTCTCGCCATACCCCTTGATCCCCCTAGTTGTGAGTATTATATCTAACTCCCTTTTGAATATATTTAGCGAACTGGCCTCAACAACCTTCTGTGGTAGAGAATTCCACAGATTCACCACTCTCTGGGTGAAGAAGTTCCTCCTCATCTCAGTCTTAAATGGCTTCCCCTTTATCCTTAGACTGTGACCCTTGGTTTTAGTTTTCCCTAACATTGGAAACGTTCTGCCCGCATCTAATTTGTCTAAACCAGTCAGGATTTTAAACGTCTCTATAAGATCCCCCCTCATTCTTCTGAACTCCAGAGGATACAAGTTCAGTTGATCCAGTCTTTCTTGATATGTCAGTCTGGCCATCCCAGGAATCAATCTAGTGAACCTTCGTTGCACTCCCTCAATAGCAAGAATGTCCTTCCTCAAGTTAGGAGACCAAAACTGCACACAATACTCCAGGTGTGGCCTCACCAAGGCCCTGTACAACTGTAGCATCACCTCCCTACTCCTGTACTCAAATCCCCTTGCTATGAAGGCCATCATGCCATTTGCTTTCTTGACTGCCTGCTGCACTTGCATTCCCACCTTCAGTGACTGATGTACCATGACACCCAGGTCTCGTTGCACCTCCCCTTTCCCTAATCTGCCACCATTCAGGTAATAGTCTGCCTCCCTATTTTTACCACCAAAGTGGATAACCTCACATTTATCCACATTGTACTTCATCTGCCATACATTTGCCCATTCACCCAACCTGTCCAAGTCACTCTGTAGCCTCCTAGCATCCTCCTCATTGTTCACACTGCATCCCAATTTAGTGTCATCCGCAAATTTGGAGATATTACAATTAATCCCTTCGTCCAAATCATTTATATATAATGTAAACAGCTGGGGCCCCAGCACCGAACCCTGCGGTACCCCGCTGGTCACTGCCTGCCATTCTGAAAAGTACCCATTTACTCCTACTCTTTGTTTCCTGTGTGCCAACCAGTTCTCAATCCACGTCAACACATTACCCCCAATCCCATGTGCTTTAACTTTGCACACCAATCTCTTGTGTGGGACCTTGTCGAAGGCCTTCTGAAAGTCCAAATACACCACATCTACTGGTTCCCCCCCGTCCACCCTATTGGAAACATCCTCAAAAAATTCCAGAAGATTTGTCAAGCATGATTTCCCTTTCACAAATCCATGCTGACTTGGACCTATCATGTCGCCACTTTCCAAATGGTCTGTTATGACATCTTTAATAATTGATTCCGTCATTTTACCCACCACCGATGTCAGGCTGACCGGTCTATAATTCCCTGCTTTCTCCCTCCCTCCTTTTTTAAAAAGAGGGGTTACATTAGCCACCCTCCACTCCTTCGGAACTGATCCAGAGTCTAAGGAATGTTGGAAAATGATCGTCAATGCATCCACTATTTCCAAGGCCACCTCCTTAAGTACTCTGGGATGCAGACCATCAGGCCCTGAGGATTTATCAGCCTTCAGTCCCATCAATTTCCCCAACACCTTTTCCCGACTGATAAGGATTTCCCTCAGCTCCTCCCTCTTACCAGATCCTTTGATCTCTTATTTCCGGAAGGTTGTTTGTGTCCTCCACAGTAAACACCGAACCAAAGTACTTGTTCAATTGATCTGCCATTTCTTTGCTCCCCATTATGACTTCCCCTGTTTCTGACTGCAGGGGACCTACGTTTGTTTTTACTAACCTCTTTCTTTTTACATATTTATAGAAGCTTTTGCAGTCCGTTTTAATGTTCTCCGCAAGCTTCCTTTCATATTTTATTTTCCCTGCCCTAATCAAACCCTTCGTCCTCCTCTGCTGAGTTTTAAAGTTTCCCAGTCCCCGGGTTTGCTGCTACTTCTGGCCAATTTGTATGCCACTTCCTTGCTTTTAATACTATCCCTGATTTCCCTTGTTAGCCATGGTTGAGCCACCTTCCCTTTTTTATTTTTACGCCAGACAGGGATGTACAATTGCTGTAGTTCATCCATGCGATCTCTAAATGTCTGCCATTGCCCTTCCACTGATAGCCCCTTAAATATCGCTTGCCAATCTAACCTCGCCAATTCACGCCTCATACCCTCAAAGTTGCCCTTATTTAAGTTCTGGACCATGGTCTCTGAATTAACTGTTTCCTTCTCCATCCTAATGTAGAACTCCACCATACTATGGTCACTCTTCCCCAAGGGGCCTCGCACCACAAGATTGCTGATTAGTCGTTCCTCATTACACAACACCCAGTCCAGGATGGCCTCCCCTCTAGTTGGTTCCTCAACATATTGGTTTAGGAAACCATCCCTTAAACACTCCAGGAAATCCTCCTCCACCGTATTGCTTCCAGTTTGAGTAGCCCAATCTATATGCATATTAAAGTCACCCATGATAACTGCTGCGCCTTTTTTGCATGCACCTCTGATTTCCTGTTTCATACCCTCCCCCACCTCACTACTACTGTTTGGAGGTCTGTACACAACCCCCACTAACGTTTTCTGCCCTTTGGTGTTCTGCAGCTCAACCCATATTGATTCCACATCCTCCAAGCTAATGTCCTTCCTAGCTATTGCATTAATCTCCTTTTTAATCAGCAATGCTACCCCACCCCCTTTTCCTTTTATTCTATCCTTCCTGAATGTTGAATACCCCTGGATATTCAGTTCCCAGCCTTGATTGTTCTGGAGCCACGTCTCTGTAATCCCAATCACATCATATCCGTTAACATCAATTTGCACAGTCAATTCATCCACCTTATTACGGATACTCCTTGCATTAAGACACAGAGCTTTAGGCTTGTTTTATTAACACCCTTTGTCCTTTTAGACTTATGATTTAGTATGGCCCTTTGTGTTTCTTGCTTTTGTTTACTCGGATTTCCCTTATTGTTTCTCACCCTTCTAACATTTGTTTCTGACTGCATATTACTTCCCCCTGTTTCACTACATAGGTTCCTATTCCCCTGCCATATTAGTTTAAATCCTCCCGAACTGCCTTAGCAAATATTACCCCGAGGACATCGATTCCAGTCCTGCCCAAGTGCAGACCGTCCCTTTTGTACAGGTCCCACTTCCCCCAGAACTGGTTCCAATGCCTCAGGTATTTGAATCCCTCCCTCCTGCACCACTGCTCAAGCCACGTATTTAATCTCGCTATCCTGTTCATGCTACTCTGATTAGCACGTGGCACTGGTAGCAACCCAGAGATTACTACCTTTGAGGTCCTACTTTTCAACTTAGCTCCTAGCTCCCTAAATTCTGCTTGTAGGACCTCTTCCCGCTTTTTACCTATATCGTTGGTACCTACATGCACCACGACAGCTGGCTCTTCACCCTCCCTTTCCAGAATATTCTGCAGCCGCTCCGATACATCCTTGACCCTTGCACCAGGGAGGCAACATACCATCCTGGAATCTCGGTTGCGGCCACAGAAACTCCTGTCTATTCCCCTTACAATTGAGTCCCCTATCACTATAGCTCTACCACTCTTTTTCCCGCCCTGCTGTGCAGCAGAGCCAGCCATGGTGCCATGAACCTGGCTGCTGGTGCCTTCCCCTGGTAGGTCATTTCCCCCAACAGTATCCAAAACGGTATATCTGTTTTGGAGGGAGACGACTGCAGGGGACTCCTGCACTACCTTCCTGATATTGCCCTGCCTCTTGGTCACCCATTTACTGTCTGACCTAGCCTTTACCCGCGGTGTGTTCAACTCACTAAATGAGTAATCCACAAAGTTCTCGGCATCGTGGATGCTCCAGAGTGAGTCCATCCGCAGCTCCAGTGCCGCCATGCGGTCCGTCAGGAGCTGCAGCTGGACGCACTTCCTGCACACATAGTTGTCAGGGACACTGGAAGTGTCCCTGATTTCCCACATAGCACAGGAGGAGCACGACACGGTTCCGAGATTTCCTGCCATGACTTAACCCTTATATTACTTTATTAAGTTAAGTCCCTGAAAACAAAATATAAATCGAACCTACCTTTTAAATTCCCTCTACCCCTAAAGGTTAGAGGAGGTGGGAGACACTACTAGTGTAGTGTCTCGGGTTTAGCAACAGCTCCACCTATAAACGGGTACCAATGAATTGGCCCCGCCCTCTGACTTTGACCCCTGCTGATTGATTAGAAAACTGGTTTCCACTGCCTGCTGTGCCAATTTACTGCTACTGCAGTGTAACCTTGTTTTACTCTTCTTTCTCTTTTTGATAAAACCAATTAAATATCTGTAACTCAGTAAAACTTTAAAGGAAACTTAACAAATCAAATTAAAATTTGGTAGTCCGGGGTGACGATGCACTCCAGTCCCCGCGGCGCCCACCGGTCGCGGAAAAACTCAAGCGTGCCGGCGGACACCGCGTGCTCCATCTCCAGGGCCACCCGGGCGCGAACATGGCCGCGGAAGAGAGGCAGGCAATCGGGCCGAACGACCCCCTCGACCGCCCGCTGCCTGGACCAATTAATGGCTTTCTTAGCCAGGCCCAGGAGCAGTCCCACGAGGAGGTCCTCCGACCTGCCTGCTCCCCTCCGCACCGGGTGACCGTAGATCAGGAGCGTGGGGCTGAAGTGCAACCAGAAATTGAGGAGCAGCTCCTTCAAGTAATGAAAGAGGGGCTGCAACCTCTCACACTCTACGTATATGTGAAAAACGGACTCCTCCAGGCCACAGAAATGGCAAGCGGCCTGGGAGTCCGTAAACCTATTTAACAATCTATTGCACGGGACTGCTCCGTGCAACACCCTCCAGGCCAAGTCCCCAATAGAACAAGGGAAGACTCCCGCGTAGAGAGCCCTCCATTGGGGACCTTCGCCTCCGCCGGACGGCAAGAAGGTACGCCAAGGCGTGTCCGGACGGCAGACGAAGATGGCAAAGTGGAGAGTGTGCAGGAGCAGCCCGTACAGGAAACGCCTCCGTGCGGATTGAAAGGGCACAGAGGGCATTTCTCCGAGAAGGCTCAAGTGGTGAGGCGGCGGCTCCCGAGGGAGGATTCGGGGCCGGGTGCCGATAAGGAATTCCGTCCGAACGGGTGTCAGCTCGGACGGGATCGCCCCACGTGCTTGAGCCTCCTCGATACACCTAGTGGAGTCGGGGCCCAGTGCCACTTTTAGCGACTCGATGGCTTTGACCGCGAGCTGGACGTTGATCCAAGACATGCGCCTCGCCAACTCCTCCGGTGCCATCCAGCCCGCTCCTCCACCATCGAGCAGGTCCCCGACTCTGGTCACCTTACCGGGCACAGCCCTGCCCTCCGCCAGCCGACCGAACCCGCGGTCGTGGAGGTGCGGATTCCTGAGCAGCGGCTCCCGAAGGACGGCCGCCGCTCCTGACGGGGGAGAACTGCGCCTGGAGGCGACGCTGTTCCAAACCCATAGCAGTTCCTGGTAGAAGACAGGCAGCTCCCGCAGGCTGGCACGCGTGCCGCCCACTCTCACAAACAGGAGCTGCGTGTCGTAATTGAGGCCGTACAGCTGGCGGAAGAAATACGTCGCCAGCGCACGCCACCTAGGAGGATTCTCCACGTACAGGTATCTCTGCAGTGTCTGAAGACGGAAAGTCGCCACCTGGGTGCGAAGGCACACCAGCGCCTGACCGCCCTCCCTAAGCGGGAGACTCAGAACCGCGGCAGAGACCCAGTGCTTCCTTTTGTCCCAGAAGAAGTCGACGAGCTTCTTCTGCATCTTGGCGACAAACGCAGGGGGAGGGATCAAAGTGACCAACCGGTACCACAACATGGCGGCCACCAGCTGGTTTATGACCAGCGCTCGACCCCTGTAGGACAACACTCGGAGCAGTCCTGTCCAGCGCCCTAGGCGAGCGGTGACTTTGGCCTCCAGCTCTTGCCAGTTTGCCGGCCAGGCGTCCTCGGCCGGGCTGAGGTAGACTCCCAGGTAGAGGAGGTGCGTTGTGCTCCAGGCGAAGGGCCTGAACTCCTCCGGCAGGGAGTCCACCTGCCATGGGCCCACCAGGAGTCCAGAACATTTCTCCCAGTTGATCTTGGCAGAGGATGCGTCCGAGTAAATCTGCTGGCATTCTCGCATCCTCCGCAAGTCGACGGGATCCGTGACCGCGAGGAGCACGTCATCGGCGTAAGCCGAGAGGACCACCTCCACGCCCGGCCCTTGCAGAGCCAGTCCCGTCAACCTCTTCCGCAAGAGGCGCAGGAAAGGCTCCACGCAAACGGCGTATAACTGACCGGACATGGGGCATCCCTGACGCACCCCCCTCCCGAAGTGAAGGGGCGCCGTCAAAGACCCGTTAACTTTAATCAGACACTCCGCGGCGGCGTACAGAAGTCGGATCCGGGCGATGAAATGCGTCCCGAACCCGAATGCGCGCAGAGTCCCGAAAAGATACTCGTGATCCACCCTGTCGAACGCCTTCTCCTGATCCAGGGAAAGGAAGGCGACCGACAGACCAGCCCTCTGGGAATGGTGGACCAGGTCCCGGACCAGGTGGATGTTGTCGTGGATTGACCGGCCCATGACCGTGTAGGACTGGTCGGGGTGGATCATGTGGGCCAGCACAGTGCCAAGGCGAGCAGACATAGCCCTGGCGAAAATTTTGTAGTCCGTGCTGCGGAGGGAGACCGGGCGCCAGTTCTTAAGAAGGCGGAGATCGCCCTTCTTGGGCAGCAGGACGATGACCGCCCTGCGCCAAGAGAGGGGCATCTCCCCGGTCGCCAGACTTTCCCCCAGGACCCGCGCGTAGTCGTCCCCCAAGACATCCCAGAACGCCCTGTGGAACTCCACGGTCAGCCCGTCCAGCCCCGGGGACTTGCCCCTCGAGAGCTGGCGCAGGGCGCTGGTCAGCTCCGCCAGGCTTAGCGGAGCTTCTAAATTCTCGGCGCCTTCCGGGCCGACCTTCAGCAGGTCCTCCCACAAAACTCTGCGCGCATCCTCGCTGGACGGATCCGAAGAGAACAGAGCCCCGTAATAGGCCCGGGCCTCCGCGCTGATGCCCTCCGGATCCGAGACCAGAGATCCGTCGTCGGCCAGCAGCCCCAAGAGCTGCTTACGGACCCCCCGTCTTTTTTCCAGCGAGTAGAAGAAGGGGGAGCCGCGGTCCAGGTCCCGCAGGAACTGGATCCGCGACCTCACGTACGCGCCTCGGGACCCGACCAGCTGCAGGTCCTTCAGCGCGCCCTTCTTCTCTTCGTACACCTTCCGCAGGGCCGGGTCTTCGACGACTTGACCGAGACGGGACTCCAGGTCGAGCACTTCTTTCTCCAATCGCCCGACCTGGGCCTCCCGCCTCTTGGTCGACCCCTTCGCGTACTCCTGACAGAAGACGCAGACGTGAGCCTTGCCCACGTCCCACCATAGCCTCAAGGAGGGGAAGCCTCCCCGCTTCCTTCTCCAGTCGGCCCAGAACCGGCGAAACGAATCCCGGAACCGCGCGTCCTCCAGCAGCAGGTTGTTAAAATGCCAGTACGCGGACCCCTCCCTGCGCGCGCAACGGAGCGAGCTCCACCCACACCAGGAGGTGGTCCGTGCACGGCACCGGCCGCATGGAAGCCGCCGGAACGCAGGAGACGTACGCCCGGGAAATGTAAAGGCGGTCGATTCTGGACCTTCCTCCTCCAGACCTCACGCTCGTGAAGGCGCTGGAGTCGGGATGGAGATTTCGCCAGACGTCCACCAAGTCGAAGGACCCGACCAGATCCTGCAACTTCCCCATCGCCGCCGGGCTTCGCGGGGGACCCGACCCGTCCCGCGCCTCGAGGGTACAATTGAAATCCCCCCCGAGGATGACGCACTCGCCCACGTCGATGGAGCCCAGAAGAGCGGACACTTCTCCGAAGAAGCGCACTTGCTGCGCACCGGTCTGGGGGGCGTACACGTTCACTAAATGGAGCGGCACGCCTCCCAGGCGAACAGTGACCTGGAGCAAGCGGCCCGGCACGTGCTCCTTGACCCTCAAGATCTCCGGCTGAAAATGTGGGGCCAGCAAGACGGCCACCCCGCAGGAATTGTTGGAGAGGTGACTCATGCTGACCCCTCCTTGCCACTCCAGGAGCCACGTGGCCTCGTCTCACGGAACGGTGTGGGTTTCTTGCAGGAAGCATACCGCATATTTCCCGTCCCGAAGGACCGAGAAGTTATTGAATCTACGGCGCGCCTCCCTGCTGCCGTTGATGTTAAGGCTGGCTATGGTTATCTTCATCTCAGAAGCATAGTGCAACCTCTACCTAACGGGGGGAGGGAGCGCGGTCACTGACGACCGCCACTCCCTCAGCAGCCCAGTGTGGAACATCCTGAGCCGACGCAGCTCGGGCCGGTTTACGTCCTTGTCCGCGCCCATGATTTTAACGGCGGCGCGGACGGACACGACGAGCAGCGCCAGCTCCGACCACTTGTCGAGGGCCAGCCAGATCTGATTATGACGACCCCGGCACGTGGCCATAAAATCCCGGAGTTTCCCTACGGGGATGAGGGGAGAGTCGGTGAGGGGCACGAGGGCGTCCACCGTCTCGCTTCCGATGGACTACAAATCATCCTCTGTGCCCAACACCGAGTCCCCGTCCTCCTCCGGGAGGTCGTCACCGGCGGCCGACCCGTCCGTCGCACGGGGTGCAGCGAACGGCTCGGCCGCCCCGGCCGGCCCCGCCTCTATCACGGTCCCACCCCCAGGATCGGTGGCAGAGGAGTCCTCCCTGGGCTCCTTCAGGGGTGCCGGGCCGGGAGGCGGCGGCGGATCGGGGCCCCCCTCCGCCTTAGGCACCGGGGCGACCGGAGAAACCGGGGAGAAAACAATTCCCAATTGCTCCAGCACGTCCGGCGCCAACGTCAGAGACGGAGTCAGGGGGCTTTCTGTCTCCCCGCCACCAACCTCCGACCCAGCGGGCTGGGGATTATTGCATTCCTCCACCAGGTCGAGCAGTCCCTGGGAGATGTCTGGGTCGTAGTGGGTGGGCTCAGCTTCGGCCTCTTTGGCCTCGCCCGCCCCAGTCCCCAGGACGCCCGACCCGGCGAGGAGCAACGGTTCTGGCATTTCTTTATTATTAATATTAATTTCCGCGGGTTGTTCCGCGGCCCCCCCCACGGGCAGGGTCTCTTCCCCATCCCCGGGAGGCACAGGCCGGACAGACTTGTCTGTCTCACCCTCCCGAGGGACAGGAGACCCCTGCCGATCGCGCGCGATGGTGACGGTGGTGGGGTGGGGCGCAGCACCCGCGGCGGGCGACGATTCCCCTTGTGCGGAGGGACCTTCCTCCTCGCAGTCCTCCTCCTGGGGGTCGTGCCTCCTTTTTAACGTGTTGGGGCCCAGAGAGGGGGAGGCCTCCATGTCTGCCGGGGCCTCCCTCTCCGTCCCCTCCCGATGACTGGGTTCCTTGGGCCCCTTGGGCCCGAGCCCGGCCGCAGGTCTTGATTTATCTGCCTCGGCAGTTGCGGTCACGGGCCCGGGCACGAGGCCCTCCCCAGCCTTGCGCGTCCCCGTCAACTCCGCGAGGAGCGCGGGCGTGAGTTCTGGTAGTTCGGTGGTGTCCTCCACGAGGGGACCCACCCTGAGGTGTTTTGTCTTTTTCAGCGCCTTCCTTCCCCTCGGACGCTCTCCCTCCCCCCCGCCGGAGGCCGTGATGGTGTTGGCCCCCGACGTCGACCGCGCATCTGTTGTCCTTGATGCGCGGACAGTATCAGGGGGAGGGGGGGCGGCGGCGCCAGCCCTGGCCGCACTGGATGTCGTGGCGGCCTTGGAGGCGGGGCAGTTTTTCCGGGCGTGCCCCACCTCCTTACAGGCGTAGCACCGCACGCCGTCCAAGGTCCAGAAGACGCGATGGGCGGTCCCCCCGTGGAGCACCGTGAATGCGCCATCCGTGTCCTCCTCCCGCGCCAGCCGGACGAAAAGCTGGCGCCAGAAGGAGAAGACGTGCCGGAGGCTGGCTTCCCGGAAGCCGAGCGGGATGGGTGTGATCCCCGACCTCACCTCCCCCAGTTGACGTAGGTGGGGGAGGAGGAACTCACCCGGAACAAAGGGCGGGACGTTGGAGATAACAATTCTCTGCGCGGTGGCCTCAAAGGGGGTCCACCGGTAGGAAGGTCCCGCCCACGGTGAGCCCCTTATCAATGGCCAGGGACACCGCCCGCTCTGACCCCAGGAAGAACACAGTCTTGCCGTACATCTTAGAGGCGGCAACGATGGCTGAAGGGCCGACAACCCCAGCCATGGCTTTCATGCACGCCTCTATCGTCATGTTGGGGTGAGTGTAGCTCTTGACCCCATTCTTCCTCGTAAGGAGTGAAAAAGGTGACGGGGTAACAGGAGGACCCGTGGCTGCGGCCGTGGCCGCGGCTGCCACGCTCGCGTAGGTCCTCGCTGCCCCCGCCACCGGCGAAGATGTGGTCGCCATAATGGGTGGGTCTTTAAGGGCTACACTCACCCCAAGTCACAGGCCTGACAGTGTTAATGGCCTCGGTAGTTTGTTGTTTTCCCCTGAGCAGAGGGAGCTGTTAAATTGAAGGCACACCTCTCCCTTTATTTGAATTAATTAGGAGAGGGGCCTTCTCCCCTCTGCTCAATGGGTTGTTATTAAAAGATTAATGAGGTGCCTCTCTGATAGAGAGAGAGGCAGAGCGAGACAAGAGACAAAGAGAGAGAGAGAGGGGGTGGGAAGGAAGGAAGCCGCAAGGGCAGGGTCGCCACTCAGGATGGTGGGTGGGTGGGTGTTGGCAGGGGGGTGCACTCTCCGATGTAAAATAAAGTCCTTTTCGGTGGTCTTCTGGTGGGGGGAGAAGATGTCTTCACCTGGGAAAGCTGGAGATGCCCAGGCTCAGTCCTGCACCAGGTCTTAACGATGCCCCAATAAGATGAATTTAATTGGGGGACTTCACCTAGGCAGCTCCAGCTGTCCCAGGTCAGGCAATGGGAAGGGATGTTTAGTATGGTGTGTGCGGCCTAGTTTTAACAAAAGCCACACACACACACACACACACCCCTTGGATGTTCCGGCCTTCTTCTATTCTTCTTTCCTCCCCCCACCTACAAAACAAAGTCTCTGGGAGAGTGCACCAGAATAACACCCACCTGTAGATGAAGTTTTCTTCCTCCCTCCTTCCAAACAGATGATGGTTGTAGTGCTGTTTTCTCCCCTCTCTCCCTCTCCTAAAATGGAGGCCAATTGGGGAGGCAGTATGGAAAGGCCTCTCCTCCTCTGATGTTGATCTCCTTCTCCTCTCCTGTCCTCTCTCTCCAGGCACCTCAGTTGTAGTGGTTGTGCTGGTGGTGGTCTGCAGTCTGGTTCCTCCTCCTCTCCCTGGTCAATGAGACCACCACTCTGCTGCTGCTGCTGCTCTCCTTCTGCTGGCTGATGAGGCAGCCAAACTCACAGCACTCTCTGCTGACTTGCACTTAAATATATTCAGTGACTTGGCCTCCACAGCCTTCTGTGGTAGAGAATTCCACAGGTTCACCACCCTCTGAGTAAAGAAATTTCTCCTCATCTCAGTCCTAAATGTCCTACCCAGTATCCTGAGACTGTGACCCCTCGTTCTAGATGCCCCAGCCAGGGGAAACATCCTCCCTACATCCGGTCTGTCTAGCCCTGTCAGAATTTTATACGTTTCAATGAGATCCCCTCTCTTTCTTCTAAACTCTAGTGAATACAGGCCTAGTCGACCCAATCTCTCCTCATACGACAGTCCTGCCATCCTAGAAATCAGTCTGGTGAACCTTAGCTGCACTCCCTCTACGGCAAGTGTCATAAATCGCAAGTAACAACTCAGGAAGTACTACTGGGCGGCCAGCTGGGGCGCCGTCCAGGGAGTATAAATACTCAGGCATGGGCCCACCTTGGGCAGAGACAATCTGGAAACAGGAAGCTAGTGACTGCTAACTAGACCTCCATGTTTTGTTACAAGTTGATTAAAGCCTTGCTTTATGTTCAAGTGCGTAGTGAGTCTTTATTACGTCAATTTAATCAACTTGATATCGTCTCCACGCTTTGGGTGATTCGGAACAACCAGCTGCAACTCGAACCACAGAAGGGAACTTGGGCAAGAAACTGATCCATCATGGAAAAACTCCTTAGACCCGCTCGTCTCGACCTGGACCCGAATGCACCTGCGGCAGCAAAGGTATGGAAGCATTGGTTTCGTACCTTTAGCAACTTTCTTGAAGAATGTGGGGCGGATGTCCCTAATAAGTTACGAATGCTTATCAACTACGTGTCTCCTCATGTGTATGATTATATTGAGGACTGTATAGACTATGACACTGCTATCGAAATCTTACAGCAGCTATATGTCAAGTCCCCAAATGAAATCTTTGCTCGACACCTACTGGCCACAACTCGGCAGCAGCCTGGGGAATCACTCGATGAATTTCTCCAGAAACTTCGCAGGCTCAGCAAGGATTGTAACCTTAAAGCAGTTTCAGCTGAACAGTATCAAGAGGAACTAATCCGCGATTCCTTTATCAATGGAATCGCGTCCCCTTTTATACGTCAGCGCCTGCTGGAAAATAAAACCCTCAATTTACGGGCTGCTTATGACCAGACTTGGCCAAGAAAAATGCAGACACTTATCTCCCACCACGTGCACGGGCGGCGGCTATCTCCTTTAATAAGTCTTTCGGTAGGTCTCGGGCGGATGCCCCCACTGATGTTGACTCTACTCTAACAGACGACGACCCTACCCTAGAGGCCTTCGCTGATGACGACCCCGCCCTAGCAGCATCCTGGCAATCAGGAAGAAAGTGTTTCTTTTGTGGAGGGGCGTGCCATCACAGAAAATTTTGCCCGGCTCGTAATGTGACCTGCAATCATTGCAGCAAGAAAGGACACTTTTCCAAGGTATGCCAGTCACGGGCCTTTGCTAACAAGAAAGGCCGCTCCTCTAAAGTATACCGGTCGAGAGCTCCTGTTAGCTTCACAGCTGCTATCTATGGAGCTGCTCCTCCCCCAAGAACTACTGTTAAGGCTACAGTTGCCGAAGGGAAAATTGCCCCTCCTCCCATCACGGCTGTTTTTCCCCAAAGTTTGTCCCATGCAGCCACGAAGGTTTCAGTAAATGGGCACACTCTAAGCGCGCTAATCGACTCCTGCAGCTCTGACAGCTTCATTAGTAAGCGGGCTGTCAACAGGTTAAAACTGCACATTTATCCCTCGGACAGGCAGATTGCAATGGCTCTGACGACTCTGACCACCAATTCTTCTGGCTTCTGTCTGGTCAACCTCATCCTCAACGGCCGCACGTATCCCTCCACCCGGCTCGGAGTACTCGCAAACTTATGCAGCGATGTGCTTCTGGGACAGGACTTCCAGAAGCAGCACAAGAAGATCACTTTTGAGTTTGGAGGGTCAAGGCCGGAGCTTACCATTTCTAAGGTGCCGTTTTGTGCACTCTCGGCAGCCTTACTCGGTGAACCCTCCCTGTTTGCCAATCTTCCCCCCCGCTGTAAACCCATAGCCACCAAATCGCGGCGCTTTAGCCAAGATGATCGAGCGTTTATTGAGGCGGAAATCTCTCGCCTTTTAGTCGACGGTATTATCGAGCCATGTTCATCTCCCTGGCGGGCTCAGGTCGTCATCGTGAGGAATCCCTTAACACAACATAAAAAACGTCTGTGTATCGATTATTCGCAGACTATTAATCTATATACCGATCTGGATGCCTACCCGCTGCCACGCATAGATGACATGGTCAACAACCTTGCCAAATACAAGGTATTCTCGACCTTCGATTTAAAAAGCGCGTACCATCAGGTGCCACTGCAAGACTCCGACAAGAAGTATACGGCCTTTGAGGCCAATGGTCGGCTTTTCCAGTTTCGCCGCCTTCCATTCGGGGTCACCAATGGGGTGGCCGTCTTCCAACGGGCCATGGATGGCCTAGTCCGGCAAGAGAACTTGACGGATACCTTTCCGTATTTAGACAATATCACTATTGCCGGCCATGATCAAAAGGAGCATGACGCCAATCTTCAGAGATTTTTTGACGTACTCCGCCGTCGCCACTTAACGTTAAACGAATCCAAATCGGTGAAGTCGGTGCCATCGGTGAACATTCTTGGCTACTGGGTGGGCAACGGTGTTATTAAACCGGACCCAGAGCGACTTCGTCCACTTCAGGAGCTCCCTCCCCCGACGAACCTCGGCTCTCTTCGTCGGGCACTTGGCATGTTTGCTTATTACGCAAAATGGATACCACACTTCTCCGATAAAATACAGCCCCTGCTCCATGCGAAGTCTTTTCCATTGGAAGCTACGGCTATTTCTGCCTTTAACCTCCTCAAACGACAGCTGGAGAAAGCCACGCTTCGCTCCATTGACGAAAATCTTCCTTTTGTGGTCGAATGCGATGCATCGGAGGTGGCGATCTCCGCTACCTTGAATCAAGGTGGCCGACCCGTGGCATTCCTATCCAGAACCTTGCAGGGTAGCGAGCTCCATTACCCCCCCGTCGAGAAGGAGGCTACGGCCATCATCGAGGCTGTACGCCAATGGGGTCATTTTCTTGCTCGGCGTCATTTTACGCTTATAACTGACCAGCGCTCTGTGGCCTTCATGTTGGATAACCGGAGGCACACGAAAATCAAAAATAATAAAATTCAACTCTGGAGGATGGAGCTGGCTGCCTTTGGATATACTATCTGTTACCGACCCGGCAAACAGAACGTGGCCCCAGATACCTTCACACGGGCATTTTGCTCCTCAATGTCAACGTCGACTCTGGCGGATTTGCATATGGACTTATGCCATCCTGGTGTGACCCGCATGTTGCACTTTGTGCGCTCCAAAAATCTACCATTTTCAACCGAGGACGTAAAGAAAACATGCTCCTCCTGTAGGATTTGTGCAGAATTGAAACCACAATTCTTTCGCCCATCAGATGGCTTACTCATACATGCAATGCAGCCTATGCAGAGGCTCAGCATAGACTTTAAAGGGCCATTGCCTTCGTCGACAAGGAACACCTACCTACTTACGATGGTGGACGAGTATTCACGCTTTCCCTTCGCCTTCCCCTGCCCTAATATGCTTACCTCTACGGTAATTAAATGCCTCGATCAGGTCTTTTCCCTTTGCGGGACGGCCAATTTTATCCACACTGATCGGGGTCCCTCCTTTATGTCGAGTGAACTTAAAAGTTATCTCTCCCAACGGGGAATCGCCTCAAGTAGGACGACACCATATCACCCAATCGGTAACGGACAGGTTGAACGATACAATGCCATCATCTGGAACGCTGTCCGTCTGGCACTAAGGTCACGCAACCTGCCGGACCAGCAGTGGGAAACGGTGCTCCCCGACGCGTTACACTCTATCAGGTCTCTTCTCTCCACATCTACTAATGTCACGCCTCATGAGCGATTCTTCAAATTCCGGCGTCGCTCTACACATGGGACGTCTCTACCGTCATGGTTGGTGGCTCCAGGCCCGGTACTACTCCGGAGGTTCGTCCGGTCTGCCAAAAACGACCCTCTTGTTGACGAGGTGGAGTTAACGGAGGTAAACCCCACGTATGCGCACGTACGGTACCCTGATGGCCGGGAGACCACCGTCTCGCTCCGAGATCTGGCTCCCTGCCCAACCGGTCACACGGGCCCGAATGATGAAGGATCCCCCGACAATGATATCAACACTCCGCACCCCTATGAAAATGACGCCCCGCCTGGGACATCGGGGGATCTGCCGGCAACGCTACCGGATCAACTCAGGGAGCTGGACGCTCCCCGTAGGATGGCCACCCGAAACCAGGACGCCGGACAATCTCCAGCCACGACCCGGGATGAGGCCAGCTCAGCACCTGTGGGGACCCACACCCGGAGTCATGATATTCCCAGTCCTCCACAGGATGATCAAGATGACGCGGACTCTACTGACTTACCGGTACGGGCCAAGCGACCCAGGGACCAGGACACGGTCCGGGGAGACGTGCCTTCCAGTCACAAGCAGAGAGCTAAACGTCTGCGGCTATTTCTGGTCCGCCTAGTCCGTTAAAGGAAGATTGGACTTCCAAACCTTTTAGGGAGGAAGAATGTCATAAATCGCAAGTAACAACTCAGGAAGTACTACTGGGCGGCCAGCTGGGGCGCCGTCCAGGGAGTATAAATACTCAGGCATGGGCCCACCTTGGGCAGAGACAATCTGGAAACAGGAAGCTAGTGACTGCTAACTAGACCTCCATGTTTTGTTACAAGTTGATTAAAGCCTTGCTTTATGTTCAAGTGCGTAGTGAGTCTTTATTACGTCAGCAAGTATATCCTTTCTTAGGTAAGGAGACCAAAACGGCACACAGTACTCCAGGTGTGGTCTCACCAAGGCCCTGTATAACTGTAGTAAGACATCCTTGCTCCTGTACTCAAATCCTCTTGCAATGAAGGCCAGCATACCATTTGCCTTCCTAACTGCTTGCTGCACCTGCATGTTTGCTTTCAGTGACTGGTGTACAAGGACACCCAGGTCGCTTTGTACATCAACATTTCCTAATCTATCACCATTTAAATAATACTCTACCTTTCTGTTTTTCCTACCGAAGTGGATAACTTCACATTTATCCACGTTATACTGCATCTGCCATGTATTTGCCCACTCACCCAACTTGTCTAAATCACCTTGAAGCCTCTTTGCATCCTCCTCACAACTCACAATCCCACCTAGTTTTGTGTCATCAGCAAACTTGGAAATACAGGTTGAGCGTCCCGAATCCGGCAACCTCGGGATCGAGGCCGAGCCGGTTTTCGTGTTTTTCCGGACTTCGGAACGTGTTTCTGATGTCTGAAGTCCGGAAACGCCTGAGCCCAGGTTGCGATATTTCCGGTTTCTGGTAAGCCTCCCTCAGGGTGTCCGGATTCCGGAACTCCGGATTTTGGACGCTCAACCTGTATTACATTTGGTTCCCTCATCCAAATCATTGATATATATTGTGAATAGCTGGGGCCCAAACACTGATCCCTGCGGTACCCCACTAGTCACCGCCTGCCACCCCGAAAAAGACCCATTTATTCCTACTCTCTGTTTCCTGTCTGTTAACCAATTTTCAATCCATGCCAGTATATTACCCCCAATCCCATGTGCTTTAATTTTGCACACTAACCTCTTATGTGGGACTTTATCAAAGGCCTTCTGAAAATCCAAATACACCACATCCACTGGTTCTCCCTTATCTAATCTATCAGTTACATCCTCAAAAAACTCCAGTAGGTTTGTCAAACACGATTTCCCTTTCATAAATCCATGTTGACTTTGTCTAATCCTGTTATCACATCCTTTATAATAGACTCTAGCATTTTCCCTAATATTGATGTTAGGCTAACCGGTCTGTAGTTCCCTGTTTTCTCTCTCCCTCCTTTTTTAAATAGTGGGGTTATATTTGCCACCCTCCAATCTGCAGGAACTGTTCCATAATCTATAGAATTTTGGAAGATGACAACCAATGCATCCACTATTTCCATGGCTACCTCTTTTAATACTCTGGGATGCGGATTATCAGGCCCTGGGGATTTATCAGCTTTCAGTCCCATTAATTTCTCCAGCACTATTTTTTTTACTAATACTAATTTCCGTTAATTCCTCCTTCTTACTAGACCCTTGGTTCCCTAGCATTTCTGGGACGTTATTTGTGTCCTCTTCCGTCAAGACAGAACCAAAGTATTTGTTTAATTGCTCTGCCATTTCCTTGTTCCCCATTATAAATTCTCCCGTTTCTGACTGTAAGAGACCTACACTTGTCTTCACTAATCTTTTTTTTTTTTACATACTTGTAGAAGCTTTTACAATCCGCTTTTATGTTCCTTGCAAGTTTACGCTCATACTCTATTTTTCCCCTCTTAATCAATCTCTTGGTCCTTTTTTGCTGAACTCTAAACTGCTCCCAATCCTCAGGCTTGCTACTTTTTCTGGCAACTTTATATGACTCCTCTTTGGATCTAATACTATCCTTAATTTCTTTTGTTAGCCATGGTTGGGCTGCTTTTCACTGAAAACAATGGGGCTGTTGAAACATAGGAATAGGAGGAGGCCATTTGCCCCTTGAGGCTGTAACTCCATTCAATTAGCTCAGAGCTGGTCTGTGCCTCAACTCCATTTACTGCCTTAGCCCCATACCCCTTGATACCCTTACCCAACATTATTCAGGATCACTCTGTGGGATCATTACTAGAGGGCCAATCCTTTAGCTGGTCAATTTAACTGATGATATATTGTAAGGATTCTCCGCCCAGTGGCAATGTTCCAGTGGAATGGGACTTCCACCCTCCCGCAACACTGCCGGAACTCTAGCCCAATTCCCTGGGTCATCTGATGTGCATGGTGGGATCCCAGTGGGATTCCCAAGAGGGAGCCTGCCATTGCCTGGCTGTTGTGGAGTAGGACCACTGCTGCAGCACCAGGCTGTTAAAGGAGGTCGGAAGAAGCCGAGGTCTACAAGTAAGGTCATTGGGAGCCAGCGTGGAGAGACAGCAAGCTGCGACGGGGCCTTCTCCTGCCAGTGGGGAGACCTCAGGGTTCAGTGCAGTTAGCGGTCCCGGGAAGCAGCAGTGAGATGGGTGGACAGGAGTGAAGTGTGCCGGGGATCCAGGCGGCCAGCCAGCCTCCCTCCCCCGCCCCGGTTGCCGTGTGTAGGATGGGGGAGGAGAGGCCAGCCACATTGCAGGGGGGTTGCTTCCTGAGAATTGTGTTTGGAAAGCCCCAATGTTACACGTCTGTGTGTAATCACCGACGGTTCCTCTTTTCTAATAGCAGTATGATCCACAACAGGAAGTTCTCACAGTCAGACGACTGCAGGGTGGGCAGAAGAGATTTCAACAGATCTGGCCTGAACAGTCTCCATGTGGCACCCGGGCATTTTGCATAGAGTGCTCAAAGCAGTACTTCTCTATAAATATGACTGTTGTTTGTCGCCGCAGTTCAATTGCTGTACCGGTCAAAGTTTGCCAAAGCTGGATCCCTTTTCTCTGGTAAAGAGAAGACTTTTGAAGTGTCGTCACTGCTGTAATGTAGGGAAACACAGCTGGCAATTTACACACAGCAAGTGCCCACAAACAGAAATGTGAGTTGGTGATGTTGGTTGCTGGATAAATTAACTCCCCTACTAATCTTTGATTAGAGCCATGTGATCTTTTAAATCCACCTGAGAGAGCAGACAGAGCCTTGATTTAATGTCTCATCCAAATGACAGCACATCTCTCAGTGCAGCGCTTCCTCAGTACTGCCCCTCTGAGAGTGCAGCGCTTCCTCAGTACTGCCCCTCCGACAGTGCAGCGCTTCCTCAGTACTGCCCCTCCGACAGTGCAGCGCTCCCTCAGTACTGCCCCTCCGACAGTGAAGCGCTCCCTCAGTACTGCCCCTCCGACAGTGCAGCGCTCCCTCATTACTGCCCCTCCAACAGTGCAGCGCTCCCTCATTACTGCCCCTCCAACAGTGCAGCGCTCCTTCAGTACTGCCCCTCTGACAATGCAGCACTCCCTCAGTACTGACCCTCCCACAGTGCAGCACTCCCTCAGTACTGACTCTACCACAGTGCAGCACTCCCTCAGTACTGCCCCTCCGACAGTGCAGCGCTCCCTCAGTACTGCCCCTCCGACAGTGTGGCTCTCCCTCAGTACTGACCCTCCGACAATGCAGCGCTCCCTCAGTACTGCCCCTCCGAGAGTGCAGCGCACCCTCAGTACTGCCCCTCCGACAGTGAAGCGCTCCCTCAGTACTGCCCCTCCGACAGTGAAGCGCTCCCTCAGTACTGCCCCTCCGACAGTGAAGCGCTCCCTCAGTACTGCCCCTCCGACAGTGTGGCACTCCCTCAGTACTGCCCCTCCGACAGTGTGGCACTCCCTCAGTACTGCCCCTCCGACAGTGCGGCACTCCCTCAGTACTGCCCCTCCGACAGTGCGGCACTCCCTCAGTACTGCCCCTCCGACAGTGTGGCACTCCCTCAGTACTGTCCCTCCGACAGTGTGGCACTCCCTCAGTACTGCCCCTCCGACAGTGCAGCACTCCCTCAGTACTGACTCTACCACAGTGAAGCACTCCCTCAGTACTGACCCTCCGACAGTGCGGTGTTCCCTCAGTACTGTACAGGAGTGTCAGCCTCGATTTTTGTGCTCAAGTCTCTGGAGTGGGACTTGAACCCACAACCCTCTGACTCAGAGGCGAGAGTGCTGCCCACTGAGCCACGGCTGACACCAGGCGGTGACAATTGTTTATAAATGGATCAATAAGTGCAGCAGGATTTTCTTCAGATTCTTGTACAAACGTATCAGGGCAATTCATTCTTAGGAACATAGGGACATACGGACATGAGTAGGCCACTGAGCCCCTCGAGCCCATATCCCTTAATACCTTTGGTTAACAAAAAGCTATCAATCTCCGATTTAAAATTAACAATTGATCTAGCATCAATTGCCGTTTGCGGAAGAGGGTTCCAAACTTCTACCACCCTTTGTGTGTAGAAGTGTTTCCTAATTTCACTCCTGAAAGGTCTGGCTCTAATTTTAGACTATGCCCCTAGTCCTAGACTCCCCGACCAGTGGAAATAGTTTCTCTCTATCTACCCTATCTGTTCCCTTTAATATCTTGAAAACTTCGATCAGATCACGCCTTAACCTTCTAAATTCCAGGGAATACAACCCTAGTTTGTGTAATCTCTCCTCATAACTTAACCCTTGAAGTCCGGGTATAATCCTAGTAAAACTACGCTGCACCCAGGCCAAGGCCAACATATCCTTCCTAAGCTGTGGTGCCCAGAACTGCTCGCAGTACTCCAGGTGTGGTCTAACCAGGGTTTTGTATAGCTACATAAGAACATAAGAACATAAGAAATAGGAGCAGGAGTAGGCCAATCGGCCCCTCGAGCCTGCTCCGCCATTCAATAAGATCATGGCTGATCTGATCCTAACCGCCAATCTACTATCTACTATCACAGAACCATCTCCTGCATCTAACAGAATTGCACACACGAAATAGGAGCAGAATCAGGCTACACGGTCCCTGGGCCCGCTCCACTAGGTTATAGTCCAACAGTTTTATTTGAAATCACAAGCTTTCGGAGCTATCGATCGCCCCTTCCTCAGGTGAAGACTTACTTCACCTGAGGAAGGGGCGATCGATAGCTCCGAAAGCTTGTGATTTCAAATAAAACTGTTGGACTATAACCTGGTGTTGTGCGACCTCTCAATTTTGTCCACCCCAGTCCAACACCGGCATCTCCGCATCATGACCGCTCCACTACCCACAGGGCCATGACCGATCCGAACCTAGACTCATGTCCAAATTCCTGCCCGCTCCCCGTAACCCTTAATGCCTTTTACTTCTAGGAAACTGTCTATTTCTGTTTTAAATTTATTTAATGATGTAGCTTCTACAGCTTTTTGTGGCAGCATATTCCATGGACCTACCACCCTCTGAGTGAAGTAGTTCCTCCTCATCTCAGTTTTGAAAGAGCAGCCCCTTATTCTAAGACTATGTCCCCTAGTTCTAGTCTCACCCGTCATCGGCAACATCCTCCCGCATCCACCCGATCCAACCCCTTCACAATCTTATATGTTTCAATAAGATCGCCTCTCATTCTTCTGAACTCCAATGAGTAGAGTCCCAATCTACCCAACCTCTCCTCATATGACCACCCCCTCATCCCCGGGATTAACCGAGTGAACCTTTTTTGCACTGCCTCGAGAGCAAGGATGTCTTTCCTTAAGTAAGGACACCAAAACTGTATGCAGTATTCCAGGTGCGGTCTCACCAATACCTTGTACAACTGAAGCAATACCTCCCTATTTTGATATTCTATCCCCCTAGCAATGAAAGCCAACATTCCATTTGCCTTCTTAATCACTTGCTGCACCTGCATACTAACCTTTTGAGTTTCGTGCACCAGGACCCCCAGATCCCTTTGCACTTCAGTACTCTCCAGTTTCTTGCCATTAAGATAATAAATTGCTCTAGGATTTTTCCTGCCAAAGTGCATCACCTCACACTTTCCAGTGTTGTATTCCATCTGCCAAATCTCTGCCCACTTACTTAGCCTGTCTATGTCCCCTTGCAGGTTTTTTATGTCCTCCTCACTCACTACTTTCCCTCCCATCTTAGTATCATCTGCAAATTTTGATATGTTACACTTGGTCCCTTCCTCCAAATCGTTAATATAGATTGTAAAGAGTTGGGGACCCAGCACTGACCCCTGTGGAACACCACTAGTTACTAATTGCCAGTCTGAGAATGAACCATTTATCCCAACTCTTTGCTTTCTGTTAGATAGCCAATCCTCTATCCATGCCAGAATATTACCCCCAATCCCGTGATTTTTTACCTTAAGCAATAATCTTTTGTGTGGCACCTTGTCAAATGCCTTTTGGAAGTCTAAATACACTACGTCCACTGGTTCCCCTTTATCCACTCTATATGTTACTTCCTCAAAGAACTCCAGCAAATTTGTCAAACATGACTTCCCCTTCGTAAAACCATGCTGACTTTGTCCTATTAAATTATGATTATCCAAATGTCCTGTTACTGTTTCCTTAATAATGGACTCCAAAATTTTACCTACCACAGATGTTAGGCTAACCGGTCTATAGTTACCAGCCTTCTGTCTACTGCCCTTTTTAAATAAGGGTGTTACATTAACAGTTTTCCAGTCTGCCGGGACCTTAGCGGAATCCAGGGAGTTTTGAAAATTATTACCAATGCATCTACAATCCCTACCGCCACTTCCTTCAAGACTCTAGGATGTAAGCCATCAGGTCCAGGTGATTTATCCGCCTTGAGTCCCATTATTTTACCGAGTACCACTTCCTTAGTGATTTTGATCGTGTTTAGCTCCTCTCCCCCTATAGCCCCCTGTTTGTCCAGTGTTGGGATATTCTTAGTGTCCTCTACTGTAAAGACTGATACAAAATATTCATTCAGTGTTTTTGCCATCTCCATATTTCCCACCATTAATTTCCCGGTCTCATCCTCTAAGGGACCAACATTTACTTTAGCCACCCTTTTTCTTTTTATATAACTATAAAAACTCTTACTATCTGTTTTTATATTTTTTGCTAATTTACTTTCATAATCTATCTTCCCTTTCTTAATCAATCTTTTTTGTTATTTTTTGCTGCCTTTTAAAGTTTTCCCAATCCTCTGTCCTCCCACTAGATTTCGCTACCTTATATGCCCTTGTTTTTAGTCGAATACTATCCTTAATTTCTTTACTTAGCCACGGATGACTGTCCTTTCTTTTACACCCTTTTCTTTTCAGTGGAATATATATTTTTTGGAAGTTGTAAAATAACTCCTTGAATGTACACCACTGATCATGTGTCGTCTTACCCTTTAATCTATTTTCCCAATCCACTCTACTCAATTCCGCTTGCATACCTTCATAGTCACCTTTATTCAAGCTTAGCACGCTTGTTTGAGATCCAACCTTCTCACCCTCTAATTGAATATGGAATTCAACCATGTTATGGTCACTCATTCCAAGGGGATCCTTTACTAGGACATTTTTAATTAATCCTGTCTCGTTACACAGGACCAGATCTAAGGTTGCTTGCCCCCTGGTCGGTTCAGTTACATACTGCTCAAGAAACCCATCCCTAATACACTCAATGAACTCATCCTCAAGGCAGCCCTGCCCCATTTGATTTGTCCAATTAATATGATAGTTAAAATCCCCCATAATTATAGATGTTCCCTTATTACATGCCTCAACTATTTCCTGATTGATACTCCGTCCAACAGAGTTGCAACTGTTCGGAGGCCTATAGACTACGCCCACTAGTGTTTTTTTCCCCTTATTATTCCTTATCTCCACCCAAACTGTTTCATTATCATGATTTTTTGACCCAATATCATTACTCTGTATTACAGTGATTCCTTCCTTTATTAACATAGCCACCCCACCTCCCCTTCCTTCCTGCCTGTCCTTCCTGATCGTTAAATAACCTGGTATGTTTAATTCCCAGGCATTGTCACCCTACAGCCATGTTTCTGTAATGGCCACAATATCATAACCATATGTAGTTATTTGTGCCATTAACTCATCTATTTTGTTACGAATGCTACGTGCATTCAGATAGAGAACTTTCAAATATGCTTTGTGGCACTTAGTTCCTGCTTTTTCACTTTTTACCACTTTACTTTTTACTCCACACGCTGCAGCATAACTTCTACTCCCTTGCATTCTAGTCCTCTCGATATAAAGGCCAGCATCCCATTAGCCTTTTTGATTATTTTCTGTACCTGTCCATGACATTTTAAGTTCTTAGTTCTGAAGAGGACTTAAGCAATGGCACAAGTACTGAAGGATTAGAACAATGAGTAGATGGTGGTTTCTAAGCCTTTGACTATTTTGCCTCTAGGATATTGCACTTCCTGTGTCAAACATTGCCTAGAATACCACGCTCCCTGTGCTAATGGTTATCCTTCATTAAGGGCAAACTTCTTCTCTCTAAGTTTACAACTAATCTAGGATCTAAAGAGTAAGATGAAGCAGAAAAAGGGGGCATATGACAGATGTCAGGTTGACAATACAAGTGAGAACCAGGCTGAATATAGAAAGTTCAGAGTAGAAGTGTAATGGGAAATAAGAGGGACAAAGAGAGAGTATGAGAATAGATTGGCAGCTAACATAAAAGGGAATTCAAAAGTCTTCTATAGGCATATAAATAGTAAACGGGTAGTAAGAGGAGGGGTGGGGCTGATTAGCGACCAAAAAGGAGACCCACGCATGGAGACAGAGGGTATGGCTGAGGTAATAAATGAGTACTTTGCATCTGTCTTTACCAAGGAAGAAGATGCTGCCAAAGTCATAGTGAAAGAGGAGGTAGTTGAAATACTGGATGGGATAAACACTGATAAAGAGGAGGTACTAGAAAGGCTGGCTGTACTTAAAGTAGATAAGTCACCCACCGGAGGGTATGCATCCCAGGATGCTGAGGGAAGTAAAGGTGGAAATTGCAGAGGTATTGGGCATAATATTCCAATCCTCCTTAGATACGGGGGTGGTGCCAGAGAACTGGAGAATTGCAAATGTTGCACCCTTGTTCAAAAAGGGTGTAAGGATAAACCCAGCAACTACAGGCCAATCAGTTTAACCTCAGTAGTGGGGAAGCTTTTAGAAATGATAATCCGGGACAAAATTAACAGTCACTTGGACAAGTGTGGATTAATTAAGGAAAGTCAGCACGGATTTGTTAAAGGCAAATCGTGTTTAACTAACTTGATCGAGTTTTTGGATGAGGTAACAAAGAGGGTTGATGAGGGCAATGCGGTTGATGTGGTGTATATGGACTTCCAAAAGGCGTTTGATAAAATGCCACATAATAGGCTTGCCAGCAAAGTTGAAGCCCATGGAATAAAAGGGACAGTAGCAGCATAGATACAAAATTGGCTAAGTGACAGGAAACAAAGTAGTGGTGAACGGTTGTTTTTCGGACTAGAGGAAGGTATACAGTGGTGTTACCCAGGAGTCGGTACTAGGACCACTGCTTTTCTTTATATACATTAATGACTTGGACTTGGGAGTACATGGCTCAATTTCAAAATTTGCAGATGATACAAAACTTGGAAGTATAGTGAACAGTGAGGAGGATAGTGATAGACTTCAGGAGGACATAGACAGGCTGGTGGAATGGGCGGACACGTGGCAGATGAAATTTTACGCAGAAAAGTGCGAAGTGATATGTTTTTGTCTGAAGAATGAGGAGAGGCAATATAAACTAAATGGTACAATTCTAAAGGGGTGCATGAACAGAGAGACCTAGGGGTATATGTGCACAAATCGTTGAAGGTGGCAGGGCAGGTAGAGAAAGCAGTTAAAAAAAGCATACAGGATGATGGGCTTCATAAATAGAGGCATAGAGTACAAAAGCAAGCAAGTTATGCTGAACCTTTATAAAACACTGGTTCGGCCACAACTGGAGTATTGTGTCCAATTCTGGACACCACACTTTAGGAAGGATGTGAAGGCCTTAGAGAGGGTGCAGAAAAGATTTACAAGAATGGTTCCAGGGATGAGGGACTTCAGTTACGTGGATAGACTGGAGAAGCTGGGGTTGTTCTCCTTAGAGCAGAGAAGATTGAGAGGAGATTTGATTGAGGTGTTCAAAATCATGAGGGGTCTGGACAGAGTAGATAGAGAGAAATTGTTCCCATTGGTGGAAGGGTCGAGAACCAGAGGACACAGATTGAAGGTGATTGGCAGAAGATCCAAAGGCGACATGAGGAAAAACTTTTTTACGCAGCGATCTGGTTGTGATCTAGAATGCGCTGCCTGAAAGAGTGGTGGAGGCAGAATCAATCGTGGCTTTCAAAAGGGAATTGGATAAGTACCTGAAGGAAATTTTTTTTGCAGGGCTACGGGGAAAGGACAGGGGAGTGGGACTAGCTGAAGTGCTCTTGCAGAGAGCCAGCACGGGCTCGACGGGCCGAATGGCCTCTTTCTGTGCTGTAACCATTCTATGATTCTATCTGAAATAAAAGCAGAAAATGCTGGAAATACTCAGGTCAGGCAGCATCTGTGGAGAGAGAAAGAGGACAAGGCTCCTGTGGCCTGGGAATGTGGTGGATGAAAGTTGGTTGGACCGCAGGGGTGCGAACCACCCCACTGGCCCTGTACTCACTGGGGATCCCCACCAAGCACCAGCCCACTTCCGTTTAAACTTGTGCTATCGATCCCGTCTCTCACCCTTTATAGATTGCTGGTCTGTAGCGGGTTAAAATAGTTTGGGCAGAAACCACCGAACAAAGCAGAAAGCAGGTTTCACTTATGATTAAAGCATTGCTATGGTGAGGTTCCTTGTTTATTAACTCGTGAAAGAAAGGGACCCTTCAAATCGTTAGTAATCGACTGAGCGTTACATATATAACAGAGAAGGAAAAGGGAAGTCTCTGTTCTCAGGGTTGCTTCTTCTAAACATCTATGGATAGCTGGTCTATACTGGATTAATATTAAGTAGCCTATCATAACAGACTTAGAGATAGTCGGCAACATATTCCCCGTCTATCCTGTCGTCTCGCAGCTGAATGTCTTCATTTATAGAGCCCAGGATGTCTGAGCAATGGTGACATCATTTCTCAAAACAACAGAACAGAATTAAGGAACTGCTCAAGTTCTGATTCATAACAGACTCCTTCGAACCACATGAACACTCGAAAGCTGAGATCTGCAGCCAGACATTATCTAACGTTTGCTGCTTGGTCACAAGTCGACACTCGAGGCCGGGGCACAGTCGGTACGTGTGTACTAACAGACTTCCGCTCCTGCCCAGAAAGGCTAACTGAACCTCTGAACACTTTCATAAAAAGAAAAAGCACTTGGATGTCTATCGAGTCTTTCAGAACCTCAGGAGGTCCCAAAGCTCCCTGTTTGGGAAGCTTCTTCTCACTACCCTTTCCCACTTCTGACCAAGGCACAAGAGAAAGCTTCTCACCTCTTGGGCAATCCCTCTCTTTCCACTACCCTTCCACCTCGCTCACCTGTGCAGTCTTTGTGTGAGCCTCGGGGAGGGGAGAGGGAGACTGGGGAATGGGGGCTCGGGGGGAGAGAGACTGGGGAATGGGGGCTCGGGGGGGAGAGAGACTGGGGAATGGGGGCTCAGGGGGAG
>CM059448.1:47161854-47273767 GCA_030390025.1 Squalus acanthias | reverse complement strand
AGGTGGCGAGTGGGAGCGACACTGAGAGGAGCAGTCAGTAAAGGGCTGAGTGGGAGAGGCACTGAGAGAGGAGCAGTCAGTAAAGGGCCGAGTGGGAGAGGCACTGAGAGAGGAGCAGTCAGTAAAGGGCCGAGTGAGAGCGGCACTGAGAGGAGCAGTCAGTAAAGGGCCGAGTGAGAGAGGCACTGAGAGGAGCAGTCAGTAAAGGGCCGAGTGGGAGAGGCACTGAGAGGAGCAGTCAGTAAAGGGCCGAGTGAGAGAGGCACTGAGAGGAGCAGTCAGTAAAGGGCCGAGTGGGAGAGGCACTGAGATAGGAGCAGTCAGTAAAGGGCCGAGTGGGAGAGGCACTGAGAGAGGAGCAGTCAGTAAAGGGCCGAGTGAGAGAGGCACTGAGAGGAGCAGTCAGTAAAGGGCCGAGTGGGAGAGGCACTGAGAGAGGAGCAGTCAGTAAAGGGCCGAGTGGGAGAGGCACTGAGATAGGAGCAGTCAGTTAAGAGGCGAGAGGGAGCAGCACTGAGAGAGGAGCATTGCTGTGGTAAGGTTCCTTGTTTATTAACTCGTGAAAGAAAGGGACCCTTCAAATCGTTAGTAATCGACTGAGCGTTACATATATAACAGAGAAGGAAAAGGGAAGTCTCTGTTCTCAGGGTTGCTTCTTCTAAACATCCATGGATAGCTGGTCTATACTGGATTAATATTAAGTAGCCTCTCCCCGAGCCCCCATTCCCCAGTCAATGACACCTTCCATCACTTTGCTGATGATTGAGAATAGACTGATGGGGCGGTAATTGGCCGGGTTGGATTTGTCCTACTTTTTGTGGACAGGACATACCTGGGCAGTTTTCCACATTGTCGGGTGGATGCCAGTGTTGTAGCTGTACTGGAACAGCTTGGCTAGAGGCGCGGCTAGTTCTGGAGCACAAGTCTTCAGCACGACAGCCGGGATGTCGGCGCCCATAGCCTTTGCTGTATCCAGTGCGCTCAGCCGTTTCTTGATATCACATGGAGTGAATCGAATTGGCTGAAGACTGGCTTCTGTGATGGTGGGGACCTCAGGAGTAGGCCGATATGGATCATCCACTCGGCACTTCTGGCTGAAGTTGGTTGCAAACGCTTCAGCCTTGTGTTTTGCACTCACGTGCTGGGCTCCACCATCATTGAGGATGGGGATATTCATGGAGCCTCCTGCTCCCGTTAGTTGTTTAATGGTCCACCAGCATTCACGACTGGATGTGGCAGGACTGCAGAGCTTTGATCTGTTCCGTTGATTGTGGGATCGCTTAGCCCTGTCTATAGCATGCTGCTTCCGCTTTTTAGCATGCATGTAGTCCTGTGTTGCAGCTTCCCCAGGTTGGCACCTCATTTTTAGGTACGCCTGGTGCTGCTCCTGGCATGCTCTTCTACACTCCTTATTGAACCAGGGTTGGTCCCCTGGCTTGATGGTAATGGTAGAGTGAGGGATATGCTGGGCCAGGAGGTTACAGATTGCGGTGGAATACAATTCTGCTGCTGATGATGGCCCACATCGCCTCATGAATGCCCAGTTTTGAGCTGCTAGATCTGTTCTGAATCTATCCCATTTAGCACGGTGGTAGTGCCACACAACACGATGGAGGGTGTCCTCAGTGTGAAGATGGGACTTCGTCTCCACAATAATTATGCGGTGGTCACTGCTACCAATGCTGTCATGCATTTGCGACAGGTAGACTGGTGAGGACGAGGTTTTTCCCTCATGTTGGTTCTCTCACCACTTGTCGTAGGCCCAGACTGGCTGCTATGTCCTTCAGGACTCAGACAGCTCAGTTAGTGGTGGTGCTACCGAGCCACTCTTGGTGATGGACATTGAAGTCCCCCACCCAGAGTACATTCTGCGCCCTTGCTACTCTCAGTGCTTCTTCCAAGTGGTGTTCAACTTGGAGGAGTACTGATTCATCAGCTGAGGGAGGGCGGTAGGTGGTAATCAGCAGGTTTCCTTGCCCATGCTTGACCTGAAGCCATGAGACTTCATGGGGTCCGGAGTCAATGTTGAGGACTCCCAGGGCCACTCCTTCCCGACTGTATACCAGTGTGCCGCCACCTCTGGTGAGTCTGTCCTGCCCATGGGACAGCACATACCCAGGGATGCTGATGGAGGAGTTTGGGACATTGGCTGAAAGGTATGATTCTGTGAGTATGACTATGTCAGGCTGTTGCTTGACTAGTCTGTGGGACAGCTCTCCCAATTTTGGCACAAGTCCCCAGATGTTGGTGAGGAGGACAGGGTCGACTGGGCTGGCTGTGCCGTTGCCGTGTCCGTAGCCGGTGCCGAGGTCGATGCTGGGTGGTCCGTCCAGTTTTATTCTTATTATTGTTTTTCGTAGCGGTTTGTTACAACTGAGTGGCTTCCTCGGCCATTTCAGAGGGCAGTTAAGAGCCAAACACATTGCTGTGGGTCTGGAGTCACATATAGGCCAGACCAGGTAAGGACGGCAGATTTCCTTCTCTAAAGGACATTAGTGAACCAGATGGGTTTTTACGACAATCCTGTAGTTTCATGGTCACCATTACTGATACTAGCTTTTTATTCCAGATTTATTTAATTAGCTGAATTTAAATTCCCCAGCTGCCGTGGTGGGATTTAAACTCATGTCTCCGGATTAATAGTCCAGTAACATAACCACTATGCTACCATTGTCAGGAAGCACTTCTTCACACAAAGGGTCGTGGAAATCTGGAACTCTCGCTCCCAAAAAGCTGTTGAGGTTGGGGTCAGCTGAAAATTTCAAAACTGAGATTGCTAGATTTTTGTTAGCTCAGGGTATTAAGGGTTACGGAACTAAGGCAGGTCAATGGAGTTAAGATACAGATCAGCCATGAACTAATTGAATGGTGGAACAGGCTGAGGGGCTGACTGGCCTCCTCCTGTTCCTATGATACACATGAAATCAAAAGAATGACAGAGTTTGTGATAAAAACTGATGTTACCCTAATTGAATCATGGACCTATGTTCAGCTGTGTGGTCTGGTGGGTAATGACTACAAGTGTGGTGAGACCTTGGGCTCTCCTGCTTACTGTTTCCACTTTCGTTTTGACATATTTATTTCTGCAGTTCTTTTGTGAAATTGGGACACCCTAAGAGTAATGTGTAAGCTCATCATTCTTCAGACCAGGTCACAGAAACATGGCCAACGATGACCAGATGAGACTGGTCCTGAGGCCTGTGTTCAAACCCAACCCAAACTGCCCTCTCTCTCCCTTCCCCCTCTCACTCAATCTCGCTCTCTCTCTCTCACTCTCTCCCTCGCTCACTCCCTCTCTCACTCCCTCTTTCTCACTCCCTCTTTCTCACTCCCTCTTTCTCACTCCCTCTTTCTCACTCCCTCTTTCTCACTCCCTCTTTCTCACTCCCTCTTTCTCACTCCCTCTCTCTCTCGCTCCCCCTCTCACTCTCTCTCTCGCTCCCTCTCTCACTCCCTCGCTCACTCCCTCTTTCTCACTCCCTCTCTCTCTCTCTCACTCCCTCTCTCCCCCTCTCACTCTCTCTCTCGCTCCCCCTCTCACTCACTCTCACTCCCTCTCTCTCTCATTCATCCTCTCACTCTCTCTCACTCCCCTTCTCACTCTCTCTCTCTCTCTCTCTCTCTCACTCCCCTTCTCACTCCCTCTCTCTCTCACTCCCTCTCTCACTCCCTTTCTCTCTCTCTCTCTCCCCCTCTCACTCCCTCTCACTCTCTCTCTCACACCCTCTCTCACTCCCCTTCTCACTCTCTCTCTCTCTCCCCCTCTCACTCTCTCTCTCTCACTCCCCTTCTCACTTTCTCTCTCTCACTCCCCTTCTCACTCCCTCTCTCCCTCTCTCCCTCTCTCTCACTCCTCCTCTCTCACTCCCCGTCTCACTCCCTCCCTCTCTCTCACTCCCCCTCTCACTCCCCCTCTCACTCCCTCTCTCACTCTCCTGCTCCCTCTCTCGCTCTCTCACTATCTCCCCCTCTCACTCCCTCTCTCTCAGTCCCTCTCTCTCACTCTCTCTCAGTCCCTCTCTCAGTCCCTCTCTCCCCCTCACTCTCTCCCCCCTCACTCTCTCCCCCTCACTCTCTCCCCCTCACTCTCTGTCTCTCTCACTCTCTCTCTCACTCTCTCCCTCTCCCTCTCTCTCTCCCTCTCTCGCTCCCTCTCTCGCTCTCTCTCTCGCTCTCTCCCTCTATCTCTCACTCGCTCTCTCTCTCGCTCTCTCTCTCGCTCTCTCTCTCGCTCTCTCTCTCGCTCTCTCCCTCGCTCTCTCCCTCGCATTCTCTCTCGCTCTCTCTCTCGCTCTCTCTCTCTCGCTCTATCTCTCTCTCGCTCTCTCTCTCGCTCTCTCTCTCTCGCTCTCTCCCTCTATCTCTCTCTCGCTCTCTCGCTCTTTCTCTTGCTCTTTCTCTTGCTCTCTCTCTCGCTCTCTCCCTCTCTCTCTCTCTCGCTCTCTCTCGCTCTCGCTCTCTCCCTCTATCTCTCTCTCTCGCTCTTTCTCTTGCTCTCTCTCCCTCTACCTCACTCTCTCTCTCTCTCGCTCTCTCCCTCTATCTCTCACTCGCTCTCTCCCTCGCTCTCTCCCTCTATCTCTCGCTCTTTCTCTTGCTCTCTCTCCCTCTACCTCACTCTCTCTCTCTCACTCTTTCCCCCTCTCACACTCTCTCTCTCACTCTCTCACTCTCCCTCTCTCGCTCCCTCTCTCTCTCTCTCTCACTCTCTCACTCTCTCGCTCTCTCCCCCACTCACTCTCTCCCCCCTCACTCTCTCCCCCTCTCACTCTCTCCCCCTCTCACTCTCACTCTCTCACTCTCCCGCTCCCTCTCTCGCTCTCTCGCTCTCTCCCCCTCTCACTCTCTCCCCCTCTCACTCTCTCCCCCTCTCACTCTCTCACTCTCTCCCCCTCTGACTCTCTCCCCCTCTCACTCTCTCTCTCTCACTCTCGCTACCTCACTCTCTCTCTCCCTCTCTCCCCCTCTCTCCCTCACTCTCTCTACCTCACTCTCTCCCACTCTCTCTCTCTCCCCCTCTCTCCCCCTCTCACTGTCGTCTCTCTGCTGTGTCATAACTAACGCGGGATCACTCGGCTTTGGCGAATACAGAAAATCGGATGGGGAGGAGTGCTTAGGACAGAGCCCGGCTAACTTTCCAACTTCAAAGTCAAGTGATCCAATAATCCTGGATACAGGAACAGGCAAGTCTGCAAAATGTTCAAGGCATCACATCGGGGCTACGGTACTGTAGTAGTTATGTTACTGGACTAGTAATCCAGAGGCCTGGGTTTCTCATCCAAAAAAAGTGAGTTTAAATCCCACCCACCATGGCAGTTCGAGATTTGGATTCAGTTTAAAAAAATCCTAAAATAAAAAGCTGGTGTCAGTAAAAGTGACCACGAAGCTGTTGGATTGTGGTAACAATCCAAGTGGTTCATTGATGTTCTCCAGGAAGGAAACCTGCTGTATGGGCTACATGTGACTCCAGCCCCACATCAATGTGGTTGACTCTTAACTGCCCTCTGAAGTGGCCCAGCAAGTTCAGGGCAACTAGGGATGGGCAATAATTGCCAGCCTTGCCAGTGATGCCCACACTCTGAGAATTAATTTTTTTAAATATCCATACGTTATCATGTATAAACCTTTGGCCTTGAATTATTAAATGAGGAAAGTGCAGGTGTGGAACTGGAAACATAGACTTCCCAATGGAAAACCCTCATTCCCTGTGCTATGAAGAGGAGGAGGGTGGCGAGCTGGAAAAGGCTAACTTGGGGGCTCTTAGAGTGAGGCGACACAGAAGACATTTGTTTGCTACACATAGATACCCACTCACCAGGATTACCAGGCCAAGAAGCTCTTACATAGATTCCTTTGCACTTCCCCTCCAAGCCTATTGGGAAAATAAGCCAACAGTTGGTTGAAGATCTGCAGCTCGCTTCCACCAGCAGAGCAGCATTTTCAGGACCAGTGCTGTGAATTTATTTGCAACTGGATCCTTCCAGGGAGCCTCTGCCACATTAGTCATGCAGCAGCACTCCATTGCATGAAGGAAGGTGACAAATGCTCTAATCAGGCAGGCCGCGTACTTCATGTCCTTCCCAATGGAACTCGAGAAGCAAAGAGAAAGGGATCCCAGACCGGAGACGAGCAGGATTCCCACAGGTGCAAAAAGCAATTTATGGAACAAAAGTGACACTCAAAGCCTCATATGACAATCTTCTCAATTTTATAAACAGTTAAGGCTTTAACTAATTCTATTAATTTGCAGGTAGCGTGCGATGCCAATGACCTCATCCTGCACGTGAATGCCATATACTCAGGAAGCTACAGATTATATAGAATTTACAACACAGAGACAGGCCATTCGGCCTAACTGGTCCGTGCCGGTGTTTATGCTCCACACCAGCCTCCTCCCACCTTAATTCATCTCACCCTATCAGCAGATCCTTCTATTCCTTTCTCCCTCATGTGTTGATCTAGTGTCCCCTTAAATTAATCTATGCTGTTCACCTCAACCACTGCGTGTGGTAGCAGTTCCACACTCTCACCGCTCTCTGGGGAAAGAAGTTGCTCCTGAACGCTGCCATGGTGCTGTGACAATTTACCATGCCACCCCCCAATGACTTGGAGCCATCGATCAAGATGGTTGATTGGCTATCAGGGTTATCCTCTGCAGTCATGGTTTATGATTCCAGTAAGGCATTCACAGACAGAGGGCGACCACAGATGTAATGAGGCCCCAGATAGTACAGGAAGTGTCATAGAGCGCACGTTATGAATTCTCAATAACTCGCTTTGGGCCAGGATAAATCTGGTGGAGCCCAGCAATATACTCCAGCGAGAGCGCCGAGAATCATTGCAACTTGCTGTATACTGTGGAAGTGCAGTTTACTTTTAAGACACAAATAAAATGGCCTCTCTAAAGTAAGTAATTTAAAAAGGAAATTCAAAATGGCTGACAATAGGAGTCACCATAAGTAAATCATTCTAATTAGCTACAAGGATAGAGACAACTCGGAATTCCTTATCTAAGAAAAGCTTAGCAAAATAAAGCATCAATTAGTTCTGACCAGCTCAGGATGAGATGGGGTGAGCCATCGGCCCACGGATTGGAGAGTGAACATTGAACAAAGGGGTCTCATAAGGAAGATCGGGTTATCTGATCTTTAAGGAATTTCTGCTCGTTATTATAACGAAAACCTATGCAATAACTCACAAGTTTGTGCTTCATTACTCAGGATGTTTAATGTTATGTCAAATGGCCTGTTCTGTGTTCTTTTTTTTGTATAAAATATGTTCAAATCTTGTAGGATTCGAAGCATTCTGACATAGCAACTTGACTGTGTCAGAACCTTCCCTTGTAACAAGTAAACTTTATTAAAAAGCCTTCTTTGACACGATTTTATGTGTTCTACTCGGTATGTAAACTTCGACAATACTACCTAACATTGTAATTAAGAAAGGCTTGGTGCCTGTGGGTGCTGAAAGTGATGATGTGGGGAAGGGCCTCCGTCCCCACACCATGTGGAGGTGGCACAGGATGGGGAGAATGTGGAGCAGGAGAGCCAGCAGCCAATTTCATCAGTACCGCCTCGTACAAAGAAGGAAAGAAAAAGCTTGCATTTATATAGCACCTTGCACAACCCAAAGTGCTTCACAACCAACAAAGCACCTTTTTTTTTAAAGTGTAGTCACTGTTGTGATGTGGGAAATGCAGCAGCCACTTTGTGCACAGCAAGCTCCCACAAACAGCAATGAGATAATGACGAGATAATCTACTTTTTTAGTGATGTTGGTTAAGGGATAAATATTGGCCAGGACACCAGGGAGAACTCCCCTTGCTCTTCTTTCAAATAGTGCCATCACATCTGTGCACAAGAGAGCCCAAGGCTACTAGATGCTGCAGATAAGACAGAAGTAGGTTTAAGGAATGAAACACAGGTAATTTAAAGCTTTGCAGAATTCCTCTGCCGATTTGCTCCTGCCAAATACTTTCACATCTGTCTTTCTGCCATTTTTTGTGGGGCTGGTCCCTGTCAACAACAACTTGTATTTATATAGTGCCTTTAACATAGTAAAACGTCCCAAGGCACTTCACAGGAGCGATTATCAAACAAAATTTGACACCGAGCCACATAAAGAGATATTAGGGCAGGTGACCAAAAGCTTGGTCAAAGTGGTGGGTTTAAAGAAGCATCTTAAAGGAGGAAAGAGAGGTAGCGAGGCGGTGAGGTTTAGGCAGGGAATTCCAGAGCTTAGGGCCTAGACAACAGAAGGCATGGCCACCAAAGGTTGAGCGATTATAATCAGGGGTCCTCAAGAGGTCAGAATTAGAGGAGTGCAGATATCTCGGGGGGTTGTGGGGCTGGAGGAGATTACAGAGATAGGAAGGGGCGAGGCCATGGAGGGATTTGAAAACAAGGATGAGAATTCTCTTCAGATAAGCCCCAAAAGGGGTTTACCATTGGAGATTCCCCTGTACCTCCCCATTGAAGAAGAGGATGAGTGGAGGGCGGCCGTGAGGCTGTACCAAAGATGCAGGGCACCACACCAAGAGGGCACAGCAAAGATGCTCTGACCTACATTTGGCAGGGAGCAACTTGAATAGGAAGCACATTTCCTGGCTCCAAGACACATTCATGTCACACTGATATAGGAGACCTTCTGGCCACTGCACAAACATCTGCCTCTCTTCAGGCCATGATCCACAGAACTATCAAAGTTTACACACAGATGGAGGCCATTCAGCCACTCCCTGTGGCAAAGCCATCTCTGTAAAGAAACTTCTTGCATTCTCTTAGTGATAACTTTAAATTGATAATCCCTCATCCAAACCAGAGGAAATAGTCTTCTGCCATTCACATTATCAAAACCCTTCACAATTTTAAAAACCTCTATTAAATCTCCTCTTCAACTTCTCTGCCCCAGTGGTGGTAGTTCCAGGGTCTCAAGTATCTCATAACTAGAGTTTCCCGCCCACCCCGGTATAACCTCTGGTGAATCGACATGCGTGCTCTCTATGGCTTTAATGTCCTTTCTACAATGGGGTGCCCAAAATGGCACGCAGTGCTCAAACTCCGCCTGACCAGTATTCTGTCACTGGGCTAGAAATCCGTCCCGGGCGGAGGCGCTAAGTGGGCGGGATCGATCGGCCGCCCGTTATACACAGCGCCTGATATTCGCTTCCACTGCGGTCAGGTTTCTGTGCAAGGGCAAAACTGGACCCATCACTGACCCCTGGGATGCACCACTTTTAATCCTTCTCCAATCCAAGTAACACCCCTTTACCCTAACTCTGAGTCCTCTTCATCAACCAGCTTTCTATCCAGCCTACTGCATCTCCATGCCTGAAATTCCCTCCCAAGCCTCTTGAGATAATTTATCAAATGCCTTCTGAAAATCCATATACATTATATTTACTATATTTATTTCAGCTATCTGATTGGTCATTTCTTCAAAACACTATTAAATTTGTGAAACACGCCTTGCCTTTAACAAATCCAAGCAGACTATTCTCAATTGAATCATGCATCTCTAACGGCTCACTACTTTCATTTTGAATGATGGAAGTGAGAATAATGGTGTGCTAAACGGGGCCATGGAACCATTGTTACAGATCACAATAGGAAAGAAATTGGTTGTGTAAAATTAGCAGAGCTGAAGGTGAACCAATCACTGGGCGCTGAAGGTGAACCAATCACTGGGCCCTGATGGCAAGGACCCGGAGCTGCTGAAATAAGTCAGAGGGGAGATAGCAGAGGCTCTGGCCACAATTTTGCAATCAGGAAGGTGACCATGAGGCTAAAGGAGTGGTGTGAGAAGGAGGGGGTCCATATCATGGGACACTGACACCAGTACTGGGACAGGAGGGAGCTTTAGCATTGGGACGGTCTACACCTCAACCGGGCTGGGACCAGGGAACTAGCGGAAAGGATAAATAAGGTGGTAAAAAGGACTTTAAACTAATAAATGGGCAGGAGGCCTCAGTCAGAAACAATAGCAAAAATGATAGTTTAAAGATTTAAAAAAGGATAAGAGCAGAGTTCAGGTCACAAACAGTGATTTAGATTCTCCAGGTGCAGGAACACTAAAATAACTAAAGTACTTACAGCGGGAGTGACAATAAGAAACGTGTTAACTTGTTTAACAATGTTTAACTTAACAGAAAGCAGAGACTCGGGATAAATGGGTCATTTTCTGGTTGGCAAACGGTAACTAGTGGGGTGCCACAAGGATCGGTGCTGGGACCCCAACTATTTACAATCTACATTAATGACTTGGATGAAGGGACCGAGTGTAATGTAGCCAAGTTTGCGGATGATACAAAGATGGGTGGGAAAGCAAGTTGTGCAGAGGACTCAAAGAATCTGCAAAGGGATATAGACAGGCTAGGTGAGTGGGCAAACATTTGGCAGATGGAGTATAATGTGGGAAAGTGCGAGGTTATCCACTTTGGCACGAAAAATAAAAAAGCAAACTATTATTTAAATGGAGAGAGATTACAAAATGCTGCAGTTCAGAGGGACCTGGCGGTCCTTGTGCATGAAACACAAAAGGTTAGCATGCAGGTACAGCAAGTAATCAAAAAGGCAAATGGAATGTTGGCCTTTATTTCAAGGAGGTTGGAGTATAAAAGCCGGGAAGTCCTGCTACAACTGTACAAGGTATTGGTGAGACCACACCTTGAGTACTGCGTACAGTTTTGGTCTCCTTATTTAAGGAAGGATATACTTGCATTGGAGGCAGTTCAGAGACAATTCACTAGATTAATTCCAGAGATGAGGGGGTTGACTTATGAGGAAAGGTTGAGCAGGCTGGGCCTATACTCATTGGAATTTAGAAGAATGAGAGGTGATCTTATCGAAACATATAAGATACTGAGGGGGCTCGACAGGGTAGATGCAGAGAGGATGTTTCCCCTCATGGGGAAATCTAGAACTCGGGGGCACAGTCTCGGAATAAAGGGTCGCCCTTTTAGAACTGAGATGAGGAGGAAATTCTTCTCTCAGAGGGTCGTAAATGTGTGGAATTCTCTGCCCCAGAGAGCTGTGGAGGTTGGGTCATTAAATACATTTAAAGTGGAGATAGACAAATTTTTGCAAGATAAGGGAGTGAAGGGTTATGGGGAGCGGGCTGGGAAGTGGCTTTGAGCCCGAGACCAGCCATGATCTTATTGAATGGCAGAGCAGGCTCGAGGGGCCAAGTGGCCTATTCCTGCTCCTAGTTCTTATGTTATGTTTAAAGACAGTATCAGGGCAGAAGGATGGGTTAGGGTATCTTGCCCAAATAAGAGTTTTATATACTAACGCACGGAGTATAAGAAATAAATTGAGTGAATTAGAGGCTGAAATACAGCTTAGAGAGTATGGGGGAGAAATTCATATACTTACTACCACCTGTTAGCACCAGCGATTCTCGAAAAAATGGTGGCCAGCTGGAGGGGGTCCCCGTGGCGGCCGCCATATTCGTGGGCCCCTTAGCGCTGCCGGTTACTGGCAGAGCCCTGTAAAACATCTGGTGGCATGGTGACGTCAGTTAGCGTGCAAGGCCGACTTAACGTCACCTACGCAAACATCAACCCTAGCGCTCAATTCAGCGCTGGGGCCTAAGCACACCAGGTTAACCTGGTGCACAATCAGGCTGACTGACGCTGACAGGGGCGATATCAGCAGCTGTTAAAGGGACGCACACATCAATCAGGTAAGTTTGAATGGAAGGGTTTGGACTGGGTTTTTTGGATTTTATTGAAGTGGTGGCTTGCTGCAATATATGTGAAAAGTTTTGTAAGTGTTTTGGGAGTGCTGCTGGACGCTTGCAAGGGCCCGGATGGTAAATGAACACCTTTGAGAAGACAGAACATGCTGTGAATACTCAGCAGGTCACATTACATCCATGGAGATCACGTCTCAGGTCGACATGCTGCCTGACCAACTGAATATTTGCAGCATCTTCTGCTGTCATTTCACATTTACAACATCCGCTTGCAGATGGAAGAAGAAGACGCAGAAGAGGAAGCCGAAGAGGAGGAATCAGATGGAAGGATGCATCCCAAACACCCCTTTGTGGCCGGATATCCAGGATGGAATCATTCGCCCGTGGTCCCACTGGCTGGACAGGCTGCCTCTTCTTGGGTGTGTGAAATGAGGAAGGCACAAGGGTGGAGTTGTGCTGATGGGAGGGCGGGATACCTAGAGGTGCATGCCAGAAGGGGGATAACGTATGAGGATACCAGCATCTTGTATCCTTTCAGCCCCACCGCTGGCCGAGGGCTCAGCCATGCCTCTGCCAAGAATGGCCTGCACCGTCTCCTCCAAGGGGGTGAGGTGAGGTTAGGAATGGGAGATGTGCCTCGTCATTGGTGCAGATTGTTGGTAGCTGAGTGATTGGGGTCGTGCATTGAGCAGTGTGTGAGGCTAGTGGTGCAGTTGGTAGGAGGCAGCTTTTGAAGGTGCATTCACTGACCTTGACCAGTGGTCTGAGGTCATGAAGCTTCTTTGGGCACTGGAACCAGGTGGTGGGGGCGACACTGCTGGCAGTGACGGCGTCGGTGATCTGATCTCACATTGTTCTTTCTGGAGGGCCTCCTGGCCCCTGTGGGTCGAGGGCCTGTCTTGCAGTGTTGACCCCCTGCACAAAGCTGGAGTGCTGTGTGAGAGACCCTCGGTGCCCCTTCCCTGTCTTGCTGAGCCATTTGTGTTAGTGCTGAGGCAGTTTTCCCATTTGTTCAGTTTAGGAAGGTAATTCAGCTTTAAGAGCTGAATAATCACATTTGGAACTTCTTTTAAATATTGAATATTTGTAAAAAGACAGAAAGGGCTGAAAAATGTACTGAATCAGTGCATTTTATTTTATCTTGCTTCAATGTGCGTGGCCCCTTTAAATTTCAGAGCTCCTCACTGCCCACAATGCACTGCGAGCGTCACAGCCTTGCGCACAGACGCTCGGGGAAGCAGCAACGCCGCACCAGGACTACAAATTAGTCCCGGATCCCTCGTGCAATGTCACCAGGACGGCGTTGCACCTAAGGTTAGCGTTGCGCCACCTACCTCCATGCCCCCCACACCAATTTACCTTGGTTAGCACTGCGGCCATTTCAGTCGGCTGTTAACGGCAGTTGGCGGTGACATCAATTTTTCCCCCGATGACCTGTTGGCCATTACGGAGACATGGCTGCAAGCTGGTCATGATTGGGAGTTAAATATTCCAGGTTATTAGCTCTTTAGAACGGATAGGAAAACTGGAAGAGGAGGAGGGGTAGCCCTATTGATTAAAGACACTATAACAACATTAGTAAGAGAGAATATCGGTAAAGGAAAGCAATCAGCGGAGACTCTGTGGTTAGAATTGAGGAATGAGAGGATTTCAAACTGTAATGGGAGTTGTCTACAGGCCTCCTGATAGCAGCAATGAAGTGGCAGAATGGAGTAATTCAGAGATTAGAGAGGCTTGTAGCAAAAGCAGAGTTGTTTTAATGGGAGACTTTAATTTTCATATAGATTGGGAAGAGTAGAGTAGCTCAAGTCAGAAAGGTAATGAATTTCTTGAGTGCATTCAAGATGGGTAGATAGGAGACAGAGAGTAGGAATAATGGGTATGCGCTCGAATTGGAAGGAAGGGACTAGAGGTGTCCCACAAGGATCTGTGCTGGGGCCTCAACTATTCACCATATTTATTAATGACTTAGATAACACAATAGAGAGCCATATATCCAAGTTTGCCGAGGACACAAAGATTGGTGGCATTGTCAGTAGTGCAGACGAGACTATAAAATTACAAAGAGACATTGATAGATTAGGTGAGTGGGCAAAACTGTGGCAGATGGATTTCAATGCAGCGAAGTGTGAGGTCATCCATTTTTCACCAAAAAAGGACAGATCTGAGTATTTTTTAAATGGTGAAAAGTTAGGAACAGTGGAGGTCCAAAGAGATTTAGGGGTCCATGTACACAGTTCACTAAAATGTAATGGCCAGCTACAAAATATAATCAAAAAGGCTAATGGAATGTTAGCCTTTATATCTAGAGGGCTGGAATATAAAGGGGAGGAAGTTTTGCTGCGCTCACTATTTCCCAGTTGCTGTGCTCACTATTTCCCAGTTGCTGTGCTCAGTATTTCCCAGTTGCTGTGGTCTCTATTTCCCAGTTGCTGTGCTCACTATTTCCCAGTTGCTGTGGTCTCTATTTCCCAGTTGCTGTGCTCACTATTTCCCAGTTGCTGTGCTCACTATTTCCCAGTTGCTGTGCTCACTATTTCCCAGTTGCTGTGGTCTCTATTTCCCAGTTGCTGTGCTCACTATTTCCCAGTTGCTGTGCTCACTATTTCCCAGTTGCTGTGCTCACTATTTCCCAGTTGCTGTGCTCAGTATTTCCCAGTTGCTGTGCTCAGTATTTCCCAGTTGCTGTGCTCACTATTTCCCAGTTGCTGTGCTCAGTATTTCCCAGTTGCTGTGGTCTCTATTTCCCAGTTGCTGTGCTCAGTATTTCCCAGTTGCTGTGCTCACTATTTCCCAGTTGCTGTGCTCACTATTTCCCAGTTGCTGTGCTCAGTATTTCCCAGTTGCTGTGGTCTCTATTTCCCAGTTGCTGTGCTCAGTATTTCCCAGTTGCTGTGCTCACTATTTCCCAGTTGCTGTGCTCACTATTTCCCAGTTGCTGTGCTCACTATTTCCCAGTTACTGTGGTCTCTATTTCCCAGTTGCTGTGCTCACTATTTCCCAGTTGCTGTGGTCTCTATTTCCCAGTTGCTGTGCTCACTATTTCCCAGTTGCTGTGCTCACTATTTCCCAGTTGCTGTGCTCACTGTTTCCCAGTTGCTGTGCTCACTATTTCCCAGTTGCTGTGCTCACTATTTCCCAGTTGCAGTGCTCACTATTTCCCAGTTGCTGTGCTCACTATTTCCCAGTTGCTGTGCTCACTATTTCCCAGTTGCTGTGCTCACTGTTTCCCAGTTGCTGTGCTCACTATTTCCCAGTTGTTCTCCTACTTTCACATTGCCTCTTTGCCCCACCTCATTTCCCAGAATGAACTCGAGCATTTCTGCTTTCCTTGTTGAATAGATTCCAAAAAGTGCTCATCACTTTGGCCAAATACATGACCTTTATCCCAGTCCATCTTGGGATAGTTAAAATCACCCAATCGTCTCGCTCTGTTGTTCTTACATATCTCTTTGACCTGTCTGCAGATCTCCACCTCTGTCTCACCTTCACACTATGTAGCCTTAATGTACATTAGGCTTCCCCTGTTGTCAGCATGTGAAATGTGAACCCAACCCTAATCTGGTGCTGTGCCCAGACACTGCCCGGGTGACGGGCGTGCCTGAGGCGGCTAGCTGCTGTGTCTTTATATGAGCTGCTTGAGCGTATCTGATGGCAGCTGAGATGGGCCAGGTGCAGCCAGGTCAGGGAGTTTTTTCCAAATTTGTTTTCCCTAATTAGCCTAGGTTTTTATCTGACTTCTCGCCTCTGCCAGGATGGTTTTTGGGTGGGGTAGGGTGCATGTTTTGTGATGCACACGGTATCACTATGTGTGGGACAGGATGGATGGACTGGAGGGTCTTCTCCTGTCCGTCATTGTCATATGTTCGCAGGACGGAGGCTTGGCAGCGAGCACCTGTTGCCAGTCTCTCTCTCTCTGCTGGAACGGACCGTCTTCTCCTTTAAAACTGTAGAAAACGTGTGAATGTCCTTTGGTTACCAGGAGATCCAGTGAACATGCAGAGCATAATGGTGGTGGTGACAAGTGCATGTACCCAAACTACACACCAGGTAAGGCTTCTAGTAGAGTGAAAGTATGGAAGAACGTGACTAAAGCAAGATGGAAGCTGAAGGCTGGAGATGGAAAGGGTGGCTGGCTACCTCCCCGATGGTGAGCCATCGAAATACTTCAATGCAGTGAGGGAAAGGAGGGTGTCAGTGGCAGGCATGTTCAGTCCTGCATTGAAGGAAAATACAGGAAGTAACATGAGGAGAAAACGCAAGAGGTGCCAAAGGATGAGTAAGAGGAAAACAAAAAATGAACTCAACTGAGAGGAAGATGAAACCAACCAGGAAGATCCAGACGTGCTTGTGTGCAGCATGAACACCGGCACAGCCCAGCTGGGCCGAATGGCCTGTTTCTGTGCTGTACATTCGATGTAATGAACGTTCAATAAAATCAGAGCAGCAAAAGGCAAATGCTGCAGATTAGAGCGACTCAGTTTGGAACAGTGACTGAGCTACTTGTGCAGACACGGTCAGACTGAGGCGGGTCTTGTACTGGACTCGGTGTCACTGCAGGGGTCACACCGCTCGGCTTCAGTCAGCCTTCCGTCCATTGAATGATACTACCTTCATTGTCTTACTATGTATCCAAAGTCACCTTGCATCGTTGAGCAAGGAGCAGTGTAAGCAAGTGGTACGAGGTTTGAAATAAAGCACCAGGCAGAACAATGGGGCAGACAGGGTTTTATTAATGATTAATGTATTACTACACTCAGCCAACAGTATCAAAAGATGATCTGGTCATTATCACATTGCTGTTTGTGGGAGCTTGCTGTGCGCTAATTGGCTACCGCGTTTCCTACATTACAACAGTGACTACACTTCAAAAGTACTTCATTGGCTGTAATGTGCTTTGGGACATCCTGAGGTTGTGACAGGCGCTATAGAAATGCAAGTCTTTCTTTCTTCTTCTTTCAACTCAAGCAGTGCACCTAATTGCACCATCTCAGAAATTCCAACTCTTGAGCAATACTCAAGATCTATTTTAGAAAAGGATAGCAGACACAAGTCACAAACCTGCCCGAGCCATGGGACTCACTGGCAGTGTAATCTCAGACATGCAAATTGCCCAGAAACCTTTTGTGTTGAACCCTTGTGGTTATGGAGGCAATGAGTGATAGCGCGGGGGGACTGGTACACATTCAGGTTCCTTGTGTCAAATACTCAGCGCCAAACCTCAAGAACGTCTGGTCCAGCCACTGAACCACCCAGCCCCGGCCCACACACTGCTCCGGCTCCTGCTCCGGCTCCGGCTCCGGCTCTGGCTCCTGCTCCTGCTCCAGCTCCGGCTCCGGCTCTGCACTCCCCTCCTGCTGTATGCTCAGTTGCTTCCCTCCTTCACAGATGCACTTTCTAGCACTGCATTCACTTTGTGCTCATCAGTTCTACTTTTCCTTTAAACACAACTACCCATGTCCTCACCATCAATGATGCGGAGATGCCGGTGTTGGACTGGGGTGGACAAAAGTGAGAAGTGGCACAACACCAGGTTATAGTCCAACAGTTTTATTTGAAATCACAAGCTTTCGGAGCGCTGCTCCTTCGTCAGGTGAAGTGAAGGAATACGAATCGGCAAAGCATATATAGACAGAGAACAATGCCTGTGCAGCGTACAATGTCAGACGACTACAGTTAGTCTTTCTGACTGCCTTTTATCACACCCAGGTGGTGCCACAGAGATCACTGACCACAGGTGTTGCTGCAGCCACACCGTTTGAGCCACAGGAACTAACTGTGGTATAAAACACCCCCCACACACTGACACAACACAGGTAAATGTACTTCACGTGGATATTTACTTAACAAACATCTCCCACCATTCAGTGACCAAGGAAGTAAAGCAGCCACAACGATCAAAACACTCACACTCTCTCTGCTTTTCATCTCACCATTAAACGCACAGACAGCTCACCCTTCACATGCACACGCCGTGTGAATACGAGCACTGAGCTCACATGACCAGCAACTGTGCTTTTACTCATTTTTATTTACCAATCAGAAATGAAATTCGCCACATATGGCTAGTGGCTGATGTACTGGGCAAAAACTGAGCAGAACTCTGCCGTTCAGCAGCCTGTTCCAGCATCAGATAATTGAATAAGTTCCACGAAACAAGGCAAAAAAATGACTTTCAATTCCTCCGAAAACCACCACCACTTTTTTCTTTAAAATAAAATGCTTCCCTCACAAAATAGAACTTATATCCAATGTCCCATCTGAGCTCTGTCAGCCGCGTCGTGCAGTACTCCGGCCAACACACTCATTTCTATTTCCAATGTTCCCCACACTGCAGACAGTGACTTATAGACATTCACTGTCCCAAAGAGTGAAAGGAAATCAGAGTGTCCGTTACCCTGAAATAATGTCCCGAGGCCAGGACACACAGCTGACCAGCCCAGCCCTGCAAACAATTTAAAATGACATCCAGTCTCACCAGGGATACAATGAACAAACCAACCTTGTGACTGAAGACAACGAGTCTGAGCTATCACACACAACATCGAGACAGTCCTCAAAGTAAGTGCTCCAAACAAACTATCAGAAAATAATGGAAATAAAATGAATTACAAGGTAATATTTGTTAGGGGAACTGAGGCTGTACTCACCCTCCTCACAGATGCAATGCTAGTATTGACAGAGTGACTCTGTTGAAAGCACAGTTAGAATTAGAACCACAGGAAACAGCGAACACCCGGGCTCCCAGGAAGATGACCGCGTACAGCCGAATCTGAGATCGTTTCAGATAAGGCAGGAGGAGCACTGTGTGTGCAGGAAATCACTCACGATTAAACAAACTAAAGGGATGACAAGGCAAGTTCACCAATCCTGTGCTCCCAACGTGAAATGCACTCAACAACAACAACTTGTATTTATATAGCGCCTTTAACATAGTAAAACGTCCCAAGGCGCTGCACAGGAGAATTAAAAGACAAAAAATTTGACACCGAGCCACATAAGGAAACATTTTTTGAAGAGGTAACAGAGAGTAGACAATAGTAATGCAGTAGATGTAATTTATCTAGATTTTCAAAAGGCCTTTGATAAGGTACCCCATAATAGACTGATGAACAAGGTCAGAGAATGCGGAATAACAACAGAAAACGCTGGAAAAACTCAGCAGGCCAGGCAGCATCCGTGGAGAGAGAAACAGAGTTAACGTTTCAGGTCGAAACCCTTCGTCAGAACTGGAAATAGCAGGAAATGAAATAGATTTAAGGCAAGGATAAAGCTGGGAACAGGGGGAGGGGATGAAAGAACAAAAGGAGAGATTAAGAGACATTAAGAGATATGCAAGGCAAGAGGAGGTGTTAATGTAACAGGTTGAGGCTAAAAGAAGTGTGAAATGCACTGGCAGAATGAAGGACAGCTGCCAGCTTCTAGGAGGGAAAAAAAAGGGGGGGGGCAAAACAAAAGGGTGGATGAAAAAATAAAATATAAACGTGATAGGGGCCGAGGTTATGATCTAAAATTGTTGAACTCGATATTGAGTCCAGAGGGCTGTAGCGTGCCTAAACGAAAGATGAGGTGCTGTTCCTCGAGCTTACGCTGCGCTTCCGTGGAACAGTGTAATAGGCCGAGGACGGTGAGGTCAGAGTGGGAGTGGAGCAGAGAATTAAAGTGACAGGCGACCGGGAGCTCGGGGCCCCCCTTACGGACTGAACGGAGGTGTTCCGCAAAGCGGTCACCCAATCTGCGTTTGGTCTCCCCAATGTAGAGGAGACCACATCGTGAGCAGCGAATACAGTATACTAAATTGCAGGAAGTACAAGTAAATCGCTGTTTCACCTGGAAGGGGTGTTTGGGGCCCTGGACAGTGGGAAGGGGGGATGTATAAGGGCATGTGTTGCATCTCCTGCGCTTGCACGGGAAGGTGCCGGGCGAGGGGGAAGGGGTGTTGGGGGTGGTAGAGGAGTGGACTAGGGTGTCGCGGAGGGAGCGGTCCCTGCGGAATGCTGAAAGGGGAGGTGAGGGGAAGATGCGTTTGGTGGTGGGATCACGCTGGAGGTGGCGGAAATGGCAGAGGATGATCCGTTGAATGTGGAGGCTGGTGGGGTGAAAGGTGAGGACAAGGGGAACTCTATTGTGGTTCCGGGAGGGAGGGGCACGGGTGAGGGCAGAAGTGCGGGAGATAGAATGGACACGGTCGAGGGCCGTGTCGACCACGGTAGAGGGGAATCCTCGGTTGAGGAAAAAGGAAGACATGTCGGAAGCACTGGTATGGAAGGTGGCATCATCAGAGCAGATGCAGCGGAGACGGAGAAACTGGGAGAATGGAATAGAGTCCTTACAGGAGGCGGGGTGGGAGGAAGTGTAGTCCAGGTAGCTGTGGGAGTCAGTGGGCTTGTAGTGAATGTTAGTCAATAACCTATCCCCAGAGATGGAGACGGAGAAGTCGAGGAAGGGAAGGGAAGAGTCAGAGATGGACCATGTGAAGGTGAGGGAAGGGTGGAAATTGGAAGCATAGTGAATGAAATGTTCTAGTTCAGGGCGCGAGCAGGAGACGGCACCGATACAGTCATCAATGTACTGGAAAAAGAGGTGAGGGAGGGGACCCGAGTAGGACTGTAACAAAGAGTGTTCCACATATCTCACGAAAAGGCAGGCATAGCTAGGACCCATGCGGGTACCCATAGCAACACCTTTAATTTGGAGGAAATGGGTGGAGTCAAAGGAGAAGTTGTTCAATGTGAGAACAAGTTCAGCCAGGCGGAGGAGGGTGGTGGTGGATGGGGACTGGTTGGGCCTCTGTTCAAGGAAGAAGCGGAGCGCCCTCAGGCCATCCTGGTGGGGAATGGAGGTGTAGAGGGATTGTACGTCCATAGTGAAAAGGAGGCAGTTGGGGCCGGGAAACTGGAAACTGTTAAAATGGCGGAGGGCATCGGAAGAGTCGCGGATGTAGGTGGGAAGAGACTGGACAAGGGGAGAAAAAATAGAGTCGAGATAGGAAGAGATAAGTTCCGTGGGGCAAAAACAGGCTGAAACGATGGGTCTACCAGGGCAGTCCTGTTTGTGGATCTTGGGAAGGAGGTAGAAGCGGGCTGTGCGGGGTTGGGGAACTATGAGGTTGGCGGCCGTGGGGGTAAGATCTCCAGAGGAGATGAGGTCAGTGACGGTCTTGGAAATGGTGGTTTGATGTTCGGTAGTGGGGTCATGGTCCAGGTGGAGGTAGGAGGAGGTGTCAGAGAGTTGGCGTTCAGCTTCCGCTAGGTAGAGGTTGGTACGCCAAACAACAACAGCACCACCCTTGTCAGCAGGTTTAATGACAATGTCGGGGTTGGATCTGAGGGAATAGAGTGCTGCAAGTTCAGAGGGAGGTAGGTTGGAGTGAGAGAGGGGAGCAGAGAAATTGAGACGGCCAATGTCACGCCGGCAGTTGGCAATGAAAATATCTAGAGAGGGTAAGAGGCCAGAGGGAGGGGTCCAGGTAGAACGGGAATTCTGAAAGCGGGAGAAAGGGTCAGCCGTACGGGGGGAAGACTCCTGGCCAGAGAAGTGGGCACGGAGGCGAAGGCGGCAGAAAAAGAGCTCAGCATCGTGCCGAGCTTGAAATCCCTCCTAGAAGCTGGCAGCTGTCCTTCATTCTGCCAGTGCATTTCACACTTCTTTTAGCCTCAACCTGTCACATTAACACATTAACACCACCTCTTGCCTTGATCATCTCTTAATGTTTCTTAATCTCTCCTTTTGTTCTTTCATCCCCTCCCCCTTTTCCCAGCTTTATCCTTGCCTTAAATCTATTTCATTTCCTGCTATTTCCAGTTCTGACGAAAGGTCTTCGACCTGAAACGTTAACTCTGTTTCTCTCTCCACGGATGCTGCCTGGCCTGCTGAGTTTTTCCAGTGTTTTCTGTTGTTATTTCGGATTTCCAGCATCTGCAGTATTTTGCTATCGTATTAGAGAATGCGGAGTCAGGGGACAAGTAGCAGAATGGATTGCTAGCTGGTTTTAAGACAGAAAGCAGAGTGTAGGGGTAAAGGGTAGCTATTCACAGTGGCAGAAGGTGGGTAGTGGCATTCCACAAGGATCAGTGCTGGGACCACTGTTCACAATTTATATTAATGATTTAGACTTGGGAATCAAAAACACAATTTCTAAATTTGCGGATGACACCAAATTGGGGGGGATAGTCAATACTGAGGAGGACTGCAACAAGTTACAGGAGGACATTAATAAACTTGCAGAATGGGCATATCATTGGCAAATGAAGTTCAACACAGATAAATGTGAGGTATTACATTTTGGTAGGAAGAATAGGGAGGTCACTTATCACTTGGAGGGTGCGAGTCTGGGTGGGGTAGAGGAACAAAGGGATCTTGGAGTACAAATACACAAATCACTAAAAGTAGCGATACAGGTTAGCAAGGCCATAAAAAAAAACAAGCACTAGGGTTTATTTCTAGAGGGATTGAATTGAAAAGTAGGGAAGTTATGCTAAACCTGTATCGAACCTTGGTTAGACCACACTTAGAGTACGGTGTACAGTTCTGGTCGCCACATTATAAAAAGGATATAGAGGCACTGGAGAGGGTGCAGAGAAGATTTACAAGGATGATACCTGAAATGCGAGAGGATACATATCAGGAAAGGATGAACAGGCTGGGTCTCTTTTCTCTTGAAAAAAGAAGGCTGAGGGGTGACCTAATAGAGGTCTTTAAAATTATGAAAAATTTTGATAGAGTAGATACAGAGAGAATGTTTCCACTTGTGGGGAAGAGCAAAACTAGAGGCCATCAATATAAGATAGTCACCAAGAAATCCAATAGGGAATTGAGAAGAAACTTCTTTACCCAGAGAGTGGTGAGAATGTGGAACTCGCTACCACAGGGAGTGGTTGAAGCGAATAGTATAGATGCATTTAAGGGGAGGCTAGATAAGCATACGAGGGAGAAGGGAATAGAGGGTTATGCTGATAGATTTAGATGAGGAAAGACGGGAGGAGGCTCGTGTAGAGCATAAATGCCGGCATGGACTGGTTGAGCGAATGGCCTGTTTCTGTGCCGTATATCCAATGTAATCCTACGTAAAATTAGGGCAACTGACCAAAAGCTTGATCAAAGAGGTAACGTCTTAAAGGAGGAAAGAGAGGTAGAGAGGCGGAGAGGTTTAGGCAGGGAATTCCAGAGCTTAGGGCCTCGGTAACAGAAGGCACGGCCACCAATTGTTGAGCAACTAGGGAAGCTCAAGAGGCCAGATTTGGAGGAGCGCGGATATCTCAGGGGGTTGTGGGGCTGAAGGAGATTACAGAGATAGGGAGAGGCGAGGCCATGGAGAGATTTGAAAACACGGATGAGAATTTTGAAATCGAGGCATTGCTTAACCAGGAAACTATGGTCTTAAATCTAAACAAAGCAAACTACGTAGGTATGAGGGGTGAGTTGGCTAAAGTAGATTGGGAAACTACATTAAAAGATATGACAATGGACAAGCAATGGCTAGCATTTAAAGAATTAATACATAATTTACAGCAAATATACATTCCTTTAAGGCACAAAAACCCCACAGGAAAAGTGGTCCAACCGTGGCTAACAAGAGAAGTTAAAGATAGTATTAGATCAAAGGAAGAGGCTTATAATGTTGCCAAAAAGAATAGTATGCCTGAGAATTGGGAGGATTTTAGAATTCAGCAAAGCAGAACCAAGAAATTGATCAAGAAAGGGAAAATAGATTATGAGACTAAACTAGCAAGAGACATAAAAACAGACTGTAAAAGCTTCTATAGATATGTAAAAAGGAAAAGATTAGCAAAAGTAAATGTGGGTCCCTTACAGGCTGAGACAGGAGAAATTATAATGGGGAATAAGGAAATGGCAGATGAATTAAACAAATACTTTGGGCTCGATTTTGTCAATGGGGATGTGATGGAGGCGGGACTCCCACTTTTTGGGTTGTAGTCCCGCCTCCATAGATTTGTGGCCAACCCACGCTACTTTCCCTTGATTGACCTTGTTAAGCCCGCCCAGCGGGCTCAGCAGGCCAATTAAGGGACACCTGTATACTGGTGACGTCAGCGATTGACATTTCATCTGTCAAGAGCTTTTGACAGATGAAATATCAGCATTTGACAGCTCTGTGAAGCTGTCAAACACTGACAATCTGTCTTCTAACTTGAGTCCTTCTCCACAGACTCAGTTAGAGAGCTCTCCAGACCAGAAGCAGAGGCTGCAGCTTTTGACAGCTCAGCGGCCATTCTGCTTTCTGTGCCGGTGAGCTGAGGGACTCCCGAGACCTGAAGGGAGGAAGCCTGCAGGAAGAAGCAAAGGTAAGTAAAACTTATTAAAACACTTTACACACACCAAACACACTTACCTCTGCACTCATGCACCCATCACTCACCTGTACACCGGACATCTCGAACCCTCCAAGCCCTGCAGACCAATGGTCTGCCTCGCTAACTTGGCGTGGTTTGGAGCCGTCGGGCAGCCCACACTTCAGGGCTAAAAATAGGGATTAGCTAAAAATCTGCCTGTTAACTACCTGTTACGTGCCCCCCGAATCTGCAATTTTCCCATCACTCCCGCCTCCAAACCCACCTCCACGTAGGCTTGGAAATTCGAGCCCTTTGTGTCTGTCTTCACAGAAGAAGACGCAAAAAACCTCCCAGAAATAGTGGAGAACCAAGGGTCTAGCGAGAATGAGGAACAAAACAAAATTAGTATTAGTAAAAAAATAGTACTGGAGAAATTAATGGGACTGAAAGTCAATAAATCCCCTGGACTTGATGGCCTACATCCTAGGGTTTTGAAAGAGGTAGCTATAGAGATAGTGGATGCATTGGTCGTCAGTTTCCAAAATTCCATTGATTCGAGAAGGGTTCCCGCAGATTGGAAGGAAGCAAATGTTATCCGACTATTTAAGAAAGGAGGGAGAGAGAAAACGGGGAACTACAGACCAGTTAGCCTGACATCAGTAGGAGGGAAAATGCTAGAATCCATTATTAAGGACATGGTAACAGGGCACTTAGAAAATAATAATAGGATTGGGCAGAGTCAACATGGATTTATGAAAGGGAAATCATGTGAGACAAATTTATTAGAGTTTTTGAGGTTGTAACAAGCAGAATAGATAAGGGGGAACCAGTGGATGTGGTGTATTTGGATTTTCAGAATGCATTCGATAAGGTGCCACACAAGAGGTTATTAAACAAAATTAGGGCCCTTGGGACTGGGGGTAATATACTAGCATGGATTGTGGATTGGTTAACAGACAGAAAACAGAGAGTAGGAATAAACGGGTCATTTTTGGGTTGGCAGGCTGTAACTAGTGGGGTACCGCAAGGATCAGTGCTTGGGTCTCAGCTATTCACAATCTATAGCAACGATTTGGATGAGGGGACCAAATGTAATATATTCAAGTTTGCTGATGATACAAAGCTACTCCATCAAAACCCTTCATTTTTTGGAACACCTCTATTAAATCTCCACTTAACTTTCTCTGCTCTAAGGAGAACTATCCCAGCTTCTCTAGTCTCTCCACATAACGAAGTTCCCTCATCCCTGGTACCATTCTAGTCGAGTCATAGAGTCATAGGGCTCGATTTTGCCAAGCACAAGGAGGCGGGTTTGGAGGCGTGGAGGTGGTAAAATCGCAAAAAATGGCGGGCGGGCCCGATCCCACCTCCATCCCGCCTCCGAGCAATTTTCCCACATGCGTGTTTTCTGACCCCGTTTCCATCCCGCCTCCAAGAGGCGGGATAGGCCCTTATGGCCATTAACAACCACTTCATTGCCTCTATTATCCCATTTTGAGAGGCCTTTCCGATTTTTAGACATTTCCCCCATCCTACACCCCTCCTCTGGAACACGCCAGGCAATCTTGGCGGCCTCACAAGTGAACTGCTTACTAACAGCTGCAGCTCCACCATTACAAAGGCGTTTTTACCGATGATCATTTGCAGGTGGCAGAACTTTGTTGTCTCAGGTCTGGGGGAACTTTTAGTAGGCCTACCCATTGTTGTGGACATTTGGAGCCTGACACCCATCTCCAGTGTGACCTCCTGGGAAACCCCTCTCGCCACCTTGACTGAGCGCTTCCTCAACTGAGGCATATACCAGAAGCATGGCGACCATTTAATTCCTTTCCTCCTGGACATCAGATTCGGACGAAGACCAGCCGTGGCAGCAGCAGAACCATGAACAACAGCAGCACCAACAGCAGCACCAACAGCAGGAGCATCAACAGGAGCACCAAGCTGCTGCTCACCCACCTGAAGCTGCTCAGGCCAGAAGGCGCCAGCGCGCGACAACATTGCTGCCCGGGATGCAAGGGACGCACTCATCTTGGCCAGATTTGCTTAGCCTGCACAATCAAACAGTTTTGTCTCGCACCTTCTTACCAGAGCATCGACAATGGACAAGAACCTGCGGTTCCTATCACTCTGACCACCATACTGACAATTACAAGGCGCCCTAAGCCTTCAATGTGAAAGTCCCATTTGCGAAATGACACAGGCCACAACTTCAACAGTTTGCCATCAAATCTGTTTATAATACAATGACAATGATGGCTGGTCCAAATACAAAACATCACAGCACCCAAGTGACTACCCTTGTGACTACTTGTGCTTTATCTTCCTCTTACGCGTGCTCCTACGTGGTGCTTCCCCTGTGGCTTCAGCAGATGTGGAGGCCCCTTGCTCACTTTCTTGCTGCTCCTGTCTCGACGCCTTTGGCGGGTGTCCTCTGGGGTGGCGAACTTGTGTGGGCTCGGCAACAGTCTGCTGCTCCTGCAGCTGTGCAGGGACTGAGATGCCCTTCTCAGTTGGGTGAGGACTCTGGTGGGGCTCTGACCGAGGGCTCTGCAGTGGCATGGTCATGTGAGCGCTTGGAGAGGAGCTCCCACTTCCTTGTTGTCTGCCACCAACATCCCTCTCATGGGTCAGCCCCACTTCAGAGCTAGCAAGTGGCTTGACAGCACCTTGCTGTACTTCAGGGGGGCCATGAGGACCCGTTTCTGCACTGGAAGTCCTACTCCAGTGGACTTCCATGAAGGCCTGGTTTGTATGCTCAATAGCTGACCATCGCTCCTCAAGAGATGTCATTCTATTCTGAACAATTACCATGTTTTCCATACCCTGGCAACTAAGCTCCTCCATGGCCGTAGCCATCCTCTCCTCTATGGTAGCCAGCCTTACCATGGAGATAGCCATCCTTTCCACGGAGCTTGCCATCCTTTCCGTGGTGATGCGTTTATGCGCCAATGACTCCACAAAGGCTCTGCTCATGTTCGCGATGGACTCCTCCATTCGCTCCACACTCGCAGCGACCCTGGAGACAAAACCTGCCAGAGACTCCTGCACCTGTTCCTGGAGTTCCAGCACCGCTCTCCTTCTGGATGGACCCGGAGGCACAGGGTCGACATGCAGCTGAGCCGAGCTGGCAGAGTCCTGCGGCCTCCGACGAGGACTCTCCACTGCTGACCCTGTCTCCAACATCTGCTGATGCTCACTTGTGAGCTGTGATACACCAGGTGCCAACACTACTCTATCTCGCGAAGGTCCCACCGAGGTGTGAGTGTCTGCGCTGGTGCTGGGTACGCTGAATTCTGCTGACGCTGCGCCCTCAGAGGTTGCAGCTTCCTCTGAGGAGTGTGGAAGCTCAGGCTCTTCCACTTGGACAGTGGGGATGGGGGCTTTCGATGGTCCTGTGGGGGAGTAAAGGAAAGAGTTAGAGATGTCAAGGTTACATGCACATTGAATAATAGTGCAGATGATCATAAGTCAATCTGTTAGAGCATCTGATTCATTATCAGTGACTCATGCAATGTCAATGAGAGAGATGCCAAACTCTTCTGTCACCAGCTTGCTGTGATGCGCCCGTCTGTCCGTCCCCCACTTGGGAATCATCCTCGATCCCGGAGATTTCCAGGGCCGCCTCCTCCCAGGGGGTGAGCTGGGCTACTGAGGGTGGCCCTCCTCCTGTCATGGCTCTTTCCCTCTTATTGTGTGCACTCTTTTCCTGCAATGAGGGACACAAGTCGAGTTTGAGTGAGAATGAAGGAGTGAGTGTAGAGAATCCATAGCATAGATGCTTAGAAAGAGACAAAGGACCCTCCCTGTGTGTTGTAAGTTGTTGTCATTGCATCACAGTGATAGAGAGTGTGAGGGCTGCATGGTCGAATAGTTAAGTGAATGTGACCATAGAGAGAGAGGGAATGGGTAAGGGTGCAGGGATGTAAGTGTCAAGTGGGATGTGGAGAAAGAGGTTGGCAAAGCAGAGTGCTGGTGAGGAGAGGCGATGGGGATCAGATTGAGGGTGATGGGAAAGTCATACTCACTTTTCCTGTGCAGAGAAGGTCATGAAACTTCTTCCTGCACTGCAGCCAGGTTCTGCGGCTCATCGATATGGAGTTGACCTCCTCGGCTAGTTGCAGCCACACAGCTTTAGTCTGTTGTGGTGGCTTTTTTCTCCCTGAGGAAGGGAAGAGCACCTCCTTATTAGATCTTGCTCCCTGCACCAGAGCTTGGAGGGAGGGCTCATCCAAACGAGGTGCACACTTTTGCTTGCTGGTGGACATGGTGGGTAAATGAAGTCCTTCATACAATTTCCAAATTTGCAGTCTCCAGAAGAAGCAAGGCTGCTTGCAGGCCTTAAATCCAGCAGCATTGATGACGTCATCGGAGGTGACTTTCTGTATGAAAAGACTCATTGGGCCGGGGGTTCCCACACGCTGGAAATCAAGTGCCCAATTAGAGCAAAATCGCACTTTTTCAACACATCACTTCGGAGTCGGGGTCCTGACACGAATCCCACCTGACACGCCCCAGCCCGCCCACACTGGCAAAATCGAGCCCAAAGAGTTATACAGCACAGAAAGAGGCCCTTCGGCCCATCGTGTCCGCGCCGGCCATCATGCCCTGTCTATTCTAATCCCATTTTCCAGCACTTGGTCCGTAGTAAATCACCTCTGCACCCATTCCAAGGCCTTGACATCCTTCCTAAAGTGTGGTGCCCAGAATTGGTCACAATACTCCAACTTCAGAACAAAATCTAGTCTGACACTCCAGTGCAGTACTGAGGGAGTTCTCTTCTTAGGCAGTCCCTCGGAACCGAGGATGACTTGCTTCCACACTAAAAATGAGTTCTCAGGTGACTGATGAGTCCAATGCGGGACCTACAGTCTCTGTCACAGGTGGGGCAGACGGTGTTTGAAGGAGCGGGTGGGTGGGGTGCTTGGGTTGACGTGCACTCCTTCCGCTGTTTGCGCTTGGCTTCCGCTTGCTCCCGGCAAAGAGACTAGAGGTGTTCGACGCCTTCCCGGATGCTTCTCCTCCACTTTGTGCGGTCTTGGGCCAAGGATTCCCAGGTGTCAGTGGGGATGTTGCACTTTTTCAAGGAGACTTTGAGAGTGTCCTTGAAGCGTTTCCTCTGCCCACCTGGGGCTCTCTTGCCGTGTCGGAGCTCCAAGTAGAGCACTTGTTTTGGGAGTCTCGTATCGGGCATGCGGACGATGTGGCCCATCCATCGGAGCTGATCGAGCGTGGTCAAAACTTCGATGCTGGGATGTTGGTCTGAGCGAGAACACTGACGTTGGTGCGCCTATCCTGCCAATGGATTTGTAGGATCTTGCGGAGGCAGCGTTGGTGGATCATCTCCAGTGCTTTGAGGTGCCTGCTGTACATGGTCCATGTCTCTGAAGCATACAAGAGGGCGGGTATCACTGCTGCTCTGTAGACCATGAGCTTGGTGCTGGGTTTGAGGTCCTGGTCTTCAAACACTCTCTTCCTCAGGCAACCGAAGGCTGCACTGGCACACTGAAGGTGGTGTTGGACTTCGTCATCGACGTCTGCCCTTGTTGACAGTAGGCTCCCGAGGTATGGAAAGTGGTTCACGTTGTCCAAGGCCTCGTCATGGATTTTGATAATCGGGGGGCAGTACTGTGTGGCGGGGGCAGGTTGGTAGAGGACCTTTGTCTTACGGATGTTTAGTGTAAGGCCTATGCTCTCGTACGCTTCGGTGAAGGTGTTGACGATGGTTTGGAGTTCAGCCTCAGAGTGTGCGCAGACGCAAACGTCGTCTGTATACTGTAATTCGATGACAGAGGATGGGACGACCTTGGATCTGGACTGGAGGCGACGGAGGTTGAACAGTTTCCCGTTTGTTCTGTAAATTAACTCCACTCCAGCGGGGAGCTTACTGAGGGTGAGATGGAGCATAGCAGCAAGGAAGATCGAGAAGAGCGTTGGTGCGATGACACAGCCTTGCTGGACCCCAGTCCGTCCGTGAATTGGGTCTGTGGTGGATCCGTTGGTCAGGATCACGACTTGCATGTCATCGTGAAGCAGGCGGAGGATGGTGACAAACTTCTGAGGGCAGCTGAATTTGAGGAGGACACTCCATAATCCCTCACGGTTGACAGTGTCGAAGGCCTCTGTGAGGTCAAAGAAGGCCATGTACAGCGGTTGGTGCTGTTCCCTGCATTTCTCTTGTAATTGACATGCGGTGAAGATCATGTCCATTGTGCCCCTTAGTGGGCGGAATCGCATTGCGACTCTGGGAGGAGCTCTTCAGCCACTGGGAGAAGGCATTTGAGGAGGATTCTTGCGATGACTTTCCCTGTGGCAGACAGCAGGGAAACTCCTCTGTAATTACCGCAATCGGACTTGTCACTTTTCTTGAAGAAGGTCACAATTACTGCATCTCTGAGATCCCCTGGCATACTCTCCTCCTTCCAGATAAGAGGAATGAGTTCATGAATTCGCACCAATAGTGATTCTCCGCCATGCTTTAGTGCCTCAGCGGGGATTCCATCTGCTCCTGAGGCCTTGTTGTTCTTCAGTTGTCGGATGGCCTTTTCAACCTCATGCCGGGCTGGGGTTGTGCTGAGGTGGTGGCGGGTAGCATGCTGCGGGATGGAGTTGAGGACACACACGTCGAAGACAGAGTCTCGGTTAAGGAGATCTTCAAAGTGCTCCTTCCAGCGGGCACTGACTGCCTCTCTGTCCTTGATGAGCACCTCTCTGTTCTTGGCCCGCAGTGGGGTAGGGCCTTGGGTGCTTGGGCCGTAGATGGTCTTGACTGCGCTAAAGAATCCACGCACGTCGTGGTTGTCGGCTAGCTGCTGGATCTCCTGCGCTTTCTCCACCCACCACCTGTTCTTTAGGTCACGAGTTTTTTGTTGGACCTCGGCCTTCAGGCGTCTGTGGAGCTGCTTTCTTGCTCTCGAGTTCTGTTGCTGTTTATGGAGGCCTTGAGTGCAGACCAGGCACTGTGGACTGAATCATTGGGAGTTGTCAGGTTGGTTGTGAGGCGCAGGCTGAATAGGGCTTTCTTAGCGGGGTCTTTGAGTGCTCCAGCGTTGATTTTCCTGCGGCATTGTTTCTGTTGCTGCCGCTGTTTTGGGGCTACATTGATGCAGATGACAGAGCGGATTAGGCGGTGGTCTGTCCAGCAATCGTCAGCTCCTGTCATGGCGCGGGTGTTGCGGATGTCCTTGCGATCCCTCGCTCGGACGATGACGTAGTCCAGCAGATGCCAGTGCTTGGAGCGGGGGTGTTGCCATGGAGCCTTGTACTTGTCTCTCTGACGGAACAAGGTGTTGGTTATGACAAGGCCATGTTCTAAGCATTTCGACAGGAGGAGGGTACCGTTGGAGTTGGCTTTCCCTACCCCCTCTCTGCCGATCACACCTCCCCAGAGTTCTGTGTCCTTTCCAACTCTGGCATTAAAGTCTCCAAGGAGAATCAGCTTGTCGCCCGTTGGGACTCGGGACAGGGATTGTTTGAGGCTGGAGTAGAATTCCTCTTTGGTCTCGTCTGTGGCTTCCAGTGTTGGGGCGTACGCACTGATGACCGTAGCGCACTGGTTCCGGGCTAGGGTGAGCCGAAGAGTCATGAGGCGCTCGTTTATACCGCTAGGGGAGTCTCTGAGATGCCCAACTAGTTCATTTTTTATGGCGAAGCCTACCCCATGGAGGCGGCGTTCTTCTTCAGGTTTGCCTTTCCAGAAGGTGTAGCCACCGCCTTGCTCCTTGAGCTGGCCTTCCCCTGCCCACCCGGTCTCGCTTAGGGCAGCGATGTCAATGTGGAAACGTCTGAGCTCCCGCGCAACGATAGCAGTACGGCGTTCCGGTCTGTCACTGTTGGGGTTGTCCATGAGGTTCCTGACGTTCCAGGTCCCGAACTTCATTTTAAAGGGTGGAAGATGCCTGTGCGTGAATTCTTTTAACGTGGGGTGGCCGTTGCACACCAGCTACCACACGGGCTTGACAGAGCAAGGTCTTGGTCCAATGGCAAGGGGATCCTAGATGATTGGAGACCAGGCTCTGCTACAACGGTCTAGCACACACACACACACACACAAACATACCCCTACTGTCCTCCTCCCTCCTTCCCGCAGGTCCTCTCTGCCTGTGTTTCAAAGGCTGCAGTGTGGTCCTCCCGACCCCGCTGCGCCACTCCTGGGCCTCGACCTCGCTGCTGGGCTCGTCCTCGCTCCTGGGTCCCGTCCTCGCTCCTGGGCCCCATCCTCGCCCCTGGGCCTCGTCCTTGCTCTTAGGTCCCGACCTCCTTATAGTGTGTCTCCTTCCAGTGAGTGTGTCCCGCGGTGTCTCCTTCCAGAGAGTGCTGCACTATCGGAGGGGCAGTACTGAGGGAGCGCTGCACTGTAGGTGGGGCAGTACTGAGGGAGTGCTGCACAGTCGGAGGGGCAGTACTGGGGCAGCGCTGCACTGTCGGAGGGGCAGTACTGGGCAAGCGCTGCACTGTCAGAAGGGCAGTACTGAGGGAGCGCTGCACCATCGGAGGGGCAGTACTGAGGAAGTGCTGCACTGTGAGAGGGACAGTGCTGAGGGGGCGCTGCACTGTCGGAGGGCAATATTGAGGGAATGCTGCACTGTCAGAGGGGCAGTACTGAGGGAGTGCTGCACTGTCGGAGGGGCAGTACTGAGGGAGCACTGCACTGTCGAAAGGGCAGTACTGAGGGAGCGCTGCACTGTCAGAGGGGCAGTACTGAGGGAGTGCTGCACTGTAGGAGGGGCAGTACTGAGGGAGCGCTGCACTGTCGGAGGGGCAGTACTGAGGGAGTGCTGCACTGTCGGAGGGGCATTACAGAGGGAGTGCCACACTGTTGGAGGGGCAGTACTGAGGGAGCGCTGCACTGTCAGGGGGGCAGTACTGAGGGAGCACTGCACTGTCGGAGGAGCAGTACTGAGGGAGCGCTGCACTGTCGGAGGGGCAGTACTGAGGGAGTGCTGCACTGTCGGAGGGGCATTACAGAGGGAGCGCTGCACTGTCGGGGGGGGCAGTACTGAGGAAGCGTTTCACTGTCGGAGGGGCAGTACTGAGGGAGTGCTGCACTGTCGGGGGGGCAGTACTGAGGAAGCGTTTCACTGTCGGAGGGGCAGTACTGAGGGAGTGCTGCACTGTCGGAGGTGCAGTCTTTCGGATGAGACTTCAGGTGGATATAAAAGACCCCATGACACTATTTCGAAGAAGAGCAGGGGAGTTATCCCCAGTGTCCTGGCCAATATTTATCCCTCAATCAACATCACTAAACCAGATTATTTGGTCATTATCATATTGCTGTTTGTGGGAGCTTGCTGTGCACAAATTGACGGCCGCATTTCCTACATTACAACAGTGACTACTCTTCAAAAATACTTCATTGGCTGTGAAGCACCTTGGGACGTCCTGTGGTGGTGAAAGCCGCTATATAGCTGCAAGTCTTTCTTTCTTTAGCTAAGGCCGAACCAGTGATTTCTACAGAGTTACCATCACTTCCTTGCTTTTGTACTGACTTACTAACCTGGTTAGTGAAGCAGGGTTGGCCATTAAAGCAGTGAAATGTACCTTCAGCTTGGTGGAGGTATTGTACCCAGGTCACAGTGAGGGTGAGGAGAAAGCAGAGACTCAACCAGGTGAAGGTGGATGCCATCTCACCGTGAGCAAGAAACAGGCGTGGTTCCCCGGCCATCACTGCAGGCTTGTCCCCGACTGTAACGGGTAATGGGTGTAGTGATTCGGTGCCATTGACGGATTGAACTCAGCCAGGCAATAGACCCTGGGAGGAACAACTATCATCTCCCTGAGCCATTAGATCCCGGAATGGGAATTGGCTTATTCAAGATTGGAAATGGGCCTCAGCTGGCACTGAAACACTGCGATGATGCGGGACTGCCTTGGCCACGTATTCTGACCACAATACCTTGGTTTGGTTAAATGTTGATACATGACCCCGAAATTCCTGGCGGTTATCTCCGCTGGGACAGAATCATTCAGGTAACTGGGGTGGGCGCATCTAAAACCCCAGCCCCAGTCCTACCAGAGGACACTGAGGTACTGCCTAAGCCAAAGAAAAGCATCAGATAAGGGTTTGTTTGCTCCTAATAGACAGGGAGGAACCTGCAGACATTTTAAAGATAATCAATCCCCTTCGGGTTGGATGATATTTTTCTCAGGAGATTCTGGAGCCATTCATCACACCAGTTCTCAGCTGATGAGAATTCTACTGAAGTTTTTTGCAAAGTGATACATTTTGGTAGAAAGAATGAAGAGAAAAAATATAAACTAAAGGGTACAATTCTAAAGGGGGTGCATGAACAGAGAGACCTGGGGGTATATGTGCACAAATCGTTGAAAGTGGCAGGGCAGGTTGAGAAAGCGGTTAAAAAAGCAAACGGGATCCTGGGCTTCATAAATAGAGGCACGGGGTACAAAAGCAAGGAAATTATGATGAACATTTATAAAACACTGGTTCAACCTCAACTGGAGTATTGTGTCCAATTCTGGGCACCGTACTTTAGGAAGGATGGGAAGGCCTTAGAGAGGGTGCAGAAAAGATTTACAAGAATGATTCCAGGGATGAGGGACTTCTTTTTTTTAAATTCGTTTATGGGATGTGGGCGTCACTGGCAAGGCCAGCATTTATTGCCCATTCCTAATTGCCCTTGAGAAGGTGGTGGTGAGCCGCCTTCTTGAACCGCTGTAGTCCATGTGGTGAAGGTACTCCCACAGTGCTGTTAGGGAGGGAGTTCCAGGATTTTGACCCAGCGACGATGAAGGATCGGCGATCTACTTCTAAGTCAGGATGGTGTGTGACTTGGAGGAGAACTTAGAGGTGGTGGTGTTCCCATGCGCCTGCTGCCCTTGTCCTTCTAGGTGGAAGAGGTCGCGGGTTTGGGAGGTGATGCCGAAGAAGCCTTGACGAGTTGCCACAGTGCATCTTGTAGATGGTACACACTGCAGCCACGGTGCGCTGGTGGTGGAGGGAGTGAATGTTTAAGGTGGTGGATGGGGTGCCAATCAAACGGGCTGCTTTGTCCTGGATGGTGTCGAGCTTCTTGAGTGTTGTTGGAGCTGCACTCAACCAGGCAAGTGGAGAGTATTCCATCACACTCCTGACTTGTGCCTTGTAGATGGTGGAAAGGCTTTGGGGAGTCAGGAGGTGAGACACTCACCACAGAATACCTAGCCTCTGACCTGCTCTTGTTGCCACAGTATTTATGTGGCTGGTCCAGTTAAGTTACTGGTCAATGGTGACCCCCAGGATGTTGATAGTGCGGGATTCGGCGATGGTAATGCCGTTGAATGTCAAGAGGAGGTGGTTAGACTCTTGCTTGTTGGAGATAGTCATTGCCTGGCACTTCTGTGGTGCGAATGTTACCTGCCACTTATCAGCCCAAGCCTGAACGCGTCCAGGTCTTGTTGCATGTGGGCATGGACTGCTTCATTATCTGAGGAGTTGCAAATGGCGCTGAACACTGCGTAGTCATCAGCGAACATCTCCATTTCCGACCTTATGTTGGAGGGAAGGTCATTGATGAAACAGCTGAAGATGGTTGGGCCTAGGACACTGCACTGAGGAACTCCTGCAGCGATGTCCTGGGGCTGTGATAATTGACCTTCAACCACCACAACCATCTTCCTTTGTGCTAGGTATGACTCCAGCCAGTGGAGCGTTTTCCCCCGATTCCCATTAACTTCAGTTTTACTAGGGCTCCTTGATGCCACACTCAGTCAAATGCTGCCTTGATGTCAAGGGCAGTCACTGTGACCTCACCTCTGGAATTCAGCTCCTTTGTCCATGTTTGGACCAAGGCTGTAATGAGGTCAGGAGCCAAGTGGTCTTGGCAGAACCCAAACTGTTAGGTGGATAGACTGGAGAAGCTGGGGTTGTTCTCTTTAGAGCCGAGAAGGTTGAGAGGAGATTTGCTCGAGGTGTTCAAAATCATGAGGGGTCTGGACAGTGTAGATAGAGAGAAACTGTTCCCATTGGTGGAAGGGTCGAGAACCAGAGGACACAGAATTAAGGCGATTGGCAGAAGAGCCAAAGGCGACATGAGGAAAAACTTTATTACGCAGCGAGTGGTTATGATCTGGAATGCGCTGCCTGAAAGGGTGGTGGAGGCAGACTCAATCGTGGCTTTCAAAAGGGAGTTGGATAAGTATCTGAAGAAAGTAAATTTGCTGGGCTACGGGGAAAGGGCGGGGGAGTGAGACTAGCTGAAGTGCTCTTGCAGAGAGCCGGCACGGGCTCGACGGGCCGAATGGCCTCCTCCTGTGCTGTAACCATTCTCTGATTCTATAGGGAATGGGTGAAGTTCCTGAGGAAGCCCAGGAACTTTTCCCAATGCATCACCCTGACATGGAGGAGTGGGCGGAAGATCCACCTGCGGTCTACCCTTTCAACCGGAACTTGAAGGCCCAGAGCAAATCCCAGCATAACTGGTTCCAACCCAGATTCCTGGCCCTCACTAGAAAGAAATGCAAGGCAAAAGGGGATAGTAATGGGGCAAGAAAAGAAACAACAGATGGGTCCAGAGGAGGTGTAAATGTTAATAGTAGAATCATTACCAGCAGCTGAACTCCGAAAAAACGGGAGCACTGCTTACGGTCTGAAATTGTTGAAGTCGATGTTGAGTTCTTGGTGTTATAGAGTCATAGAGTTATACAGCACAGAAAGAGGCCCTTCGGCCCATCGTCTTATAGAGTCATAGAGTTATACAGCACAGAAAGAGGCCCTTCGGCCCATCGTGTTATAGAGTCATAGAGTTAGACAGCACAGAAAGAGGCCCTTCGGCCCATCGTGTTATAGAGTCACAGAGTTAGACAGCACAGAAAGAGGCCCTTCGGCCCATCGTGTTATAGAGTCATAGAGTCATACAGCACAGAAAGAGGCCCTTCGGCCCATCGTGTTATAGAGTCACAGAGTTAGACAGCACAGAAAGAGGCCCTTCGGCCCATCGTGTTATAGAGTCATAGAGTCATACAGCACAGAAAGAGGCCCTTCGGCCCATCGTGTTATAGAGTCATAGAGTTAGACAGCACAGAAAGAGGCCCTTCGGCCCATCGTGTTATAGAGTCATAGAGTCATACAGCACAGAAAGAGGCCCTTCGGCCCATCGTGTTATAGAGTCACAGAGTTAGACAGCACAGAAAGAGGCCCTTCGGCCCATCGTGTTATAGAGTCATAGAGTCATACAGCACAGAAAGAGGCCCTTCGGCCCATCGTGTTATAGAGTCATAGAGTTAGACAGCACAGAAAGAGGCCCTTCGGCCCATCGTGTTATAGAGTCACAGAGTTATACAGCACAGACAGAGGCCCTTCGGCCCATCGTGTTATAGAGTCACAGAGTTATACAGCACAGAAAGAGGCCCTTCGGCCCATCGTGTTATAGAGTCACAGAGTTATACAGCACAGAAAGAGGCCCTTCGGCCCATCGTGTTATAGAGTCATAGAGTCATACAGCACAGAAAGAGGCCCTTCGGCCCATCGTGTCCGCGCCGGCCATCAAGCCCTGTCTATTCTAATCCCATTTTCCAGCACTTGGTCCGTAGCCTTGTATGCTATGGCGTTTCAAGTGCTTATCTAAATGCTTCTTGAATGTTGTGAGGGTTCCTGCCTCTACCACCCTTTCAGGCAGTGAGTTCCAGATTCCAACCACCCTCTGGGTGAAAAAGTTTTTCCTCAAATCCCCTCTAAACCTCCTGCCCCTTACCTTGAAACTATGCCCCCTGGTTATTGACCCCTCTACTAAGGGGAAAAGTTCCTTTCTATCTACCCTATCTGTGCCCCTCATAATTTTGTACACCTCAATCAGGTCCCCCTCAGCCTTCACTGCTCTAAGGAAAACAACCCCAGCCTGTCCAGCCTCTCTTCATAGCTGAAGCGCTCCAGCCCAGGTAACATCCTGGTGAATCTCCTCTGCACCCTCTCCAATGCAATCACATCCTTCCTGTAGTGTGGCGACCAGAACTGCACACAGTATTCCAACTGTGGCCTAACTAGCGTTTTGTACAGCTCCATCATAACCTCCCTGCTCTTATATTCTATTGAGAGGTCACACAACACCAGGTTATAGTCCAACAGTTTTATTTGAAATCACAAGCTTTCGGAGTTACTACTCCTTCGTCGGGTGAAGTAAAGAGATACAGAATCGCCAAAGCATATATAGATAGAGAACAATGCATGTGTACCTTACAATTACAGACAACTAAATTTAATCATCCTGACTGTTTATCTGCCGAGGTGTGATAAAGTTAATCAGGTCAGCCAGGAAGGTACCACATCAAAGACATAGCAAGATACAACTGAGACAATGAGGTGGAGTCGCATGGGGTCTAACGTGTCAAAAGCTGCCGTCTGTATGTAAAACGATTAACTTTAAAATTTTTACTTTTTTACTGGGAATCACATCTGTGATCAAGCCACCGACGACTCGAGTCCGGATCACATCATGTATCGTGACATAAACCCAAGATCCCGGTTGAGACCGTCTTCATGAGTGCGGAACTTGGCTATCAGTTTCTGCTCAATGATTTTGCGTTGTCGTGTTTTCCTAAGGCCGCCTTGGAGAACGCTTACCCGCAGATCCGAGGCTGAATGTCCTTGACTGCTGAAGTGTTCCCCGACTGGGAGGTAACAATCCTGCCTGGCGATTGTTGCGCGGTGCTCGTTCATACGTTGTCTCAGTGTCTGCATGGTCTCGCCGATGTACCATGCCACGGTGCATTCTTTCCTGCAACGTATGAGGTAGACAACGTTGGCTGAGTCACATGAGTATGTACCATGTACCTGGTGGGTAGTGTCCTCACGTGTGATGATGGTATCTGTGTTGATGATCTGGCATGTCTTGCAGAGTTTGCTGTGGCAGGGTTGTGTGGTGTCGTGGTCGCTGTTATCCTGAAAGCTGGGTAATTTGCTGCGAACGATGGTACTTCTGAGGTTAGGCGGCTGTTTGAAGGCAAGTAGTGGAGGCGTGGGGATGGCCTTAGCGAGGTGTTTGTCGTCATCGATGACATGTTGAAGGCTGCGAAGAACATGTCGTAGTTTCTCCGCTCCGGGGAAGTACTGGACGACGTAGGGTACCCTGTTAGTTGTGTCCCGTGTTTGCCTTCTGAGGAGGTCTATGCGATTTTTCGCTGTGGCCCGTTTAGTTGTCTGCAATTGTAAGGTACACATGCATTGTTCTCTATCTATATATGCTTTGGCGATTCTGTATCTCTTTACTTCACCCAACGAAGGAGTAGTAACTCCGAAAGCTTGTGATTTCAAATAAAACTGTTGGACTATAACCTGGTGTTGTGCGACCTCTCAATTTTGTCCACCCCAGTCCAACACCGGCATCTCCGCATCATGACTTATATTCTATGCCTCAGCTAATGAAGGCAAGTATCCCATATGCCTTCTTAACCACCTTATCTACCTGTCCTGCTGCCTTCAGGGGTCTATGTACATGCACACCGAGGTCCCTCTGATCCTCTGTCCTTCCTAGGATCCTACCATTCATTGTGTATTTCCTTGCCTTTCAGAAGACTGTCAATTGCCTAATCGAAAGATGAGATGCTGTTCCTCGAGCTTCCATTGAGCTTCATTGGAACAGTGTAAGAGGCCGAGGACGGTGAGGTCTGAGTGGGAGTGGAGCGGAGAATTAAAGTGACAGGCGACCGGAAACTCGGGGTCACCCTTACGGACTGAACGGAGGTGTTCTGCAAAGCGGTCACCCAATCTGCGTTTGGTCTCCCCAATGTTGAGGACACCACATCATGAGCAGCGAATACAGTATACTAAATTGAAAGAAGTACAAGTAAATCAGGGTTTCACCTGGAAGGAGTGTTTGGGGCCCTGGACAGTGGGAAGGGAGGAGGTAAAAGGGCAGCAGCTGCATCTCCTGCACTTGCACGGGAAGGTGCCGGGTGAAGGGGAAGGGGTGTTGGGGGTGATTGAGGAGTGGACCAGGGTGTCGCGGAGGGAGCGGTCCCTTCAGAATGCTGAAAGAAGAGGGGAGGGGAAGATGTGTTTGGTGGTGTCATTGCACTGGAGGTGGCAGAAAATGATCCATTGAATGTAGAGGCTGGTGGGGAGAAAGGTGAGGATAAGGGGAACCCTATCGCGGTTCTGGGAGGGAGGGGAAGGGGTGAGAGCAGAAGTGCAGGAAATGGGACGGATAAGGTCAGGGGCCGTGTCAACCACGGTTGAGGGAAATCTTCGGATGACGAAAAAGGAAGACATGTCGGAAGCACTGGTATGAAGGGTGGCATCGTCAGAACAGAGGCAACGGAGACGGAGAAACTGGGAGAATCGAATAGAGTCCTTACAGGAAGTGGGGTGGGAGGAATTGTAATCAAGGTAGCTGTGGGAGTCAGTGGGCTTATCGTAGACATTGGTTGGCATCCTATCCCCAGAAATGGCGATAGAGAAGTCGTGGAAGGGAAGAGTCAGAGGTGGACCATGTGAAGGCGAGGGAGGGGTAGAAATTTGAAGCAAACTTGATAAAATTTTCCAGTTTGGGGTGAGAGCAGGAAGCAGCACCGATAATCATCAATGTAGCGGAAAAAGAGGTGAGGGAGGGGACCCGAGTAGGACTGGAACAAAGAATGTGCCACGTATCCTACGAAAAGGCAGACATAGCTAGGGCCCATATTGGTTCCCACAGCAACACCTTTCATTTGGAGGAAGAGAGCAAAGTCAAAGGAGAAGTTGTTCAATTTAAGAACAAATTCAACCAGGTGGAGGAGGGTGGTGGTGGATGAGCCTCCGTTCAAGGAAGAAGCGGAGCGACCTCAGGCCATCCTGGTGGGGGATGGAGGTGTAGAGGGATTGGACGTCCATAGTGAAAAGGTGACCGTTAGGGCCAGGAAACTGGAAACTGTTAAAATGGCGGAGAGCGCTGGAAGAGTCATAGATGTAGGTCGGGAGAGACTGGACAAGGGGAGAAAAAAATAGAGTCAAGATAGGAAGAAATAAGTTCTGTGGGGCAAGAACAGGCTGAAATGATGGGTCTACCAGAGCAGTCCTGTTTGTGGATCTTGGGAAGGAGGTAGAAGAGCTGTGCGGGGTTGGGGAACCATGAGGTTGGAGGGGGGGAAGATCTCCAGAGGAGATGAGGTCAGTAACGGTCTGGGAAACGATGGCTTGATATTCAGTAGTGAGGTTGTGGTCCAGGAGGAGATGGGGGGTGGTGTCAGAGAGTTGACGTTCAGCCTCCACAAGGCAGAGGCCTGTTCGCCAAACAACAACAACAACGCCGCCCTTATCAGCAGGTTTAATGACAATGTTAGGGTTGGACCTGAGAGAACAGAGGGAGGGAGGTTGGAGTGAGTGAGGGGAGCAGAGAAATTGTAATGGCCGAGGCCAGGCCGGCAGATCCCAATGAAAAGATCTAGAGATGGTAAGAGGCCAGAGGGAGGGGTCCGGGTGGAATTAGAATTTTGAAGACAGGAGTGCGGGGAAGATTCCGGGCCAAAGAAATGGGCGTGGAGGCAAAGGCAATGGAAGAAGAGCTCAGCATCATGCAGAGCTCGAAATTCATTGAGGTGGGGGCGTAAGGGGATGAAGCTGAGGACTGATCATTCAGAGTCAGAGAGGGGAAAGTCAGAGGAGATAGTGACAACACGGCAAAGGGTGAGATTGAAAGGAGGGATGGGATTAGAGGAAAGTGAGGGGAAGAAGGATCCGGAGAGGCGTTGGCATCCAAGAGCTGTTGAAGCTTGCGATCCTTGACACCAGAAAGAAAGAAAAAATGTTTTTTGTTAAAGCGCCGGATGAGGCGAAGGATGAAATGGAACTGCGGACCAGGACAGCTTTGAGATAGAGTGAGTTGCGCACTGGAGTCATGAGCCAGGTGGTCAGTGGATAGCCCTTGTCGCCCAGTAGCTACCCTCTGGTTTGTCGTGGTGCCTCAAATGCAGATGGGACAATGGACTGCCGCAGAATGAAGGCATTATGATTGCTGCCAGGATATCGGGCATTGACCTGCATGATTCTGTTGGTGAAAAATGAATTCACTCGAGTCTGTCTCAAAGCAGAAGATCACAGTTTATTTAACAGAGCGCGCTGGGAGAAGAGCCATAAACCCCACGGTCTAGTGATCCACTTCTCGTCGTTACAGTGGTATCGGAACTTCTTTTATACATTATAGGGTCGGATACGCAATTCATTACATACAAATGTCTCCACCCAATCACATTCCCCCAGCAGCAAGCTCCTTAATTATAATCTGCACTTTAAGCTAAATGTTCTTGTTACTTCCATTCCGAAACTATAAACATAGAGTGTTGCGTCACATCTGTCCGGCCGGACTGGCTGGTCATGCGGTGATTGGTTCTCAAGTGTAACCGTTGTACTATTATTGTCTTAGTGGGCCTCAAGTTGTTTCGCACGTACGCATGTTGACCACAGACATTACTCATCGCACTGTGTCAGCGATTTACGAGTTTACCTTTTACAGCACATTCTTTAACTCTTTACGTTGCTGCTTTAAGCCCTATAATTTTCACCCTAACAATTCACTGAGTATGGTCGCACTCCAGCTGAGCGTTGAGGGAGTGGAATCCCTTACGGTTCAGGCACAGGGCAGAGTTGACATGCAGCGCCCGCAAAGTGATGTGCGTGCAGTCAATGGCACCCTACACCATGGGGAAACCTGCAATCCTAGCAAACCCTTGTGCTCACTCCGCCCGCTGCTGTCTGGCAAGAATTTTGTGCCAATTATTTCTTAAGCTTTATATGCATCATGGCCCTTGCAATAAAAACCCAGATGCTAAACAGATGGACTTTAAAGATTCCCATATTATATGTTAAGAATTATTTACGTCACAGGGTATGTAAATTTATTTATATTACATTTTTTTTTTACATTACCAGTTTTTGCAGTTTTTTTCTTATTTATCTTATTTCACTGATTCTAAGCAAATCTCTGATAAACTTCAGTGGAAATCTTTTCAGTGGACATGTGAACCCGCCCACCAATTCTACCCTTCAGCGTTCCCCTCCTTTGTCAGCAATGCCACGGGAGATCTGCTAGCTTTTCCCACGGTTTCTTAGAGTGAGGGGCAGGAGCTGGCGAGCAGCCTGACTTCAGGAATAACTTACTTTACCTGAAGACCCCAGGTAGAGCAATAACTAAATGTGTCCAAAGGAACCACACAGTTACTGGTGGTAGAAGGTCGAGGGTTCAAGCCCACTCCGGAGACTTGAGCAGGTAATCCAGGCTGACACTCCAGTGCAGTGCTGAGGGAGTACTGCGCTGTCGGAGGGGCTGTCTTTCTCATGAGACGTTAAACCGAGGACTGTCTGCTTGTTCAGGTGGATGTGAAGGATCCGGTGGTTCTATTTGAAGAGCAGGGGAGTTTTCCTGCGTCCTGGACAACATTCATCCTTCACTCTGTGCCAGATTAACTGGCCGTTTACCTCACTGTTTGTCTTTCGCGTATTGGCTTTTGCTTTTGACTACAAAACAGCAACAATTCATTGGCTGTGAAGCGCCTTGGGATATCCTGAGGGTGTGATAAGGCACGATGTAAATGCAAGTCCTTTCTTCACAAACTGAAAGTAATTCGCTTCATTCAATCAAAATAAACCAATTGCCAGCAGAGAAAAATTCCACCCCTTCGAGGGCCAGTGTTCCTCTGGGTGAACTGGCCAGACTTCTCCTGTAGCTTCTTAGACTGAGCTAGACAATGCCTCCCTGTCTGCTTCAACAATACCTGCAACATCTTCACTATCTTCTACATCCTTTCAGTTGACCCAAAGAGAAGCAGAAAACCGGCAGTTAGAAGTGTGCTGGAGCAAATCTGGCTCACATTTTTCAAAAAATTACAAACATTGAGGAAGCTAAAGATACATTCCACTGTAATTTAAATTAATAGCTTTTAAACACCAATTTTTTTCTATTTGTTCCTGGGATGTGGGCGTCGCTGGCAAGGCCAGCATTTATTGCCCATCCCTAGTTGCCCTTGAGAAGGTGGTGGTGAGCCGCCTTCTTGAACCGTTGCAGTCCGTGTGGTGAAGGTACTCCCACAGTGCTGTTAGGGAGGGAGTTCCAGGATTTTGACCCAGCGACGATGGAGGATCGGTGATATACTTCCAAGTCAGGATGGTGCGTGACTTGGAGAGCGACTTGGAGGTGGTGGTGTTCCCATGCACCTGCTGCCCTTGACCTTCTAGGTGGTAGAGGTCGTGGGTTTGACAGGAGCTGCTGAAGAAGCCTTGGCGAGTTGCTGCAGTGCATCTTGTAGATGGTACACACTGCAGCCACGGTACGCCGGTGGTGGATGGAGTGAATGTTTAAGGTGGTGGATGGGGTGCCAATATTGCAAATATTGTCCCATAACAAGCCCAGTTTAAGAACATAAGAACATAAGAATTAGGAGCAGGAGTAGACCATACACCCCTCAAACTTGCTCAGCCATTCAATAACATCATGGCTGATTTTCGACCTCAAATCCTCCTTCCCGTCTGATCCCCATATCCCTCGATTCCTTTAAGAGTCCAATTTGACATTCTCAGAAGCTGTGCTCCGCCTAGTGGAGGTGTTTATACACTGATGCATTTTCAACTGTTCAAAAACCCAACAAACAATCATTTATGTAACTGGGGTGTGTACTGGTGTATCAATGTGACACTTTTGGGAACGTATTAATGTGAAAATAAGAGGACATCTCGGGCATCAGTCAGTAATCTGACTCCTAAGTGCATCGACTATACTCAATACCGTGGGTGAGACCCTGATGGTCCCTCCATCGACTGTACTCAATACTGTGGATGAGACACTGATGTTCCCTTCATCGACTGTACTCAATACTGTGGGTGAGACACTGATGGTCCCTCCATCGACTGTGCTCAATACTGTGGGTGAGACACTGATGGTCCCTCCATCGACTGTACTCAATACTGTGGGTGAGACACTGATGGTCCCTCCATCGACTGTACTCAACACTGTGGGTGAGACCCTGATATTCCCTCCATCGACTGTACTCAATACTGTGGGTGAGACCCTGATGTTCCCTTCATCGACTGTACTCAATACTGTGGGTGAGACCCTGATATTCCCTCCATCGACTGTACTCAATACTGTGGGTGAGACCCTGATATTCCCTCCATCGACTGTACTCAATACTGTGGGTGAGACCCTGATATTCCCTCCATCGACTGTACTCAACACTGTGGGTGAGACCCTGATATTCCCTCCATCGACTGTACTCAATACTGTGGGTGAGACCCTGATATTCCCTCCATCGACTGTACTCAACACTGTGGGTGAGACCCTGATATTCCCTCCATCGACTGTACTCAATACTGTGGGTGAGACCCTGATGTTCCCTTCATCGACTGTACTCAATACTGTGGGTAAGACACTGATGTTCCCTCCATCAACTGTTCTCTATAACGTGGGTGAGACCCTGATGTTCCCTCCATCGACTGCACTCAATACTGTGGGTGAGACCCTGATATTCCCTCCATCGGCTGTAATCAATACTGTGGGTGAGACCCTGATATTCCCTCCATCGACTGTACTCAATACTGTGGGTAAGAACCTAATGTTCCCTCCATTGACTATACTCAATACTGTGGGTGAGACACAGATCTTCCCTCCATCGACTGTACTCAAGACTGTGGGTGAGACCCTGATGGTCCCTCCATCAACTGTACTCAATACTGTGGGTGAGACACTGATGGTCCCTCCATTGACTGTACTCAGTACTGTGGGTGAGACACTGATGTTCCCTCCATCAACTGTACTCAATACTGTGGGTGAGACACTGATGGTCCCTCCATTGACTGTACTCAGTACTGTGGGTGAGACACTGATGGTCCCTCCATCGACTGTACTCAATACTGTGGGTGAGACACGGATGGTCCCTCCATCGACTGTTTCCAATACTGTGGGTGAGACCCTGAGGTTCCCTCCATCGACTGTACTCAATACTGTGGGTGAGACCCTGATATTCCCCCCATCGACTGTATTCAATACTGTGGGTGAGACCCTGAGGTTCCCTCCATCGACTGTACTCAATACTGTGGGTGAAACCCTGATGTTCCCTTCATCGAATGTACTCAATACTGTGGGTGAGACCCTTATGTTCCCTCTATCAACTGTACTCAATACTGTGGGTGAGACAATGATGTTCCCTCCATCGAATGTACTCAATACTGTGGGTGAGACCCTTATATTCCCTCCATCAACTGTACTCAATACTGTGGGTGAGACACTGATGTTCCCTCCATCAACTGTTCTCAATACTGTGGGTGAGATCCTGATGTTCCCTCCATCGACTGTACTCAATACTGTGGGTGAGACCCTGATGGTCCCTCCATCGACTGTACTCATGACTGTTGGTGAGACACTGATGGTCCCTCCATCGAATGTACTTAATACTGTGGGTGAGACCCTGATGGTCCCTCCATCGACTGTACTCATGACTGTTGGTGAGACACTGATGGTCCCTCCATCGAATGTACTTAATACTGTGGGTGAGACCCTGATGGTCCCTCCATCGACTGTACTTAACACTGTGGGTGAGACACTGATCTTCACTCCATCAACTGTACTTAATACCGTGGGTGAGACCCTGATGTTCCGTCCATCGACTGTACTTAATACCGTGGGTGAGACCCTGATGTTCCGTCCATCGACTGTACTCAATACTGTGGGTGAGACCCTGATATTCCCTCCATCGACTGTATTCAATACTGTGGGTGAGACCCTGAGGTTCCCTCCATCGACTGTACTCAATACTGTGGGTGAGACCCTGATGGTTCCTCCATCGACTGTACTCAATACTGTGGGTGAGACACTGAAGTTGCCTCCATCGACTGTACTAAATACTGTGGGTGAGACACTGATGTTGCCTCCATCGACTGTACTCAATACTGTGGGTGAGACACTGATGTTTCATTCATCGACTGTACTCAATAATGTGGGAGAGACAATGATGTTCCCTCCATCTACTGTACTCAATACTGTGGGTGAGACGCTGATGGTCCCTCCATCGACTGTACTCAATACTGTGGGTGAGAAAATGATGCTGCCTCCATCGAATGTACTCAATACTGTGGGTGAGACCCTGAGGTTCCCTCCATCGACTGTACTCAATACTGTGGGTGAGATCCTGATGTTCCCTCCATCGACTGTACTCAAAACAGTGGGTGAGATCCTGATGTTGCCTCTATCGACTGTACTCAATACTGTGGGTGAGACCCTGATGGTCCCTCCATCAACTGTTCTCAATACTCTGGGTGAGATCCTGATGTTCCCTCCATCGACTATACTCAATACTGTGGGTGAGACCCTGAGGTTCCCTCCATCGACTGTACTCAATACTGTGGGTGAGACACTGATGGTCCCTCCATCGACTGTACTCAATACTGTGGGTAAGAACCTGATGTTCCCTCCATTGACTATACTCAAGACTATGGGTGAGACCCTGATGGTCCCTCCATCGACTGTACTCAAGACTGTCGGTGAGACACTGAATGTCCTTCCATCGACTGTACTCAATACTGTGGGTGAGACCCTGATGGTCCCTCCATCGACTGTACTTAATACTGTGGGTGAGACGCTGATGTTCCCTCCATCAACTGTAATTAATACTGTGGGTGAGACACTGATCTTCCCTCCATCAACTGTAATTAATACTATGGGTGAGACCCTGATGTTCCCTCCATCGACTGTACTCAATACTGTGGGTGAGACACTGATCTTCCCTCCATCAACTGTAATTAATACTATGGGTGAGACCCTGATGTTCCCTCCATCGTCTGTACTCAATACTGTGGGTGAGACCCTGAGGTTCCCTCCATCGACTGTACTCAATACTTTGGGTGAGACACTGAGGTTCCCTCCATCGACTGTACTCAATAGTGTGGGTGAAACCCTGATGGTCCCTCCATCGACTGTACTCAATACTGTGGGAGAGACACAGATGTTCCCTCCATTGACTGTAATCAATAGTGTGGGTGAAACCCTGATGTTCCCTCCATCGACTGTACTCAATACTGTGGGTGAAACCCTGATGTTCCCTCCATCGACTGTACTCAATACTGTGGGTGAGACCCTGATGGTCCCTTCATCGACTGTACTCAATAGTGTGGGTGAAACCCTGATGTTCCCTCCATCGACTGTACTCAATACTGTGGGTGAGACCCTGATGTTCCCTCCATCGACTGTACTCAATACTGTGGGTGAAACCCTGATGTTCCCTCCATCGACTGTACTCAATACTGTGGGTGAGACCCTGATGGTCCCTTCATCGACTGTACTCAATAGTGTGGGTGAAACCCTGATGTTCCCTCCATCGACTGTACTCAATACTGTGGGTGAGACCCTGATGTTCCCTCCATCGACTGTACTCAATACTGTGGGTGAGACCCTGATGTTCCCTCCATCGACTGTACTCAATACTGTGGGTGAGACACTGATGGTCCCTCCATCGACTGTACTCAATACTGTGGGTGAGACCCTAATGGTCCCTCCATCAACTGTTCTCAATACTGTGGGTGAGATCCTGATGTTCCCTCCGTCGACAGTACTCAATACTGTGGGAGAGACACTGATGGTCCCTCCATCGACTGTACTCAATAGTGTTTGTGAGACCCTGATGGTCCCTCCATCGACTGTACTCAATACTGTGGGTGAGACCCTGATGGTCCCTCCATCGACTGTACTCAATACTGTGGGTGAGACCCTGATGGTCCCTCCATCGACTGTACTCAATACTGTGGGTGAGACCCTGATGTTCCCTCCATCGACTGTACTCAATAGTGTGGGTGAGACACTGATGGTCCCTCCATCGACTGTACTCAATACTGTGGGTGAGACCCTGATGGTCCCTCCATCAACTGTTCTCAATACTGTGGGTGAGATCCTGATGTTCCCTCCGTCGACTGTACTCAATACTGTGGGAGAGACACTGATGTTCCCTCCATCAACTGTACTCAATACTGTGGGTGAGAAACTGATAGTCGCTCCATCGACTGTACTCAATACTGTGGGTGAGACACTGATGTTCCCTCCATCGACTGCACTCAATACTGTGGGAGAGACCCTGATGTTCCCTCCATCGACTGTAATCAAGACTATGGGTGAGACCCTGATTGTCCTTCCATCGACTGTACTCAATACTGTGGGTGAGACACTGATCTTCCCTCCATCGACTGTCCTTAATACTGTGGGTGACACACTGATGTTCCCTCCATCAACTGTACTTAATACTGTGGGTGAGACACTGATCTTCCCTCCATCGACTGTACTTAATACTGTGGGTGACACACTGATGTTCCCTCCATCAACTGTACTCAATACTGTGGGTGAGACACTGATCTTCACTCCATCGACTGTACTCAATACTGTGGGTGAGACACTGATCTTCCCTCCATCAACTGTAATTAATACTGTGGGTGAGACCCTGATGTTCCCTCCATCGTCTGTACTCAATACTGTGGGTGAGACCCTGAGGTTCCCTCCATCGACTGTACTCAATACTGTGGGTGAGACCGTGATGTTCCCTCCATCGACTGTACTCAATACTGTGGGTGAGACACTGATCTTCACTCCATCGACTGTACTTAATACTGTGGGTGAGACCCTGATCTTCACTCCATCGACTGTACTTAATACTGTGGGTGAGACCCTGATGTTCCCTCCATCAACTGTAATTAATACTGTGGGTGAGAGCCTGATGGTCCCTCCTTCGACTGTACTCAATACTGTGGGTGAGACCCTGAGGTTCCCTCCATCGACTGTAATCAAAGCTGTGGGTGTGACACTGATGGTCCCTCCATCGACTGTACTCAATACTGTGGGTGAGACGCTGATTGTCATTCCATCGACTGTACTTAATACGGTGGGTGAGACGCTGATGTTCCCTCCATCGACTGTACTCAATACTGTGGGTGAGACAATGATGGTCCCTCCATCGACTGTACTCAATACTGTGGGTGAGACAATGATGGTCCCTCCATCGACTGCACTCAATACTGTAGGTGAGTCCCTGAGGTTCCCTCCATCGACTGCAATCAATACTGTGGGTGAGACCCTGATGTTCCCTCCATCGACTGTACTCAATACTGTGGGTGAGACACTGATCTTCACTCCATCGACTGTACTTAATACTGTGGGTGAGACCCTGATGTTCCCTCCATCAACTGTAATTAATACTGTGGGTGAGACCCGGATGGTCCCTCCATCGACTGTACTCAATACTGTGGGTGAGACACTGAGGTTACCTCCATCGAGTGTACTCAATACTGTGGGTGAGACACTGATGGTCCCTCCATCGACTGTATTCAATACTGTGGGTGAGATCCTGAGGTTCCCTCCATCGACTGTACTCAATACTGTGGGTGTGACACTGATGGTCCCTCCATCAACTGTACTCAATACTGTGGGTGAGACCCTGAGATTTCCTCCATCGACTGTACTCAATACTGTGGGTGTGACCCTGATGGTCCCTCCATCGACTGTACTCAACACTGTGGGTGCGACACTGATCGTCCCTCCATCGACTATACTCAATAATGTGGGTGAGACCCTGAGGTTCCCTCCATCGACTGTACTCAATACTGTGGGTGAGACCCTGATGGTCCCTCCATCGACTGTAATCAATAGTGTGGGTTTGACACTGATGGTCCCTCCATCGACTGTACTCAATACTGTGGGTGAGACGCTGATGTTCCCTCCTTCGACGGTACTCAATACTGTGGGTGAGACAATGATGTTCCCTCCATCAACTGTACTCAATACTGTGGGTGAGACACTGATCTTCACTCCATCGACTGTGCTCAATACTGTGGGTGAGACACTGATCTTCCCTCCATCAACTGTAATTAATACTGTGGGTGAGACCCTGATGTTCCCTCCATCGTCTGTACTCAATACTGTGGGTGAGACCCTGAGGTTCCCTCCATCGACTGTACTCAATACTGTCGGTGAGACACTGAATGTCCTTCCATCGACTGTACTCAATACTGTGGGTGAGACCCTGATGGTCCCTCCATCGACTGTACTTAATACTGTGGGTGAGACCCTGATGTTCCCTCCATCAACTGTAATTAATACTGTGGGTGAGACACTGATCTTCCCTCCATCAACTGTAATTAATACTATGGGTGAGACCCTGATGTTCCCTCCATCGACTGTACTCAATACTGTGGGTGAGACACTGATCTTCCCTCCATCAACTGTAATTAATACTATGGGTGAGACCCTGATGTTCCCTCCATCGTCTGTACTCAATACTGTGGGTGAGACCCTGAGGTTCCCTCCATCGACTGTACTCAATACTTTGGGTGAGACACTGAGGTTCCCTCCATCGACTGTACTCAATAGTGTGGGTGAAACCCTGATGGTCCCTCCATCGACTGTACTCAATACTGTGGGAGAGACACTGATGTTCCCTCCATTGACTGTAATCAATAGTGTGGGTGAAACCCTGATGTTCCCTCCATCGACTGTACTCAATACTGTGGGTGAAACCCTGATGTTCCCTCCATCGACTGTACTCAATACTGTGGGTGAGACCCTGATGGTCCCTTCATCGACTGTACTCAATAGTGTGGGTGAAACCCTGATGTTCCCTCCATCGACTGTACTCAATACTGTGGGTGAGACCCTGATGTTCCCTCCATCGACTGTACTCAATACTGTGGGTGAAACCCTGATGTTCCCTCCATCGACTGTACTCAATACTGTGGGTGAGACCCTGATGGTCCCTTCATCGACTGTACTCAATAGTGTGGGTGAAACCCTGATGTTCCCTCCATCGACTGTACTCAATACTGTGGGTGAGACCCTGATGTTCCCTCCATCGACTGTACTCAATACTGTGGGTGAGACCCTGATGTTCCCTCCATCGACTGTACTCAATACTGTGGGTGAGACACTGATGGTCCCTCCATCGACTGTACTCAATACTGTGGGTGAGACCCTAATGGTCCCTCCATCAACTGTTCTCAATACTGTGGGTGAGATCCTGATGTTCCCTCCGTCGACAGTACTCAATACTGTGGGAGAGACACTGATGGTCCCTCCATCGACTGTACTCAATAGTGTTTGTGAGACCCTGATGGTCCCTCCATCGACTGTACTCAATACTGTGGGTGAGACCCTGATGGTCCCTCCATCGACTGTACTCAATACTGTGGGTGAGACCCTGATGGTCCCTCCATCGACTGTACTCAATACTGTGGGTGAGACCCTGATGTTCCCTCCATCGACTGTACTCAATAGTGTGGGTGAGACACTGATGGTCCCTCCATCGACTGCACTCAATACTGTGGGTGAGACCCTGATGGTCCCTCCATCAACTGTTCTCAATACTGTGGGTGAGATCCTGATGTTCCCTCCGTCGACTGTACTCAATACTGTGGGAGAGACACTGATGTTCCCTCCATCAACTGTACTCAATACTGTGGGTGAGAAACTGATAGTCGCTCCATCGACTGTACTCAATACTGTGGGTGAGACACTGATGTTCCCTCCATCGACTGCACTCAATACTGTGGGAGAGACCCTGATGTTCCCTCCATCGACTGTACTCAAGACTATGGGTGAGACCCTGATTGTCCTTCCATCGACTGTACTCAATACTGTGGGTGAGACACTGATCTTCCCTCCATCGACTGTCCTTAATACTGTGGGTGACACACTGATGTTCCCTCCATCAACTGTACTTAATACTGTGGGTGAGACACTGATCTTCCCTCCATCGACTGTACTTAATACTGTGGGTGACACACTGATGTTCCCTCCATCAACTGTACTCAATACTGTGGGTGAGACACTGATCTTCACTCCATCGACTGTACTCAATACTGTGGGTGAGACACTGATCTTCCCTCCATCAACTGTAATTAATACTGTGGGTGAGACCCTGATGTTCCCTCCATCGTCTGTACTCAATACTGTGGGTGAGACCCTGAGGTTCCCTCCATCGACTGTACTCAATACTGTGGGTGAGACCGTGATGTTCCCTCCATCGACTGTACTCAATACTGTGGGTGAGACACTGATCTTCACTCCATCGACTGTACTTAATACTGTGGGTGAGACCCTGATCTTCACTCCATCGACTGTACTTAATACTGTGGGTGAGACCCTGATGTTCCCTCCATCAACTGTAATTAATACTGTGGGTGAGAGCCTGATGGTCCCTCCTTCGACTGTACTCAATACTGTGGGTGAGACCCTGAGGTTCCCTCCATCGACTGTAATCAAAGCTGTGGGTGTGACACTGATGGTCCCTCCATCGACTGTACTCAATACTGTGGGTGAGACGCTGATTGTCATTCCATCGACTGTACTTAATACGGTGGGTGAGACGCTGATGTTCCCTCCATCGACTGTACTCAATACTGTGGGTGAGACAATGATGGTCCCTCCATCGACTGTACTCAATACTGTGGGTGAGACAATGATGGTCCCTCCATCGACTGCACTCAATACTGTAGGTGAGTCCCTGAGGTTCCCTCCATCGACTGCAATCAATACTGTGGGTGAGACCCTGATGTTCCCTCCATCGACTGTACTCAATACTGTGGGTGAGACACTGATCTTCACTCCATCGACTGTACTTAATACTGTGGGTGAGACCCTGATGTTCCCTCCATCAACTGTAATTAATACTGTGGGTGAGACCCTGATGGTCCCTCCATCGACTGTACTCAATACTGTGGGTGAGACACTGAGGTTACCTCCATCGAGTGTACTCAATACTGTGGGTGAGACACTGATGGTCCCTCCATCGACTGTATTCAATACTGTGGGTGAGATCCTGAGGTTCCCTCCATCGACTGTACTCAATACTGTGGGTGTGACACTGATGGTCCCTCCATCAACTGTACTCAATACTGTGGGTGAGACCCTGAGATTTCCTCCATCGACTGTACTCAATACTGTGGGTGTGACCCTGATGGTCCCTCCATCGACTGTACTCAACACTGTGGGTGCGACACTGATCGTCCCTCCATCGACTATACTCAATAATGTGGGTGAGACCCTGAGGTTCCCTCCATCGACTGTACTCAATACTGTGGGTGAGACCCTGATGGTCCCTCCATCGACTGTAATCAATAGTGTGGGTTTGACACTGATGGTCCCTCCATCGACTGTACTCAATACTGTGGGTGAGACGCTGATGTTCCCTCCTTCGACGGTACTCAATACTGTGGGTGAGACAATGATGTTCCCTCCATCAACTGTACTCAATACTGTGGGTGAGACACTGATCTTCACTCCATCGACTGTGCTCAATACTGTGGGTGAGACACTGATCTTCCCTCCATCAACTGTAATTAATACTGTGGGTGAGACCCTGATGTTCCCTCCATCGTCTGTACTCAATACTGTGGGTGAGACCCTGAGGTTCCCTCCATCGACTGTACTCAATACTGTGGGTGAGACCGTGATGTTCCCTCCATCGACTGTACTCAATACTGTGGGTGAGACCCTGAGGTTCCCTCCATCGACTGTACTCAATACTGTGGGTGAGACACTGATCTTCACTCCATCGACTGTACTTAATACTGTGGGTGAGACCCTGATCTTCACTCCATCGACTGTACTTAATACTGTGGGTGAGACCCTGATGTTCCCTCCATCAACTGTAATTAATACTGTGGGTGAGAGCCTGATGGTCCCTCCTTCGACTGTACTCAATACTGTGGGTGAGACCCTGAGGTTCCCTCCATCGACTGTAATCAAAGCTGTGGGTGTGACACTGATGGTCCCTCCATCGACTGTACTCAATACTGTGGGTGAGACGCTGATTGTCATTCCATCGACTGTACTTAATACGGTGGGTGAGACGCTGATGTTCCCTCCATCGACTGTACTCAATACTGTGGGTGAGACAATGATGGTCCCTCCATCGACTGTACTCAATACTGTGGGTGAGACAATGATGGTCCCTCCATCGACTGCACTCAATACTGTAGGTGACTCCCTGAGGTTCCCTCCATCGACTGCAATCAATACTGTGGGTGAGACCCTGATGTTCCCTCCATCGACTGTACTCAATACTGTGGGTGAGACACTGATCTTCACTCCATCGACTGTACTTAATACTGTGGGTGAGACCCTGATGTTCCCTCCATCAACTGTAATTAATACTGTGGGTGAGACCCTGATGGTCCCTCCATCGACTGTACTCAATACTGTGGGTGAGACACTGAGGTTACCTCCATCGAGTGTACTCAATACTGTGGGTGAGACACTGATGGTCCCTCCATCGACTGTATTCAATACTGTGGGTGAGATCCTGAGGTTCCCTCCATCGACTGTACTCAATACTGTGGGTGTGACACTGATGGTCCCTCCATCAACTGTACTCAATACTGTGGGTGAGACCCTGAGATTTCCTCCATCGACTGTACTCAATACTGTGGGTGTGACCCTGATGGTCCCTCCATCGACTGTACTCAACACTGTGGGTGCGACACTGATCGTCCCTCCATCGACTATACTCAATAATGTGGGTGAGACCCTGAGGTTTCCCTCCATCGACTGTACTCAATACTGTGGGTGAGACCCTGATGGTCCCTCCATCGACTGTAATCAATAGTGTGGGTTTGACACTGATGGTCCCTCCATCGACTGTACTCAATACTGTGGGTGAGACGCTGATGTTCCCTCCTTCGACGGTACTCAATACTGTGGGTGAGACAATGATGGTCCCTCAATCGACTTTACTCAATACTGTGGGTGAGACCCTGATGGTCCCTCCATCGACTGTGCTCAATACTGTGGGTGAGATCCTGATGGTCCCTCCATCAAGTGTACTCAATACTGTGGGTGAGACACTGATGGTCCCTCCATCAAGTGTACTCAATACTGTGGGTGAGACCCTGATGGTCCCTCCATCGATGTACTCAATACCGTGGGTGAGACCCTGATGGTCCCTCCATCGACTGTACTCAATACTGTGGATGAGACCCTGATGGTCCCTCCATCGACTGTACTCAATACTGTTTTTGAGACCCTGACGGTCCCTCCATCAAGTGTACTCAATACTGTGGGTGAGACCCTGATGGTCCCTCCATCAAGTGTACTCAATACTGTGGGTGGGACCCTGATGGTCCCTCCATCGACTGTACTCAATACTGTGGGTGAGACCCTGATGGTCCCTCCATCGACTGTACTCAATACTGTGGGTGAGACCCCGATGGTCCCTCCATTGACTGTACTCAATACTGTGGGTGAGACCCTTATGGTCCCTCCATCGACTGTACTCAATACTGTGGGTGAGACCCTGATGGTCCCTCCATCGACTGTACTCAATACTGTGGCTGAGACCCTGATGGTCCCTCCATCGACTATACTCAATACTGTGGGTGAGACCCTGATGGTCCCTCCATCGACTGTACTCAATACTGTGGGTGAGACACTGATGGTCCCTCCATCGACTGTACTCAATACTGTGGGTGAGACCCTGATGGTCCCTCCATCGACTGTACTCAATACTGTGGGTGAGACCCTGATGGTCCCTCCATCAAGTGTACTCAATACTGTGGGTGAGACCCTGATGGTCCCTCCATCGACTGTACTCAATACTGTGGGTGAGACCCTGATGGTCCCTCCATCGACTGTACTCAATACTGTGTGTGAGACCCTGATGGTCCCTCCATCGGCTGTACTCAATACTGTGGGTGAGACACTGATGGTCCCTCCATCAAGTGTACTCAATACTGTGGGTGAGACCCTGATGGTCCCTCCATCGACTGTACTCAATACTGTGGGTTAGATCCTGATGGTCCCTCCATCGACGGTACTCAATACTGTGGGTGAGATCCTGATGGTCCCTGCATCGACGGTACTCAATACTGTGGGTGAGACCCTGATGGTCCCTCCATCGACTGTACTCAATACTGTGGGTGAGATCCTGATGGTCCCTGCATCGACGGTACTCAATACTGTGGGTGAGACCCTGATGGTCCCTCATTCGACTGTACTCAATACTGTGGGTGAGGCCCTATTGGTCCCTCCATCGACTGTACTCAATACTGTGGGTGAGACACTGAGGTTACCTCCATCGAGTGTACTCAATACTGTGGGTGAGACACTGATGGTCCCTCCATCGACTGTATTCAATACTGTGGGTGAGATCCTGAGGTTCCCTCCATCGACTGTACTCAATACTGTGGGTGTGACACTGATGGTCCCTCCATCAACTGTACTCAATACTGTGGGTGAGACCCTGAGATTTCCTCCATCGACTGTACTCAATACTGTGGGTGTGACCCTGATGGTCCCTCCATCGACTGTACTCAACACTGTGGGTGCGACACTGATCGTCCCTCCATCGACTATACTCAATAATGTGGGTGAGACCCTGAGGTTCCCTCCATCGACTGTACTCAATACTGTGGGTGAGACCCTGATGGTCCCTCCATCGACTGTAATCAATAGTGTGGGTTTGACACTGATGGTCCCTCCATCGACTGTACTCAATACTGTGGGTGAGACGCTGATGTTCCCTCCTTCGACGGTACTCAATACTGTGGGTGAGACAATGATGGTCCCTCCATCGACTTTACTCAATACTGTGGGTGAGACCCTGATGGTCCCTCCATCGACTGTGCTCAATACTGTGGGTGAGATCCTGATGGTCCCTCCATCAAGTGTACTCAATACTGTGGGTGAGACACTGATGGTCCCTCCATCAAGTGTACTCAATACTGTGGGTGAGACCCTGATGGTCCCTCCATCGATGTACTCAATACCGTGGGTGAGACCCTGATGGTCCCTCCATCGACTGTACTCAATACTGTGGATGAGACCCTGATGGTCCCTCCATCGACTGTACTCAATACTGTTTTTGAGACCCTGACGGTCCCTCCATCAAGTGTACTCAATACTGTGGGTGAGACCCTGATGGTCCCTCCATCAAGTGTACTCAATACTGTGGGTGGGACCCTGATGGTCCCTCCATCGACTGTACTCAATACTGTGGGTGAGACCCTGATGGTCCCTCCATCGACTGTACTCAATACTGTGGGTGAGACCCCGATGGTCCCTCCATTGACTGTACTCAATACTGTGGGTGAGACCCTTATGGTCCCTCCATCGACTGTACTCAATACTGTGGGTGAGACCCTGATGGTCCCTCCATCGACTGTACTCAATACTGTGGCTGAGACCCTGATGGTCCCTCCATCGACTATACTCAATACTGTGGGTGAGACCCTGATGGTCCCTCCATCGACTGTACTCAATACTGTGGGTGAGACACTGATGGTCCCTCCATCGACTGTACTCAATACTGTGGGTGAGACCCTGATGGTCCCTCCATCGACTGTACTCAATACTGTGGGTGAGACCCTGATGGTCCCTCCATCAAGTGTACTCAATACTGTGGGTGAGACCCTGATGGTCCCTCCATCGACTGTACTCAATACTGTGGGTGAGACCCTGATGGTCCCTCCATCGACTGTACTCAATACTGTGTGTGAGACCCTGATGGTCCCTCCATCGGCTGTACTCAATACTGTGGGTGAGACACTGATGGTCCCTCCATCAAGTGTACTCAATACTGTGGGTGAGACCCTGATGGTCCCTCCATCGACTGTACTCAATACTGTGGGTTAGATCCTGATGGTCCCTCCATCGACGGTACTCAATACTGTGGGTGAGATCCTGATGGTCCCTGCATCGACGGTACTCAATACTGTGGGTGAGACCCTGATGGTCCCTCCATCGACTGTACTCAATACTGTGGGTGAGATCCTGATGGTCCCTGCATCGACGGTACTCAATACTGTGGGTGAGACCCTGATGGTCCCTCATTCGACTGTACTCAATACTGTGGGTGAGGCCCTATTGGTCCCTCCATCAAGTGTACTCAATACTGTGGGTAAGACCCTGATGGTCCCTCCATCAAGTGTGCTCAATACCGTGGGTGAGACCCTGATGGTCCCTCCATCGACTGTACTCAATACTGTGGGTGAGGCCCTGATGGTCCCTCCATCAAGTGTACTCAATACCGTGGGTAAGACCCTGATGGTCCCTCCATCAAGTGTACTCAATACCGTGGTTGAGACCCTGATGGTCCCTCCATCGACTGTACTCAATACTGTGGGTGAGACCCTGATGGTCCCTCCATCAACTGTACTCAATACTGTGGGTGAGACCCTGATGGTCCCTCCATTAAGTGTACTCAATACTGTGGGTGGGACCCTGATGGTCCCTCCATCGACTGTACTCAATACTATGTTTGAGACCCTGATGGTCCCTCCATCGACTGTACTCAATACTGTGGGTGAGACCCTGATGGTCCCTCCATTGACTGTACTCAATACTGTGGGTGAGACCCTTATGGTCGCTCCATCGACTGTACTCAATACTGTGGCTGAGACCCTGATGGTCCCTCCATCAACTGTACTCAATACTGTGGCTGAGACCCTGATGGTCCCTCCATCGACTGTACTCAATACTGTGGATGAGACACTGATGGTCCCTCCATCGACTGTACTCAATACTGTGGGTTAGACCCTGATGGTCCCTCCATCGACTGTACTCAATACTGTGGGTGAGACCCTGATGGTCCCTCCATCGACTGTACTCAATACTGTGGGTGAGACACTGATGGTCCCTCCATCGTCTGTACTCAATACTGTGGCTGAGACCCTGATGGTCCCTCCATCGACTGTACTCAATACTGTGGGTGAGACCCTGATGGTCCCTCCATCGACTGTACTCAATACTGTTTTTGAGACCCTGATGGTTCCTCCATCAAGTGTACTCAATACTGTGGGTGGGACCCTGATGGTCCCTCCATCGACAGTGCTCAATACTGTGGGTGAGACCCTGATGGTCCCTCCATCGACTGTACTCAATACTGTGGGTGAGACCCTGATGGTCCCTCCATCGACTGTACTCAATACTGTGGGTGAGACCCTGATGGTACCTCCATTGACTGTACTCAGTACTGTGGCTGAGACCCTGATGGTCCCTCCATCGACTGTACTCAATACTGTAGGTGAGACCCTGATGTTCCCTCCATTGACTGTACTCAATACTGTGGCTGAGAGCCTGATGGTCCCTCCATCGACTGTACTCAATACTGTGTGTGAGACCCTGATGGTCCCTCCATCGACTGTACTCAATACTGTGGGTGAGACCCTGATGGACCCTCCATCAACTGTACTCAATACTGCGGGTGAGACACTGATGGTCCCTCCATTGACTGTACTCAGTACTGTGGGTGAGACCCTGATGGTCCCTCCATCGACTGTACTCAATACTGTGGGTGAGACCCTGATGGACCCTTCATCAACTGTACTCAATACTGCGGGTGAGACACTGATGGTCCCTCCATTGACTGTACTCAGTACTGTGGGTGAGACCCTGATGGTCCCTCCATTGACTGTACTCAATATTGTGTGTGAGAACATGATGGTCCATCCATCGACTGTACTCAATACTGTGGGTGAGACACTGATGGTCCCTCCATCGACTGTACTCAATACTGTGGGTGTGACACTGATGGTCCCTCCATCAACTGTACTCAATACTGTGGGTGAGACCCTGAGATTTCCTCCATCGACTGTACTCAATACTGTGGGTGTGACCCTGATGGTCCCTCCATCGACTGTACTCAACACTGTGGGTGCGACACTGATCGTCCCTCCATCGACTATACTCAATAATGTGGGTGAGACCCTGAGGTTCCCTCCATCGACTGTACTCAATACTGTGGGTGAGACCCTGATGGTCCCTCCATCGACTGTAATCAATAGTGTGGGTTTGACACTGATGGTCCCTCCATCGACTGTACTCAATACTGTGGGTGAGACGCTGATGTTCCCTCCTTCGACGGTACTCAATACTGTGGGTGAGACAATGATGGTCCCTCCATCGACTTTACTCAATACTGTGGGTGAGACCCTGATGGTCCCTCCATCGACTGTGCTCAATACTGTGGGTGAGATCCTGATGGTCCCTCCATCAAGTGTACTCAATACTGTGGGTGAGACACTGATGGTCCCTCCATCAAGTGTACTCAATACTGTGGGTGAGACCCTGATGGTCCCTCCATCGATGTACTCAATACCGTGGGTGAGACCCTGATGGTCCCTCCATCGACTGTACTCAATACTGTGGATGAGACCCTGATGGTCCCTCCATCGACTGTACTCAATACTGTGGGTGAGACCCTGACGGTCCCTCCATCAAGTGTACTCAATACTGTGGGTGAGACCCTGATGGTCCCTCCATCAAGTGTACTCAATACTGTGGGTGGGACCCTGATGGTCCCTCCATCGACTGTACTCAATACTGTGGGTGAGACCCTGATGGTCCCTCCATCGACTGTACTCAATACTGTGGGTGAGACCCCGATGGTCCCTCCATTGACTGTACTCAATACTGTGGGTGAGACCCTTATGGTCCCTCCATCGACTGTACTCAATACTGTGGGTGAGACCCTGATGGTCCCTCCATCGACTGTACTCAATACTGTGGCTGAGACCCTGATGGTCCCTCCATCGACTATACTCAATACTGTGGGTGAGACCCTGATGGTCCCTCCATCGACTGTACTCAATACTGTGGGTGAGACACTGATGGTCCCTCCATCGACTGTACTCAATACTGTGGGTGAGACCCTGATGGTCCCTCCATCGACTGTACTCAATACTGTGGGTGAGACCCTGATGGTCCCTCCATCAAGTGTACTCAATACTGTGGGTGAGACCCTGATGGTCCCTCCATCGACTGTACTCAATACTGTGGGTGAGACCCTGATGGTCCCTCCATCGACTGTACTCAATACTGTGTGTGAGACCCTGATGGTCCCTCCATCGGCTGTACTCAATACTGTGGGTGAGACACTGATGGTCCCTCCATCAAGTGTACTCAATACTGTGGGTGAGACCCTGATGGTCCCTCCATCGACTGTACTCAATACTGTGGGTTAGATCCTGATGGTCCCTCCATCGACGGTACTCAATACTGTGGGTGAGATCCTGATGGTCCCTGCATCGACGGTACTCAATACTGTGGGTGAGACCCTGATGGTCCCTCCATCGACTGTACTCAATACTGTGGGTGAGGCCCTATTGGTCCCTCCATCAAGTGTACTCAATACTGTGGGTAAGACCCTGATGGTCCCTCCATCAAGTGTGCTCAATACCGTGGGTGAGACCCTGATGGTCCCTCCATCGACTGTACTCAATACTGTGGGTGAGACACTGATCTTCCCTCCATCAACTGTAATTAATACTGTGGGTGAGACCCTGATGTTCCCTCCATCGTCTGTACTCAATACTGTGGGTGAGACCCTGAGGTTCCCTCCATCGACTGTACTCAATACTGTGGGTGAGACCGTGATGTTCCCTCCATCGACTGTACTCAATACTGTGGGTGAGACCCTGAGGTTCCCTCCATCGACTGTACTCAATACTGTGGGTGAGACACTGATCTTCACTCCATCGACTGTACTTAATACTGTGGGTGAGACCCTGATCTTCACTCCATCGACTGTACTTAATACTGTGGGTGAGACCCTGATGTTCCCTCCATCAACTGTAATTAATACTGTGGGTGAGAGCCTGATGGTCCCTCCTTCGACTGTACTCAATACTGTGGGTGAGACCCTGAGGTTCCCTCCATCGACTGTAATCAAAGCTGTGGGTGTGACACTGATGGTCCCTCCATCGACTGTACTCAATACTGTGGGTGAGACGCTGATTGTCATTCCATCGACTGTACTTAATACGGTGGGTGAGACGCTGATGTTCCCTCCATCGACTGTACTCAATACTGTGGGTGAGACAATGATGGTCCCTCCATCGACTGTACTCAATACTGTGGGTGAGACAATGATGGTCCCTCCATCGACTGCACTCAATACTGTAGGTGAGTCCCTGAGGTTCCCTCCATCGACTGCAATCAATACTGTGGGTGAGACCCTGATGTTCCCTCCATCGACTGTACTCAATACTGTGGGTGAGACACTGATCTTCACTCCATCGACTGTACTTAATACTGTGGGTGAGACCCTGATGTTCCCTCCATCAACTGTAATTAATACTGTGGGTGAGACCCTGATGGTCCCTCCATCGACTGTACTCAATACTGTGGGTGAGACACTGAGGTTACCTCCATCGAGTGTACTCAATACTGTGGGTGAGACACTGATGGTCCCTCCATCGACTGTATTCAATACTGTGGGTGAGATCCTGAGGTTCCCTCCATCGACTGTACTCAATACTGTGGGTGTGACACTGATGGTCCCTCCATCAACTGTACTCAATACTGTGGGTGAGACCCTGAGATTTCCTCCATCGACTGTACTCAATACTGTGGGTGTGACCCTGATGGTCCCTCCATCGACTGTACTCAACACTGTGGGTGCGACACTGATCGTCCCTCCATCGACTATACTCAATAATGTGGGTGAGACCCTGAGGTTCCCTCCATCGACTGTACTCAATACTGTGGGTGAGACCCTGATGGTCCCTCCATCGACTGTAATCAATAGTGTGGGTTTGACACTGATGGTCCCTCCATCGACTGTACTCAATACTGTGGGTGAGACGCTGATGTTCCCTCCTTCGACGGTACTCAATACTGTGGGTGAGACAATGATGGTCCCTCCATCGACTTTACTCAATACTGTGGGTGAGACCCTGATGGTCCCTCCATCGACTGTGCTCAATACTGTGGGTGAGATCCTGATGGTCCCTCCATCAAGTGTACTCAATACTGTGGGTGAGACACTGATGGTCCCTCCATCAAGTGTACTCAATACTGTGGGTGAGACCCTGATGGTCCCTCCATCGATGTACTCAATACCGTGGGTGAGACCCTGATGGTCCCTCCATCGACTGTACTCAATACTGTGGATGAGACCCTGATGGTCCCTCCATCGACTGTACTCAATACTGTTTTTGAGACCCTGACGGTCCCTCCATCAAGTGTACTCAATACTGTGGGTGAGACCCTGATGGTCCCTCCATCAAGTGTACTCAATACTGTGGGTGGGACCCTGATGGTCCCTCCATCGACTGTACTCAATACTGTGGGTGAGACCCTGATGGTCCCTCCATCGACTGTACTCAATACTGTGGGTGAGACCCCGATGGTCCCTCCATTGACTGTACTCAATACTGTGGGTGAGACCCTTATGGTCCCTCCATCGACTGTACTCAATACTGTGGTGAGACCCTGATGGTCCCTCCATCGACTGTACTCAATACTGTGGCTGAGACCCTGATGGTCCCTCCATCGACTATACTCAATACTGTGGGTGAGACCCTGATGGTCCCTCCATCGACTGTACTCAATACTGTGGGTGAGACACTGATGGTCCCTCCATCGACTGTACTCAATACTGTGGGTGAGACCCTGATGGTCCCTCCATCGACTGTACTCAATACTGTGGGTGAGACCCTGATGGTCCCTCCATCAAGTGTACTCAATACTGTGGGTGAGACCCTGATGGTCCCTCCATCGACTGTACTCAATACTGTGGGTGAGACCCTGATGGTCCCTCCATCGACTGTACTCAATACTGTGTGTGAGACCCTGATGGTCCCTCCATCGGCTGTACTCAATACTGTGGGTGAGACACTGATGGTCCCTCCATCAAGTGTACTCAATACTGTGGGTGAGACCCTGATGGTCCCTCCATCGACTGTACTCAATACTGTGGGTTAGATCCTGATGGTCCCTCCATCGACGGTACTCAATACTGTGGGTGAGATCCTGATGGTCCCTGCATCGACGGTACTCAATACTGTGGGTGAGACCCTGATGGTCCCTCCATCGACTGTACTCAATACTGTGGGTGAGATCCTGATGGTCCCTGCATCGACGGTACTCAATACTGTGGGTGAGACCCTGATGGTCCCTCATTCGACTGTACTCAATACTGTGGGTGAGGCCCTATTGGTCCCTCCATCGACTGTACTCAATACTGTGGGTGAGACACTGAGGTTACCTCCATCGAGTGTACTCAATACTGTGGGTGAGACACTGATGGTCCCTCCATCGACTGTATTCAATACTGTGGGTGAGATCCTGAGGTTCCCTCCATCGACTGTACTCAATACTGTGGGTGTGACACTGATGGTCCCTCCATCAACTGTACTCAATACTGTGGGTGAGACCCTGAGATTTCCTCCATCGACTGTACTCAATACTGTGGGTGTGACCCTGATGGTCCCTCCATCGACTGTACTCAACACTGTGGGTGCGACACTGATCGTCCCTCCATCGACTATACTCAATAATGTGGGTGAGACCCTGAGGTTCCCTCCATCGACTGTACTCAATACTGTGGGTGAGACCCTGATGGTCCCTCCATCGACTGTAATCAATAGTGTGGGTTGACACTGATGGTCCCTCCATCGACTGTACTCAATACTGTGGGTGAGACGCTGATGTTCCCTCCTTCGACGGTACTCAATACTGTGGGTGAGACAATGATGGTCCCTCCATCGACTTTACTCAATACTGTGGGTGAGACCCTGATGGTCCCTCCATCGACTGTGCTCAATACTGTGGGTGAGATCCTGATGGTCCCTCCATCAAGTGTACTCAATACTGTGGGTGAGACACTGATGGTCCCTCCATCAAGTGTACTCAATACTGTGGGTGAGACCCTGATGGTCCCTCCATCGATGTACTCAATACCGTGGGTGAGACCCTGATGGTCCCTCCATCGACTGTACTCAATACTGTGGATGAGACCCTGATGGTCCCTCCATCGACTGTACTCAATACTGTTTTTGAGACCCTGACGGTCCCTCCATCAAGTGTACTCAATACTGTGGGTGAGACCCTGATGGTCCCTCCATCAAGTGTACTCAATACTGTGGGTGGGACCCTGATGGTCCCTCCATCGACTGTACTCAATACTGTGGGTGAGACCCTGATGGTCCCTCCATCGACTGTACTCAATACTGTGGGTGAGACCCCGATGGTCCCTCCATTGACTGTACTCAATACTGTGGGTGAGACCCTTATGGTCCCTCCATCGACTGTACTCAATACTGTGGGTGAGACCCTGATGGTCCCTCCATCGACTGTACTCAATACTGTGGCTGAGACCCTGATGGTCCCTCCATCGACTATACTCAATACTGTGGGTGAGACCCTGATGGTCCCTCCATCGACTGTACTCAATACTGTGGGTGAGACACTGATGGTCCCTCCATCGACTGTACTCAATACTGTGGGTGAGACCCTGATGGTCCCTCCATCGACTGTACTCAATACTGTGGGTGAGACCCTGATGGTCCCTCCATCAAGTGTACTCAATACTGTGGGTGAGACCCTGATGGTCCCTCCATCGACTGTACTCAATACTGTGGGTGAGACCCTGATGGTCCCCTCCATCGACTGTACTCAATACTGTGTGTGAGACCCTGATGGTCCCTCCATCGGCTGTACTCAATACTGTGGGTGAGACACTGATGGTCCCTCCATCAAGTGTACTCAATACTGTGGGTGAGACCCTGATGGTCCCTCCATCGACTGTACTCAATACTGTGGGTTAGATCCTGATGGTCCCTCCATCGACGGTACTCAATACTGTGGGTGAGATCCTGATGGTCCCTGCATCGACGGTACTCAATACTGTGGGTGAGACCCTGATGGTCCCTCCATCGACTGTACTCAATACTGTGGGTGAGATCCTGATGGTCCCTGCATCGACGGTACTCAATACTGTGGGTGAGACCCTGATGGTCCCTCATTCGACTGTACTCAATACTGTGGGTGAGGCCCTATTGGTCCCTCCATCAAGTGTACTCAATACTGTGGGTAAGACCCTGATGGTCCCTCCATCAAGTGTGCTCAATACCGTGGGTGAGACCCTGATGGTCCTTCCATCGACTGTACTCAATACTGTGGGTGAGGCCCTGATGGTCCCTCCATCAAGTGTACTCAATACCGTGGGTAAGACCCTGATGGTCCCTCCATCAAGTGTACTCAATACCGTGGTTGAGACCCTGATGGTCCCTCCATCGACTGTACTCAATACTGTGGGTGAGACCCTGATGGTCCCTCCATCAACTGTACTCAATACTGTGGGTGAGACCCTGATGGTCCCTCCATTAAGTGTACTCAATACTGTGGGTGGGACCCTGATGGTCCCTCCATCGACTGTACTCAATACTGTGTTTGAGACCCTGATGGTCCCTCCATCGACTGTACTCAATACTGTGGGTGAGACCCTGATGGTCCCTCCATTGACTGTACTCAATACTGTGGGTGAGACCCTTATGGTCGCTCCATCGACTGTACTCAATACTGTGGCTGAGACCCTGATGGTCCCTCCATCAACTGTACTCAATACTGTGGCTGAGACCCTGATGGTCCCTCCATCGACTGTACTCAATACTGTGGATGAGACACTGATGGTCCCTCCATCGACTGTACTCAATACTGTGGGTTAGACCCTGATGGTCCCTCCATCGACTGTACTCAATACTGTGGGTGAGACCCTGATGGTCCCTCCATCGACTGTACTCAATACTGTGGGTGAGACACTGATGGTCCCTCCATCGTCTGTACTCAATACTGTGGCTGAGACCCTGATGGTCCCTCCATCGACTGTACTCAATACTGTGGGTGAGACCCTGATGGTCCCTCCATCGACTGTACTCAATACTGTTTTTGAGACCCTGATGGTTCCTCCATCAAGTGTACTCAATACTGTGGGTGGGACCCTGATGGTCCCTCCATCGACAGTGCTCAATACTGTGGGTGAGACCCTGATGGTCCCTCCATCGACTGTACTCAATACTGTGGGTGAGACCCTGATGGTCCCTCCATCGACTGTACTCAATACTGTGGGTGAGACCCTGATGGTACCTCCATTGACTGTACTCAGTACTGTGGCTGAGACCCTGATGGTCCCTCCATCGACTGTACTCAATACTGTAGGTGAGACCCTGATGTTCCCTCCATTGACTGTACTCAATACTGTGGCTGAGAGCCTGATGGTCCCTCCATCGACTGTACTCAATACTGTGTGTGAGACCCTGATGGTCCCTCCATCGACTGTACTCAATACTGTGGGTGAGACCCTGATGGACCCTCCATCAACTGTACTCAATACTGCGGGTGAGACACTGATGGTCCCTCCATTGACTGTACTCAGTACTGTGGGTGAGACCCTGATGGTCCCTCCATCGACTGTACTCAATACTGTGGGTGAGACCCTGATGGACCCTTCATCAACTGTACTCAATACTGCGGGTGAGACACTGATGGTCCCTCCATTGACTGTACTCAGTACTGTGGGTGAGACCCTGATGGTCCCTCCATTGACTGTACTCAATATTGTGTGTGAGAACATGATGGTCCATCCATCGACTGTACTCAATACTGTGGGTGAGACACTGATGGTCCCTCCATCGACTGTACTCAATACTGTGGGTGTGACACTGATGGTCCCTCCATCAACTGTACTCAATACTGTGGGTGAGACCCTGAGATTTCCTCCATCGACTGTACTCAATACTGTGGGTGTGACCCTGATGGTCCCTCCATCGACTGTACTCAACACTGTGGGGTGCGACACTGATCGTCCCTCCATCGACTATACTCAATAATGTGGGTGAGACCCTGAGGTTCCCTCCATCGACTGTACTCAATACTGTGGGTGAGACCCTGATGGTCCCTCCATCGACTGTAATCAATAGTGTGGGTTTGACACTGATGGTCCCTCCATCGACTGTACTCAATACTGTGGGTGAGACGCTGATGTTCCCTCCTTCGACGGTACTCAATACTGTGGGTGAGACAATGATGGTCCCTCCATCGACTTTACTCAATACTGTGGGTGAGACCCTGATGGTCCCTCCATCGACTGTGCTCAATACTGTGGGTGAGATCCTGATGGTCCCTCCATCAAGTGTACTCAATACTGTGGGTGAGACACTGATGGTCCCTCCATCAAGTGTACTCAATACTGTGGGTGAGACCCTGATGGTCCCTCCATCGATGTACTCAATACCGTGGGTGAGACCCTGATGGTCCCTCCATCGACTGTACTCAATACTGTGGATGAGACCCTGATGGTCCCTCCATCGACTGTACTCAATACTGTGGGTGAGACCCTGACGGTCCCTCCATCAAGTGTACTCAATACTGTGGGTGAGACCCTGATGGTCCCTCCATCAAGTGTACTCAATACTGTGGGTGGGACCCTGATGGTCCCTCCATCGACTGTACTCAATACTGTGGGTGAGACCCTGATGGTCCCTCCATCGACTGTACTCAATACTGTGGGTGAGACCCCGATGGTCCCTCCATTGACTGTACTCAATACTGTGGGTGAGACCCTTATGGTCCCTCCATCGACTGTACTCAATACTGTGGGTGAGACCCTGATGGTCCCTCCATCGACTGTACTCAATACTGTGGCTGAGACCCTGATGGTCCCTCCATCGACTATACTCAATACTGTGGGTGAGACCCTGATGGTCCCTCCATCGACTGTACTCAATACTGTGGGTGAGACACTGATGGTCCCTCCATCGACTGTACTCAATACTGTGGGTGAGACCCTGATGGTCCCTCCATCGACTGTACTCAATACTGTGGGTGAGACCCTGATGGTCCCTCCATCAAGTGTACTCAATACTGTGGGTGAGACCCTGATGGTCCCTCCATCGACTGTACTCAATACTGTGGGTGAGACCCTGATGGTCCCTCCATCGACTGTACTCAATACTGTGTGTGAGACCCTGATGGTCCCTCCATCGGCTGTACTCAATACTGTGGGTGAGACACTGATGGTCCCTCCATCAAGTGTACTCAATACTGTGGGTGAGACCCTGATGGTCCCTCCATCGACTGTACTCAATACTGTGGGTTAGATCCTGATGGTCCCTCCATCGACGGTACTCAATACTGTGGGTGAGATCCTGATGGTCCCTGCATCGACGGTACTCAATACTGTGGGTGAGACCCTGATGGTCCCTCCATCGACTGTACTCAATACTGTGGGTGAGGCCCTATTGGTCCCTCCATCAAGTGTACTCAATACTGTGGGTAAGACCCTGATGGTCCCTCCATCAAGTGTGCTCAATACCGTGGGTGAGACCCTGATGGTCCCTCCATCGACTGTACTCAATACTGTGGGTGAGGCCCTGATGGTCCCTCCATCAAGTGTACTCAATACCGTGGTTGAGACCCTGATGGTCCCTCCATCGACTGTACTCAATACTGTGGGTGAGACCCTGATGGTCCCTCCATCAACTGTACTCAATACTGTGGGTGAGACCCTGATGGTCCCTCCATCAAGTGTACTCAATACTGTGGGTGAGACCCTGATGGTCCCTCCATCGACTGTACTCAATAATGTGGGTGAGACCCTGATGGTCCCTCCATCGACTGTACTCAATAATGTGGGTGAGACACTGATGGTCCCTCCATCGATGTACTCAATACCGTGGGTGAGACCCTGATGGTCCCTCCATCGATGTACTCAATACCGTGGGTGAGACCCTGATGGTCCCTCCATCGACTGTACTCAATACTGTGGGTGAGACCCTGATGGTCCCTCCATCGACTGTACTCAATACAGTGGGTGAGACCCTGATGGTCCCTCCATCAAGTGTACTCAATACTGTGGGTGGGACCCTGATGGTCCCTCCATCGACTGTACTCAATACTGTGTTTGAGACCCTGATGGTCCCTCCATCGACTGTACTCAATACTGTGGGTGAGACCCTGATGGTCCCTCCATTGACTGTACTCAATACTGTGGGTGAGACCCTTATGGTCGCTCCATCGACTGTACTCAATACTGTGGCTGAGACCCTGATGGTCCCTCCATCAACTGTACTCAATACTGTGGCTGAGATCCTGATGGTCCCTCCATCGACTGTACTCAATACTGTGGATGAGACACTGATGGTCCCTCCATCGACTGTACTCAATACTGTGGGTTAGACCCTGATGGTCCCTCCATCGACTGTACTCAATACTGTGGGTGAGACCCTGATGGTCCCTCCATCGACTGTACTCAATACTGTGGGTGAGACACTGATGGTCCCTCCATCGTCTGTACTCAATACTGTGGCTGAGACCCTGATGGTCCCTCCATCGACTGTACTCAATACTGTGGGTGAGACCCTGATGGTCCCTCCATCGACTGTACTCAATACTGTTTTTGAGACCCTGATGGTCCCTCCATCAAGTGTACTCAATACTGTGGGTGGGACCCTGATGGTCCCTCCATCGACAGTGCTCAATACTGTGGGTGAGACCCTGATGGTCCCTCCATCGACTGTACTCAATACTGTGGGTGAGACCCTGATGGTCCCTCCATCGACTGTACTCAATACTGTGGGTGAGACCCTGATGGTCCCTCCATCAAGTGTACTCAATACTGTGGGTGAGACCCTGATGGTCCCTCCATCGACTGTACTCAATACTGTGGGTGAGACCCTGATGGTCCCTCCATCGACTGTACTCAATACTGTGTGTGAGACCCTGATGGTCCCTCCATCGGCTGTACTCAATACTGTGGGTGAGACACTGATGGTCCCTCCATCAAGTGTACTCAATACTGTGGGTGAGACCCTGATGGTCCCTCCATCGACTGTACTCAATACTGTGGGTTAGATCCTGATGGTCCCTCCATCGACGGTACTCAATACTGTGGGTGAGATCCTGATGGTCCCTGCATCGACGGTACTCAATACTGTGGGTGAGACCCTGATGGTCCCTCCATCGACTGTACTCAATACTGTGGGTGAGATCCTGATGGTCCCTGCATCGACGGTACTCAATACTGTGGGTGAGACCCTGATGGTCCCTCATTCGACTGTACTCAATACTGTGGGTGAGGCCCTATTGGTCCCTCCATCAAGTGTACTCAATACTGTGGGTAAGACCCTGATGGTCCCTCCATCAAGTGTGCTCAATACCGTGGGTGAGACCCTGATGGTCCCTCCATCGACTGTACTCAATACTGTGGGTGAGGCCCTGATGGTCCCTCCATCAAGTGTACTCAATACCGTGGGTAAGACCCTGATGGTCCCTCCATCAAGTGTACTCAATACCGTGGTTGAGACCCTGATGGTCCCTCCATCGACTGTACTCAATACTGTGGGTGAGACCCTGATGGTCCCTCCATCAACTGTACTCAATACTGTGGGTGAGACCCTGATGGTCCCTCCATTAAGTGTACTCAATACTGTGGGTGGGACCCTGATGGTCCCTCCATCGACTGTACTCAATACTGTGTTTGAGACCCTGATGGTCCCTCCATCGACTGTACTCAATACTGTGGGTGAGACCCTGATGGTCCCTCCATTGACTGTACTCAATACTGTGGGTGAGACCCTTATGGTCGCTCCATCGACTGTACTCAATACTGTGGCTGAGACCCTGATGGTCCCTCCATCAACTGTACTCAATACTGTGGCTGAGACCCTGATGGTCCCTCCATCGACTGTACTCAATACTGTGGATGAGACACTGATGGTCCCTCCATCGACTGTACTCAATACTGTGGGTTAGACCCTGATGGTCCCTCCATCGACTGTACTCAATACTGTGGGTGAGACCCTGATGGTCCCTCCATCGACTGTACTCAATACTGTGGGTGAGACACTGATGGTCCCTCCATCGTCTGTACTCAATACTGTGGCTGAGACCCTGATGGTCCCTCCATCGACTGTACTCAATACTGTGGGTGAGACCCTGATGGTCCCTCCATCGACTGTACTCAATACTGTTTTTGAGACCCTGATGGTTCCTCCATCAAGTGTACTCAATACTGTGGGTGGGACCCTGATGGTCCCTCCATCGACAGTGCTCAATACTGTGGGTGAGACCCTGATGGTCCCTCCATCGACTGTACTCAATACTGTGGGTGAGACCCTGATGGTCCCTCCATCGACTGTACTCAATACTGTGGGTGAGACCCTGATGGTACCTCCATTGACTGTACTCAGTACTGTGGCTGAGACCCTGATGGTCCCTCCATCGACTGTACTCAATACTGTAGGTGAGACCCTGATGTTCCCTCCATTGACTGTACTCAATACTGTGGCTGAGAGCCTGATGGTCCCTCCATCGACTGTACTCAATACTGTGTGTGAGACCCTGATGGTCCCTCCATCGACTGTACTCAATACTGTGGGTGAGACCCTGATGGACCCTCCATCAACTGTACTCAATACTGCGGGTGAGACACTGATGGTCCCTCCATTGACTGTACTCAGTACTGTGGGTGAGACCCTGATGGTCCCTCCATCGACTGTACTCAATACTGTGGGTGAGACCCTGATGGACCCTTCATCAACTGTACTCAATACTGCGGGTGAGACACTGATGGTCCCTCCATTGACTGTACTCAGTACTGTGGGTGAGACCCTGATGGTCCCTCCATTGACTGTACTCAATATTGTGTGTGAGAACATGATGGTCCATCCATCGACTGTACTCAATACTGTGGGTGAGACACTGATGGTCCCTCCATCGACTGTACTCAATACTGTGGGTGTGACACTGATGGTCCCTCCATCAACTGTACTCAATACTGTGGGTGAGACCCTGAGATTTCCTCCATCGACTGTACTCAATACTGTGGGTGTGACCCTGATGGTCCCTCCATCGACTGTACTCAACACTGTGGGTGCGACACTGATCGTCCCTCCATCGACTATACTCAATAATGTGGGTGAGACCCTGAGGTTCCCTCCATCGACTGTACTCAATACTGTGGGTGAGACCCTGATGGTCCCTCCATCGACTGTAATCAATAGTGTGGGTTTGACACTGATGGTCCCTCCATCGACTGTACTCAATACTGTGGGTGAGACGCTGATGTTCCCTCCTTCGACGGTACTCAATACTGTGGGTGAGACAATGATGGTCCCTCCATCGACTTTACTCAATACTGTGGGTGAGACCCTGATGGTCCCTCCATCGACTGTGCTCAATACTGTGGGTGAGATCCTGATGGTCCCTCCATCAAGTGTACTCAATACTGTGGGTGAGACACTGATGGTCCCTCCATCAAGTGTACTCAATACTGTGGGTGAGACCCTGATGGTCCCTCCATCGATGTACTCAATACCGTGGGTGAGACCCTGATGGTCCCTCCATCGACTGTACTCAATACTGTGGATGAGACCCTGATGGTCCCTCCATCGACTGTACTCAATACTGTGGGTGAGACCCTGACGGTCCCTCCATCAAGTGTACTCAATACTGTGGGTGAGACCCTGATGGTCCCTCCATCAAGTGTACTCAATACTGTGGGTGGGACCCTGATGGTCCCTCCATCGACTGTACTCAATACTGTGGGTGAGACCCTGATGGTCCCTCCATCGACTGTACTCAATACTGTGGGTGAGACCCCGATGGTCCCTCCATTGACTGTACTCAATACTGTGGGTGAGACCCTTATGGTCCCTCCATCGACTGTACTCAATACTGTGGGTGAGACCCTGATGGTCCCTCCATCGACTGTACTCAATACTGTGGCTGAGACCCTGATGGTCCCTCCATCGACTATACTCAATACTGTGGGTGAGACCCTGATGGTCCCTCCATCGACTGTACTCAATACTGTGGGTGAGACACTGATGGTCCCTCCATCGACTGTACTCAATACTGTGGGTGAGACCCTGATGGTCCCTCCATCGACTGTACTCAATACTGTGGGTGAGACCCTGATGGTCCCTCCATCAAGTGTACTCAATACTGTGGGTGAGACCCTGATGGTCCCTCCATCGACTGTACTCAATACTGTGGGTGAGACCCTGATGGTCCCTCCATCGACTGTACTCAATACTGTGTGTGAGACCCTGATGGTCCCTCCATCGGCTGTACTCAATACTGTGGGTGAGACACTGATGGTCCCTCCATCAACTGTACTCAATACTGTGGGTGAGACCCTGATGGTCCCTCCATCGACTGTACTCAATACTGTGGGTTAGATCCTGATGGTCCCTCCATCGACGGTACTCAATACTGTGGGTGAGATCCTGATGGTCCCTGCATCGACGGTACTCAATACTGTGGGTGAGACCCTGATGGTCCCTCCATCGACTGTACTCAATACTGTGGGTGAGGCCCTATTGGTCCCTCCATCAAGTGTACTCAATACTGTGGGTAAGACCCTGATGGTCCCTCCATCAAGTGTGCTCAATACCGTGGGTGAGACCCTGATGGTCCCTCCATCGACTGTACTCAATACTGTGGGTGAGGCCCTGATGGTCCCTCCATCAAGTGTACTCAATACCGTGGTTGAGACCCTGATGGTCCCTCCATCGACTGTACTCAATACTGTGGGTGAGACCCTGATGGTCCCTCCATCAACTGTACTCAATACTGTGGGTGAGACCCTGATGGTCCCTCCATCAAGTGTACTCAATACTGTGGGTGAGACCCTGATGGTCCCTCCATCGACTGTACTCAATAATGTGGGTGAGACCCTGATGGTCCCTCCATCGACTGTACTCAATAATGTGGGTGAGACACTGATGGTCCCTCCATCGACTGTACTCAATAATGTGGGTGAGACACTGATGGTCCCTCCATCGACGGTGCTCAATACTGTGGGTGAGACCCTGATGGTCCCTCCATCAAGTGTACTCAATACTGTTGGTGAGACCCTGATGGTCCCTCCATGGACTGTACTCAATTCTGTGGGTGAGACCCTGATGGTCCCTCCAACAAGTGTACTCAATACTGTGGGTGAGACCCTGATGGTCCCTCCATCGATGTACTCAATACCGTGGGTGAGACCCTGATGGTCCCTCCATCGACTGTACTCAATACTGTGGGTGAGACCCTGATGGTCCCTCCATCGACTGTACTCAATACAGTGGGTGAGACCCTGATGGTCCCTCCATCAAGTGTACTCAATACTGTGGGTGGGACCCTGATGGTCCCTCCATCGACTGTACTCAATACTGTGTTTGAGACCCTGATGGTCCCTCCATCGACTGTACTCAATACTGTGGGTGAGACCCTGATGGTCCCTCCATTGACTGTACTCAATACTGTGGGTGAGACCCTTATGGTCGCTCCATCGACTGTACTCAATACTGTGGCTGAGACCCTGATGGTCCCTCCATCAACTGTACTCAATACTGTGGCTGAGATCCTGATGGTCCCTCCATCGACTGTACTCAATACTGTGGATGAGACACTGATGGTCCCTCCATCGACTGTACTCAATACTGTGGGTTAGACCCTGATGGTCCCTCCATCGACTGTACTCAATACTGTGGGTGAGACCCTGATGGTCCCTCCATCGACTGTACTCAATACTGTGGGTGAGACACTGAGGGTCCCTCCATCGTCTGTACTCAATACTGTGGCTGAGACCCTGATGGTCCCTCCATCGACTGTACTCAATACTGTGGGTGAGACCCTGATGGTCCCTCCATCGACTGTACTCAATACTGTTTTTGAGACCCTGATGGTCCCTCCATCAAGTGTACTCAATACTGTGGGTGGGACCCTGATGGTCCCTCCATCGACAGTGCTCAATACTGTGGGTGAGACCCTGATGGTCCCTCCATCGACTGTACTCAATACTGTGGGTGAGACCCTGATGGTCCTCCATCGACTGTACTCAATACTGTGGGTGAGACCCTGATGGTACCTCCATTGACTGTACTCAGTACTGTGGCTGAGACCCTGATGGTCCCTCCATCGACTGTACTCAATACTGTAGGTGAGACCCTGATGTTCCCTCCATTGACTGTACTCAATACTGTGGCTGAGAGCCTGATGGTCCCTCCATCGACTGTACTCAATACTGTGTGTGAGACCCTGATGGTCCCTCCATCGACTGTACTCAATACTGTGGGTGAGACCCTGATGGACCCTCCATCAACTGTACTCAATACTGCGGGTGAGACACTGATGGTCCCTCCATTGACTGTACTCAGTACTGTGGGTGAGACCCTGATGGTCCCTCCATCGACTGTACTCAATACTGTGGGTGAGACCCTGATGGACCCTTCATCAACTGTACTCAATACTGCGGGTGAGACACTGATGGTCCCTCCATTGACTGTACTCAGTACTGTGGGTGAGACCCTGATGGTCCCTCCATTGACTGTACTCAATATTGTGTGTGAGAACATGATGGTCCATCCATCGACTGTACTCAATACTGTGGGTGAGACACTGATGGTCCCTCCATCGACTGTACTCAATACTGTGGGTGAGACCCTGATGGTCCCTCCATCGACTGTACTCAATACTGTGGGTGAGACCCTGATGGTCCCTCCATCGACTGTACTCAATAGTGTGGGTGTGACACTGATGTTCCCTCCATCGACTGTGCTCAATACTGTGGGTGAGACACTGATGTTCCCTCCATCGACTGTGCTCAATACTGTGGGTGAGACCCTGAGGTTTCCTCCATCGACTGTACTCAATACTGTGGGTGAGTCACTGATGTTCCCTCCATCGACTGTACTCAATACTGTGGGTGAGACCCTGATGGTCCCTCCATCGGCTCTAATCAATACTGTGGGTGAGACCCTGATGGTCCCTCCATCGACTGTACTCAATACTGTGGGTGAGACCCTGATGGTCCCTCCATCGACTATACTCCATACTGTGGGTGAAATCCTAATGGTCGCTCCATCAAGTGTACTCAATACTGTGGGTGAGACCCTGATGGTCCCTCCATCAAGTGTACTCAATACTGTGGGTGAGACCCTGATGGTCCCTCCATCGACTGTACTCAATACTGTGGGTGAGACCCTGATGGTCCCTCCATCAAGTGTACTCAATACTGTGGGTGAGACCCTGATGGTCCCTCCATCGACTGTACTCAATACTGTGGGTGAGACCCTGATGGTCCCTCCATCAAGTGTACTCAATACTGTGGGTGAGACCCTGATGGTCCCTCCATCAAGTGTACTCAATACTGTGGGTGAGACCCTGATGGTCCCTCCATCGACTGTACTCAATACTGTGGGTGAGACCCTGATGGTCCCTCCATCGACTGTACTCAATACTGTGGGTGAGACCCTGATGTTCCCTCCATCGACTGTACTCAATACTGTGGGTGAGACCCTGATGGTCCCTCCATCAAGTGTACTCAATACTGTGGGTGAGACCCTGATGGTCCCTCCATCAAGTGTACTCAATACTGTGGGTGAGACCCTGATGGTCCCTCCATCGACTGTACTCAATACTGTGGGTGAGACCCTGATGGTCCCTCCATCGACTGTACTCAATCCTGTGGGTGAGACCCTGATGGTCCCTCCATTGACTTTACTCAATACTGTGGGTGAGTCCCTGATGGTCCCTCCATCGACTGTACTCAATAATGTGGTTGAGACCCTGATGGTCCCTCCATCGACTATACTCAATACTGTGGGTGAGACCCTGATGGTCCCTCCATTGACTTTACTCAATACTGTGGGTGAGACCCTGATGGTCCCTCCATCGACTGTACTCAATACTGTGGCTGAGACCCTGATGGTCCCTCCATCGACTGTACTCAATACTGTGGGTGAGACACTGATGGTCCCTCCATCAAGTGTACTCAATACTGTTTTTGTGACCCTGATTGTCCCTCCATCGACTTTACTCAATACCGTGGGTGAGACCCTGATGGTCCCTCCATCGACTGTACTCAATACTGTGGGTGAGATCCTGATGGTCCCTCCATCGACTGTACTCAATACTGTGGGTGAGACCCTGATGGTCCCTCCATCAAGTGTACTCAATACTGTGGGTGAGACCTTGATGGCCCTCCATCGACTGTTCTCAATACTGTTTTTGAGACCCTGATGGTCCCTCCATCGACTGTACTCAATAGAGTGGGTAAAGGGGAACCAGTAGACGTAGTGTATTTAGACTTCCAAAAGGCATTTGACAAGGTGCCACACAAAAGATTATTGCTTAAGGTAAAAAATCACGGGATTGGGGGTAATATTCTGGCATGGATAGAGGATTGGCTATCTAACAGAAAGCAAAGAGTTGGGATAAATGGTTCATTCTCAGACTGGCAATCAGTAACTAGTGGTGTTCCACAGGGGTCAGTGCTGGGTCCCCAACTCTTTACAGTCTATATTAACGATTTGGAGGAAGGGACCAAGTGTAACATATCAAAATTTGCAGATGATACTTAGATGGGAGGGAAAGTAAACATAGAAACATAGAAACATAGAAACTAGGAGCAGGAGTAGGCCATTCGGCCCGTCGAGCCTGCTCCACCATTCAATACGATCATGGCTGATCATCCAAATCCAGTACCCTGTCCCTGCTTTCTCACACAGAATCCCCATCGAGCCTGCACCGACACATATCCCACCCTATCCCCGTAACCCCACATATTTAATTCCCCCTAACATATCCCTTCCTATCCTATCCCCGTAACCCCACATATTTAATCCCCCCCTAACACTAAGGGTCAATTTATCATAGCCAAATCAACCTAACCCGCACATTTTTGGACTGTGGGAGGAAACCGGAGCACCCGGAGGAAACCCACGCAGACACGGGGAGAATGTGCAAACTCCACACAGACAGTCACCCGAGGCCAGATTCGAACCCGGGTCCCTGGCGCTGTGAGGCACCAGTGCTAACCACTATGCCACCGTGTTGCAGTAGTGAGTGAGGAGGACATAAAAATCCTGCAAGGGGACATAGACAGGCTAAGTAAGTGGGCAGAGATTTGGCAGATGGAATACAACACTGGAAAGTGTGAGGTGATGCACTTTGGCAGGAAAAATCCTAGAGCAATTTATTATCTTAATGGCAAGAAACTGGAGAGTACTGAAGTGCAAAGGGATCTGGGGGTCCTGGTGCACGAAACTCAAAAGGTTAGTATGCAGGTGCAGCAAGTGATTAAGAAGGCAAATGGAATGTTGGCTTTCATTGCTAGGGGTATAGAATATAAAAATAGGGAGGTATTGCTTCAGTTGTACAAGGTATTGGTGAGACCACACCTGGAATACTGCATACAGTTTTGGTGTCCTTACTTAAGGAAAGACATCCTTGCTCTCGAGGCAGTGCAAAAAAGGTTCACTCGGTTAATCCCGGGGATGAGGGGGTGGTCATATGAGGAGAGGTTGTGTGGATTGGGACTCTACTCATTGGAGTTCAGAAGAATGAGAGGAGATCTTGTTGAAACATATAAGATTGTGAAGGGGTTGGATCGGGTGGATGCGGGGCCGATGTTCCCGATGACGGGTGAGACTAGAACTATGGGACATAGTCTTAGAATAAGGGGCTGCTCTTTCAAAACTGAGATGAGGAGGAACTACTTCACTCAGAAGGTGGTAGGTCCATGGAATATGCTGCCACAAAAAGCTGTAGAAGCTACAACATTAAATAAATTTAAAACAGAAATAGACAGTTTCCTAGAAGTAAAGGGCATTAAGGGTTACGGGGAGCGGGCAGGAATTTGGACATGAGTCTAGGTTCGGATCGGTCATGGCCCTGTGGGTAGTGGAGCGGGCCCAGGGACTGTGTAGCCTGATTCTGCTCCTATTTCGTGTGTGCAATTCTGTTAGATGCAGAAGATGGTTCTGTGATAGTAGATAGTAGATTGGCGGTTAGGATCAGATCAGCCATGATCTTATTGAATGGCGGAGCAGGCTCGAGGGGCCGATTGGCCTACTCCTGCTCCTATTTCTTATGTTCTTATGTTCTTATGTTCATCGACTGTACTCAATACTGTGGGTGAGATCCTGATGGTCCCTTCATCGACTGTACTCAATACTGTGGGTGAGACACTGATGGTCCCTCCATCGACTGTACTCAATACTGTGGGTGAGACACTGATGTTCCCTCCATCGACTGTACTCAATACTGTGGGTGAGACGCTGATGGTCACTCCATCGAATGTACTCAATACTGTGGGTGAGACACTGATGTTCCCTCCATCGACTGTACTCAATACTGTGGGTGAGACGCTGATGGTCACTCCATCGAATGTACTCAATACTGTGGGTGAGACACTGATGTTCCCTCCATCGATTGTACTCAATACTGTGGGTAAGACCCTGATGGTCCCTCCATCGACTGTACTCAATACTGTGGGTGAGACCCTGATGGTCACTCCATCGAATGTACTCAATACTGTGGGTGAGACCCTGATGGTCCCTCCATCGACTGTACTCAATACTGTGGGTGAGACCCTGATGGTCCCTCCATCAAGTGTACTCAATACTGTGGGTGAGACACTCATTTCGTGCCGTTGAATTATTCGGCCACTGAGTCCTGGCCTTGTGTCAAACTGTCCTGAATGGCCGTTGGGAGTGCAACTGCCATCTGAGCTAAATATGGCCTCAACCTCGGAGAGTTCTGGGCCGGGGAATCGGGATTCCAAAGGTCAGAGTTCATGCCTATGGTGAAACCAGCCACACCTTAATGGGTTGAAGTGGGACTTGCCTGTGATGCAGGCCAGGATTGAGGCCTAGATTTTGAAGAGGAGCTGAATTTTGCACTGGGGGCAGCATGGTGTAGTTCCCTGGGTGGGACCCAATACCCTCATTGTCTTGGCCAGACTTTCTGGCTTCTTTCATGGTGCATGCAGCCCTTGCAGTGTGAGCACCCACCATTTTCAGGCGAATTAGGGAACCATCCCCAGCCCTGGAAACGTCAGCGGGATCAGTGGTGGAGCTTCCCAGCAGGCTCGATCCCGGCCATCAGGGTCAGAATTCCAGGCCCTCACATTTTCTTGGCCATGGCTTCAAAAGTGGTGCTTTTCACCCACTGGCCAACTCAACACAAAAGAAAGACTTGCATTTCTACAGCGCCTTTCACAACCTCAGGACGTCCCAAAGCGCTTTACAGCCAATGAAGTACTTTTTGAAGTGTAGTCACTGTTGTAAAGTGGGAAACGCAGCAGCCAAATTGCGCACAGCAAGCTCCCACAAACAGCAATGAGATAAATGCTCAATTTTTTTTTATTCGTTCCTGGGATTAAACTGTTTTTGTGATGTTAGTTGAGGGATAAATATTGGCCAGGACACCAGGGAGAACTCCCCCCTGCTCTTCTTCAAATTTATTTTGTAGATCAACCCAAGAGGGCAGATGAGCCCTCAGATTAACGTTTCATCTGAAAGACGGCACCTCCGACAGTGCAGCACTCCCTCAGCACTGCACCGGAGTGTCAGCCTAGTGTTACACGGTCCTATCCTCACAGAGCCTCCTTTCATCTACAAATAGTAACCCTAGGAAACTCTCCGATACCCAGCCTCTTTCAGCCTTTCCTTATGTCTCTTGAACCGCATGCTCAGCTGGCTGGCGAGAGGTGCCCCCACTCCAGTAGCAATTGCCTTTTAAAGGCAAGGTTCTTAAAGGGGCCCTACTCTTCCTCTTAAAGGTGAGGTTTCTTACAGAGCCATCCCCTTCCTCTGGGATCAGGGCCCTCATCAGCCTGTGGCTGACACACTGGCCCTCAATCACCCTGCTACACATCCGCCTCTCCCCCTCCCCACACCAGCACAGAGCCAGTGGTTCCAGCGGCCTGTGCCGTGAGGCAGTGTGCTCGGGAGAAGGCATCAGCGTTCCCAAGAGGCACTCCCGCCCGGTGTTCCACCTCGGAACAATAGGGCTGGAGTGACAAAAACCCCGGGTAACACGGGCATTTCTTTCTTTGTTAGATCGTGTCCATTGATCGGTCACTGGGAGAAACTGGCTCCCCAGCCGGTAACACTTTAATATTTCTACGGCCCATTTAATCGATAGACATTCCTTCTCTACCGTAGCGTACCGCTGTTCCCTAGACAACAGTACCTGCTCAGGTAGAGCACAGGATGTTCCTCTCCTTCAGCTATTTGAGAGAGTACAGCTCCCAATCCCACCTCTGAGGCATCGCATTGCCAAACAAAGTCTGGGACCGTGAGCAGCGGATTATTACACAGCGCTTGGCTCAGGTTCCTGAAAGCAGCCTCTGCCTCAGGGCTGGGTCGTACCCGGTTTGGTGCCTTGTCTTTAGGCAGGTCGGTAAGGGAGGCGGCCCGGGTAGCACAGACCAGAATAAATCATCACTAGTAACCAACGATATCTAACAAGGTAGCAAAATACTGCGGATGCTGGAAATCCAAAATAACAACAGAAAACGCTGGAAAAACTCAGCAGGCCAGACAGCATCCGTGGAGAGAGAAACAGAGTTAACGTTTCAGGTCGAAGACCTTTCGTCAGAACTGGAAAAAAGCAGGAAATTAAATAGATTTAAAGCAAGGATAAAGCTGGGAAAAGGGGGAGGGGATGAAAGAACAAAAGGAGAGATTAAGAGACATTGAGAGACATTAAGAGATAATCAAGGCAAGAGGTGGTGTTAATGTGACAAGTTGAGGCTAAAAGAAGTGTGAAATGCACTGGCAGAATGAAGGACAGCTGCCAGCTTCTAGGAGGGAAAAAAAAGGGGGGGGGGGCAAACAAAAGGGTGGATGAAAAAATAAAATATAAATGTGATTGGAGCTGAGGTTATGATCTAAAATTGTTGAACTCGATATTGAGTCCAGAGGGCTGTAGCGTGCCTAAACGAAAGATGAGGTGCTGTTCCTCGAGCTTACGCTGCGCTTCCGTGGAACAGTGTAATAGGCCGAGGACGGTGAGGTCAGAGTGGGAGTGAAGCGGTGAATTAAAGTGACAGGCGACTGGGAGCTCTAACAACCGGGATATCTAACAAGGCCCCGACTTGCTTCTTCCTCCCCAGTCAGGCTTTTACAGCTTTCACTTTGTGTACGGGAGGCTTCACCACCGCCCCCGACAGAGCACCTTAGGTTTGTGGTCTCTGACAACCCAATGTGGCACAAGTATCCTTAGCGTGTCTAATACAGCCTCTACTTTACACAAATGTGAGCCCATTCTGTACTGTAGATGATGACCATCCAAGTATGCTGTCGTGTAACGGGTGTGAGGCCTCAATACTTGGTCCAGGAAGGTGTTTGGGGCACCATGCAATCCAATGGGATGATGGTGCACTGGGAGAGCCCCTCAGGAGCCGCCGAGGCACTTTTCTCTTTGGCGGACTCCATTAAAGGGATCTGCCAGTATCCTTTGCTCAGATCGAAGGTGGTGAGTAAGAAATGGAAGTTTGTTTGTTGTTTGTTTTTTGTGCGAGGCGGAGCGCTGAGAGAGAAAGAAAGTTCAGGGTGGGGGGCGGGCGGTGAAAGGAAAAATAAAATCCTTCTGTGCTGTCTGATTGTATGAATGTGCAGACGAACAAAAAAGAATGAGCGACAGGATTGCGTGCCTTTAAGTAAAGTGAAAGCCAGGCACAAATGCCTACGGCCACACTAGTCTGAATACGCCCGATCTTGTCTGATCTCAGAAGCTAAGCAGAGTCAGGCCTGGTTAGTACTTGGATGGGAGACCACCTGGGAATACCAGGTGCAGTAGGCTTTTGCTGCCGCCAGAGGCTGCTCACAGCTCTGCACATTTACACTGCTGTTAATCAATCAACGTCCTGTTTCCTGCTCGCTCCTGCACACTCTCTCTCTTTCCTTTCACCATTTCTTTGCTATACATTCTCCTGCTGCTACACAAACGCAAGGGGCTCCACACACAATGGGGGAAAAAGCAGAAGAGATTAAGATAGCAAAGAAACACAAACTGCTGCAGGGGCACCAGGACGCAGCAGCAGACAGGAGAGACAAGGTGCAGAGAAAACTACGAGGGACAAACTGCAACAGAGCAGAGAATAATGTGAGAAAGAGCAGCAATTAGATGGAGGAACAAAGCAAAGCCAACTTGCATGCTGTTCAACCTCACTTGAAATACTCCCATCGGCCTTGCATCAACAGATAGCAATGGTATTGCCACTATCACAAGGAGCAGTCCCACAATAATCTCACTTTGCTTGCAAGGCGGAAATTGGCTTCTGCGTTTCCTACATTACAACAGTGGCTAGACTTCAAAAAGTACTTCATTGGCTGTAAAAGGCTGTGCGACGTCTGGTGGTTGTGTAAGGCGCTACAGAAATGAAAGTTTCTTTCTTTCAGGAATGGCTCCGACCAGAGTTGGCAACACATCCTGGGAGAAAAGGCAGCTCCCCGATTGGCTGTATTTTGAGGCATCAGGGAGCAGCATTTTACACAAGTGAGTGATTTGTCATGGGGGGGAGTGAGGGAGTGATTGGGGGGAGTGAGGGAGTGATTGGGGAGTGAGTGAGGGAGTGATTGGGGGGAGTGAGGGAGTGATTGGAGGGAGTGAGTGAGTGATTTGGGAGTAAGGGAGTGATTGGGGGGAGTGAGGGAGTGATTGGGGAGTAAGGGAGTGATTGGGGGGAGTGAGGGAGTGATGGGGGAGTGAGGGAGTGATTGGGGGGAGTGAGGGAGTGATTGGGGGGAGTGAGGGAGTGATTGGGGGAGAGTGAGGGAGTGATTGGGGGGGAGTGAGGGAGTGATTGGGGGAGAGTGAGGGAGTGATTGGGGGGAGTGAGGGAGTGATTGGGGGGGAGTGAGGGAGTGATTGGGGGGAGTGAGGGAGTGATTGGGGGAGAGTGAGGGAGTGATTGGGGGGAGTGAGGGAGTGATTGGGGGGGAGTGAGGGAGTGATGGGGGAGTGAGGGAGTGATTGGGGGAGAGTGAGGGTGTGATTGGGGGGAGTGAGGGAGTGATTGGGGGAGTGAGGGAGTGATTGGGGAGAGTGAGGGAGTGATTGGGGAGTGAGGGAGTGATGGGGAGAGTGAGGGAGTGATTGGGGGGGAGTGAGGGAGTGATTGGGGAGAGTGAGGGAGTGATTGGGGAGTGAGGGAGTGATGGGGAGAGTGAGGGAGTGATTGGGGGGGAGTGAGGGAGTGATTGGGGAGAGTGAGGGAGTGATTGGGGAGTGAGGGAGTGATGGGGAGAGTGAGGGAGTGATTGGGGAGTGAGGGAGTGATGGGGAGAGTGAGGGAGTGATTGGGGGGGAGTGAGGGAGTGATTGGGGGGCCTTTCAGATCTCCTTTGGTATCCCTACCATGGAGAACATCTTCGCTAATTTGCCCACTAAGGTTGTATTCCTTAGTGGAATCGCCTCGGGATATCGCGTGACATAGTCAACGACTACTGAAATAGATTGGTGTGCTCGTGCTGACCTCTCCAGCGGTCTCAGTCGATCCATAACGGTCCTTTCGAAGGGCACCTCAATTACATAGAAACATAAACATAGAAGATAGGAGCAGGAGTAGGCCATTCGGCCCCACGAGCCTGCTCCGCCATTCGATGAGATCATGGCTGATCATCCAAATTCAGTACCCTGTCCCTGCCTTCTCTCCATATCCCTTGATCCCTTTAGCCTTAAGAAATATATCTAACTCCTTCTTGAATATATTTAATGAATTGGCCTCAACTGCCTTCTGTGGTAGAGAGTTCCACAGGTTCACCGCTCTCTGGGTGAAGAAATTCCTCCTCATCTCAGTCCTAAATGGCTTACCCCTTATCCTTAGACTGTGACCTCTGGTTCTGGACTCCCCGGCCATCGGGAACATCCTTCCTGCATCTAGTCTGTCTAGTCCTGTTAGAATTTTATAAGTTTCAATGAGATCCCCTCTCATTCTTCTAAACTCCAGCGAATATAAGCCTAATCGACCCAACCTCTCTTCATACGTCATTCCTGCCATCCCAGGTATCAGTCTGGTGAATCTTCGCAGCACACCCTCCATGGCAAGAACATCCTTCCTCAGATAAGGTGACCAAAACTGCACACAATACTCAAGGTGTGGTCTCACCAAGGCCCTGTACAACTGCAGCAAGACATCCTTGCTCCTGTACTCGAATCCTCTCGCTATGAAGGCCAACATACCATTTGCCTTCTTAACCGCCTGCTGCACCTGCATGCTTACCTTCAGCGACTGGTGCACAAGGACACCCAGGTCTCGTTGCACTTCCCCTTTTCCCAATCTATTGCCATTCAGATAATAATCTGTCTTCCTGTTTTTGCCACTGAAGTGGATAACCTCACATTTATCCACATTATGCAGCATTTGCCATGCATCTGCCCAATCACCCAACCTGTCCAAATCATCCTGGAGTTTCTCTGCATCCTCCTCACAGCACACACGCCCAACCAGCTTTGTGTCATCTGCAAAGTTGGAGATGTTACATCTAGTTCCCTCGTCTAGATCATTAATATATATTGTGAATAGCTGGGGTCCTAGCACCGATCCCTGCGGTACCCCACTAGTCACTGCCTGCCACTCGGAAAAAGACCCGTTTATTCCAACTCTTTGCTTCCTGTCTGCCAACCAGTTCTCTATCCAAGACAGTACCTTACCCCCAATCCCGTGTGCTTTAACTTTGCACGCTAATCTCTTATGCGGGACCTTATCGAAAGCCTTCTGAAAGTCCAAATACACCACATCCACTGGTTCTCTCTTATCTATTCTACCAGTTACATCCTCAAAAAATTCCAGTCGATTAGTCAAGCATGATTTACCTTTTGTAAATCCATGTTGGCTTTGTCCGATCCTGTCACTGTTTTCCAAGTGCTCTGCTATTACATCTTTTATAATGGACTCTAGCATTTTCCCCACTACCGATGTCAGACTTACCGGTCTATAATTCCTCGTTTTCTCTACCACCTTTTTTAAATAGTGGGCTTACATTAGCTATCCTCCAATCCATGGGAACTGTTCCAGAGTCTATAGAATTTTGGAAGATGACCAGCAATGCATCTACTATTTCTAGGGCCACTTCCTTAAGTACCCTAGGATGTAGATTATCAGGCCCTGGGGATTTATCGGCCTTCAATCCCGTCAATTTCCCCAACACCATTTCCCTGCAAATACAGATTTCATTCAATTCCTCCCTCTCATTAGACCCTATGTTCCCTGACATCTCTGGGAGGTTATTTGTGTCCTCCTTTGTGAAGACAGACCCAAAGTATGTATTTAATTGGTCTGCCATTTCTTTGTTCCCCATTATAAATTCCCCTGATTCTGACTGCAAGGGACCTACGCTTGACTTCACCAATCGTTTTTTCTTCACATATCTATAGAAGCTTTTACATTCAGTTTTTATGTTCCCTGAAAGCTTACTCTCATATTCTATTTCCCCCCTCTTAATTAATCCCTTTGTCCTCCTTTGCTGAATCCTAAACTGCTCCCAATCCTCAGGTTTGCTGCTTTTTCTGGCCAAATTATATGTCCTCTCCTTGGATCTTATGCTGTCCCTAATTTCCCTTGTTAGCCACGGTTGAGTCACCTTTTTTGTTTTATTTTTATGCCATTATTATTGGAAGAGGGACTAATGGAGTGTGATCGTGAGGCCTGGGTCCACACAGCTGACACTCTGGATCAGCGTACTTCTTCATACACCCCTGGCCAGAGGAATCACCTCAACAGCCACTCCAGGGTCATCGCTGTTCCCAGGTGATCTCCGAATAGGTGCATGTGGGCCAAGTCAAGCACTGTCTGCCTTTGTGTCGGTGGCACCAGCAATCGCTCCACCTCCTCCCGATGCCCCAGAGTCACTCTGTATAAAAAGTCATTCTTTACAATGTTTACTGGCCCCAGGCCTTTTGTTTTACCCTCCACGGGCTGCCCATTTATCACTGCTACCTCTTGTGTCACATTGTGTGGGACTGGATCATTTATCACCACTAACTCTTGCTTCACATTGTGGATCATTTATCTGCTTACGTTGAAAGTCGGAAGTACACATATCCAGTCCCTCAATTTATCCCGTCCTCCCCAGGGCGGTCGGCCAGAGGAACTCCTCCCTCCCCCCTCCTGCAAGGCCCTGGGTCCCCCTCTGGGGCTGGAGAAGCAGAGGGAATAAGATCTCGGTCCCTACTAAACCTCGAGGCACCTCCACCCTACTTCCTGTCGCCTTGTCTATCCTCAGTTCCCTGTTTGATTTTCTGGGTTTCGCAGACCTCGGATACAACTCCAGATCTACAAAGGGAAACACTTGGGAGCGGCCCTCAACTTGCCCCCTTTCCTGCACACAGTCTGGATCCACTGCATTCCTTCAGATCAGGGTATTAAACCCCGGCAAATCCTTCCCCAGTATTACAGGCTGAGGAAGCTTGGATACCACCCCAGCCGTTACTCCCCGGGCACCACCATTCACATCCACCTTGACCCAGGTGGTGCAGTAATGAAATGCATCCTCGTGTATGCACATTACTCCCGTTTAATCCACCAGGTCTCGATCTGAAGGCTGTAACAGGCTTGTGGAAACCAGGGCTACTGCACTCCAAGTCAGTAAGGGCCATCACCTCCTTTCCATTAACCTTTATTGTTTCTGGAAAGGTGTGAGTGGCCTCCAAATGGCTCACAAGCTGTACTACCCAACTCAGGTAATCCCTGCTGTCACCCCCGGATTCCCCGAGGCTGCATTGTCTTCACAAGAGAGGGACGATGTAGACATTGTAGTTAAGGAGTAGGAGTGTGAAATATTAGATGAGATAAACATAGTGAGAGAGGAAGTATTAAAGGGTTTAGCATCTTTGAAAGTGGATAATCACCAGGCCCGGATGAAATGTATCCTAGACTGTTAAGAGAAGTAAGAGAGGAAATAGCAGAGGCCCTGACCATCATTTTCCAATCCTCTCTGGGTACAGGAGTGGTGCCGGCGGACTGGAGAACTGCTAACGTTGTACCCTTGTTTAAAAAGGGAGAAAGGATAGACTGAGTAATTACAGCAGGCCCCTCAAAGCACTGGAGATGTACCACCAACGCTGCCTCCACAAGATCCTGAGGAAGAGAGTGTTTGAAGACCAGGACCTCAAACCCGGCACTAAGCTCATGGTCTACAGAGCAGCAGTGATACCCGCCCTGCTGTATGCCTCAGAGGCATGGACCTCAAAGCACTGGAGAGGTACCACCCTGCAATCCATTGGCAGGATAGGTGCACCAACATCAGTGTTCTTGCTCAGGCCAACATCCCCAGCATCGAAGCTTTGACCACGCTCGATCAGCTCCGATGGACGGGTCACATCGTCCGCACTGCCCGATACGAGACTCCCAAAACAAGCGCTCTACTCGGAGCTCCGACACGGCAAGAGAGTCCCAAGTGGGCAGAGGAAATGCTTCAAGGACACCCTCAAAGCCTCCTTGAAAAAGTGCAACATCCCCACCGACACCTGGGAATCCCTGGCCCAAGACCGCACAAAGTGGAAGAGAAGCATCCGGGAAGGCGCTGAACACCTCGAGTCTCTTCGCCGGGAGCAAGCGGAAGCCAAGCGCAAACAGCGCAAGGAGCGCACGTCAACCCAAGCACCCCACCCACCCGCCCCTTCAACCACCGTCTGCCCCACCTGTGACAGAGACTGTAGGTCCCGCATTGGACTCATCAGTCACCTGAGAACTAATTTTTAGTGTGGAAGCAAGTCATCCTCGGTCCCGAGGGACTGCCTAAGAAGGAAGACAGGCCAGTCAGCCTAACCTCAGTGGTGGGCAAATTATTGGAAAAAATTCTGAGGGACAGGATAAATCTTCATTTAGAAAGACACGGATTAATCAAGGACAGTCAGCATGGATTTGTTAATGGAAGGTCGTGCCTGACTAACTTGATTGAATTTTTGAGGAGGTAACAAGGAGGGTAGATGAGGGTAGTGCATTTGGTGTCATCTGCATGGATTTTTGACAAGGTCCCACATGGTAGACTGGTCAGAAAAGTAAAAGCCCATGGGATCCAAGGGAAAGTGGCAAGTTGGATCCAAAATTGGCTCAGTGACAGGAAGCAAAGGGTAATGGTCGAAAGGTGTTTTTGTGACTGGAAGGCTGTTTCCAGTGGGGTTCCGCAGAGCTCAGTACAGGAAACTCTTTATTAACCGGCACCGACGGGACCGGCGTGGTGCCGGTTAATCAAAAAGTCCGGATAATGGAGAGTTATATCTCCCAACGTACGAGAGCCCCGTACATACTGACATGCGCCTGCATTCGGAGCTCCGTCTCCCCGGGGACCGCCAGCTGACCATCTGTCGTGTCCGCTGCCTACCCGGGCTGCACATTCCCCTCCCAATCTACACGCTCCGATACAAGGCAAACGCCTCGGGGGTTTTTTTTAAGTTAATTTTAAACGAGAGATGAAGGAAAACCCCTGTTACCTACTCAAGAATTTTGCCGGTTAAGAGAGATTTCCGGATATTTGGGTGCCGGTTAATAAAGAGTTTCCTGTACTAGGCCCCTTGCTTTTTGTTGTATATATCAATGATCTTGACTTGAATATAGGGGACATGATTAAGAAGTTTGCAGATGATACAAAAATTGGCCATGTGGTTGATACTGAAGAATCACAGAATCACAGAATCCCCACAGTGCAGATAGAGGCCATTTCGGCCCATCGAGCCTGCACCGACACATATCCCACCCTATCCCCGTAACCCCACGTATTTAATCCCCCTAACACTAAGGGTCAATTTATCATAGCCAAATCAACCTAACCCGCACATCAAGAAGGAAGCTGTAGACTGCAGGAAGATATCAATAAATTGGTCAGGTGGGCAGAACAGTGGCAAATGGAATTCAATCCGGAGAAGTGTGAGGTAATGCATTTGGGGAGGGCTAACAAGGAAAGGGAATACACATTAAATGGTAGGACACTGAGTAGTGTAGAGGAACAAAGGGACCTTGGAGTGCATGTCCACAGATCCCTGAACTTAGCAGGCCAGGTAGATAAGGTGGTTAAGAAGGCATACGGGATACTTGCCTTTATTAGCCTGTGGCATAGAATACAAGAGCAGGGAGGTTCTGCTCGAACTGTATAAAACAGCTAGAGTACTATGTACAATTCTGGTCACCACATTACAGGAAGGATGTGATTGCACTAGAGAGGGTACAGAGGAGATTTACGAGGATGTTGCCAGGACTGGAGAATTTTAGCTATGAGGAAAGATTGGATAGGCTGGGGTTGTTTTCTTTAGAACAGAGGCTGAGGGGAGACCTAATTGAGGTGTATAAAATTATGAGGGGCCTAGATGGAGTGGATAGGAAGGACCTATTTCCCTTAGCAGTGGGGTCAATAACCAGAGAGCACAGATTTAAAGTAACTGGGGGAAGGATTAGAGGGGAGTTGAGGAGAATGTTTTTCACCCAGAGGGTGGTGGGGGTCTGGAACTCACTGCCTGAAAGGGTGGTAGAGGCAGAAACCCTCATCACATTTAAAAAGTACTTGGATGTGCACTTGAAGTGCCGTAACCTACAGGGCTACGGACCAAGAGCTGGAAAGTGGGATTAGGCTGGATAGCTCTTTCTCGGCCGGTACAGACACGATGGGCCGGATGGCCTCCTTCTGTGCCATAAATTTCTATGATTCTATGATTGCATGGGCTCCTCCTGGTTTGGGCAGTGGGCCGCTACATGGCCCCACTTATTACACCGGTACATTTTCCCTGGTTTCCTGCTTTCCCAGGATTTGTAGATACATGGGCCATACCCATAAGTCCCTTCATGGCCCTTCGCCGCTCTTCAGCAGCCTCCCCTAGAGTTTTATCCGCCCAAGGTCCAGACCCATTCTTTAGACTCGGGTGTCACCCAGGGTTGCATAGCCTGGAGAACATTCAGTATCTGACTAGTTCCTCTGCAGCGAGTTGTTTTTCCACCAGTGCGATCAACTCTTGGGCATTGGCCAGGTCCCCTTGACCTACCCACTTCCTGATCTGCGGTGGAAGGGCTCCATTACCAGCAACCCCACGATCCTGACAGGGGAGTTGCTGTTAGGTTGAAGCCACTGATTGGCCATTGTATTAAGTCAAACATTTGAGAGCGGGGTGCCTTGCCTTCCTGGTAGGACCAGGCGTTGAACCTCTGGGCCTGTACCATTGAGGTGACGCCAGCCCTGGCGAGGATCTCCACCTTCACCTGTGGGTAGTTGGCCAGAGCCTGCAGCTTCAGGTCAAAGTAGGTCTTCTGAGCATCGCCCACTAAGAAGGTTGCCACGATGCCAGCCACTGGTCTTGTGGCCACCTCCCCTGCTCGGCACATCTTTCAAAAGCCAAGACGTAAGCCTCCACATCATCCTCTGGAGTCATTTTCTGCAGCATTAGACTGGCTCGGATCGGTTGGATGGCGAGTTCCTGCCCCTCCATCCGACCCACTGCTGTCTCAATTCAGCGATGTCTACCTGACCTGATTCAATAGTAGTTAGGTGCTCTCCTGCTGGGCCTCAAGGATCTGAGTGGGCCTCTCTGTGGGGTCCCGTGGGCCTCTCTGTGGGGTCCCGTGGGCCTCTTGCAGAGCTCATGTGGTCCGCACCAGTTCTCTAAATATTTCCTCCATTGGGTTGGTCTCTTCCTTTCTGTATTAGAGCCTCAGAGCCCACTTCTGACACCACGTGTTACACATGGTCCTACAGTCCCAGAGCCTCCTTTCCCCTACAAACAATAGTCCTAGAAAATTCTCCGACACCCAGCTTCTTTCAGCCTTTCCTTACATCTCTTGAGAACCTCATCCTTCTATGCTCAGCTGGCTGGGGAGTCTTCCTGCACTCTAATTGCAATTACACACAACTAAAAATAAATTCCAGACTTGCTTTTCTTACTGCAGCTAAGGATCCCTTTAAAAAGGCAGTCGCGAGAGGAAAATCACCTCACGTTTAGAGAGAATGCAGGTGGCATCTTTACTCTTCTTATAAATCGCAGTGTGTCGAGAAATGTAGACTGCATTCTGCTCCACTGTTTGCCGTTCATTCATCCGCCTTATGTAAATAAAATGACTTGTTGGTTCCTAGGCTCAGTATTCAGTCTAGTCAGTGTGTATATCCACTGCACCTGTCAGAGAGAGAAGAGTCATGTGGCAGCATAGACTGATTCCAGAGGCCAGTTAACCAGAGTACGGGTGCTGTTAACCAGAGTAAGGGTGCTGTGTTACAGTCCCTGGCTCTTGCTATCATTTACCAAGATACTGAGCAGAAACAGCAGCACTTTGGATCAGAGGTGATATGAGCTCCACTCACAGAAGTGATGCTGAACCCGAGAGAATATCTTGTGTACAAACCTTAAACGTGACCGCCCTCTTGTCTGCCCAGTGTCTCTCTTGCTGTCGGTCTCTTTCCCTCATTTTCAGCTGTTTCAGACCTATTATACTCTCTCTTACTTTCAGTCTCTCTCACTTTGTTTCTTCAGTCCGTGTTTGTGTTTCTCAACCTCTTCTCCTCAGTTTCTTCTCACAGTCAGTGTCTGCTTTCAGTCCTCACGTTTCTCAGTCTCTCTGTTTTTCAATGTTCCTGTTTCTCAGACTCTGTTTCTCTCTCTCGGTCTCCATCTCTTTATGTACAGTAAGTGTGTCTCTCTGTTTCTGTGTCTTTGTTTCATAGGCTGGAATTGTAACCTGGAGGCGGGTTGGTTGTTGGGGAGCTAGAAACTGGTCGGGAAACCCGGGAGAACGGGTTTCCTGTCGGCACTGCCGAATTTCATGGCAGGGCCTGATTTGCATTTCAAAGCTCTGTTTCCCACCCGCAGCCAGCCAGATGGAGAGGCTGCTGGCTGTGGGTGGGTAGGCCTGTGGCATTAGGCCACTGAGAGGAGGGAGGGAGGAACTGAGTGGGGGCCGGAGGAGGATCGGGGGGAAGAGAGGGTCAGAACCGATGGGAGGAGGATCAGGGTGGGGGGGAGCATCGGTGGGCGAGGGGGGGAGGATCGGGGCCAGAGGAACATTGGGGCTGGAGGAGGGAGTCCGGGAAGGCAATCGGTGGCCTTGTGGGGGGTATCGGAGGCCTCAGGGGGTCTCCGATCGCGGGGGCAGGCTTAGGCAGGGTGCTGGATCCAGGTGGTTGGTGTAAGGGCACTTACCTCCTGGATCCAGCAGTCCTCGCCTTACTTTAGCCGGCGGGTTCCCCGAGGCCTGAGGAACCCGACCAGCCACTGTGAATTTTGTAATGGTGGTTAAACCTGAGGCACGCAGCCTCATTATAATATTTAAATGTACGGCCCACCTCCTGGGCACGGCTTGTCTGCACCCCCCCCCCCTCCCCCCCTTTGTCCTGCTTCCATTAAAACCAGAAGTGTGGGGTTGGAGGCGGGATTCAGTTTTTAACACTTTAACCTCCCACTCGATCCCCAACCTACCCGTGTTTTGGGGTTAAAATTCCCCCTTAGTTTCTATTTTTCAGTTTCTGTTCTCAGGCTGTTTTTCTCATATGTCTCCTCAGCCGAGGATTCTCCTCGACCGTGTCTGTCCCATTTCCCACACTTCTGCTCTTACCCCTTCCCCTGCCTCCCAGTACCAAAATAGAGTTCCCCTTGTCCTCACCTTCCACCCCGCCAGCTTTCACATTCATAGAATCGTAGAAACATAGAATGGTTACAGCACAGAAGGAGGCCATTCGGCCCGTCGAGCCTGTGCCGGCTCTCTGCAAGAGCACTTCAGCCAGTCCCACTCCCCCGTCCTTTTCCCGTAGCCCTGCAAATTTTCTTCCTTCAGGTCCAATTCCCTTTTGAAAGCCACGATTGAATCTGCCTCCACCACCCTTTCAGGCAGTGCATTCCAGATCATAACCACTCACTGAGTAAAAAAGTTTTTCCTCGTGTCGCCTTTGGTTCTTCTGCCAATCACCTTAAATCTGTGTCCTCTGGTTCTCGACCCTTCCGCCAATGGGAACAGTTTCTCTCTATCTACACTGTCCAGACCCCTCATGATTTTGAACACCTCCTCTCAACCTTCTCTGCTCTAAGGAGAACATCCCCAGCTTCTCCAGTCTATCCACGACACTGAAGGCCCTCATCCTTGGAACCATTCTCGTAAATCTTTTCTGCACCCTCTCTAAGGCCTTCACATCCTTCCTAAAGTGCGGTGCCCAGAATTGGACACAATGCTGCAGTTGAGGCCGAAACAGTGTTTTATACAGGCTCATCATAATTTCCTTGCTTTTGTACTCTATGCCGCTATTTATGAAGCCCAGGATCCCGTATGCTTTTTTAATCACTTTCTCAACCTGCCCTACCACCTTCAACGATTTGTGCACATGTACCCCCAGGTCTCTCTGTTCCTGCACCCCCTTTAGAATTGTACCTTTAGTTTATATTGCCTCTCCTCGTTCTTCCTACCAAAATGTATCACTTCGCACTTTTCTGCATTAAATTTCATCTGCCACGTGTCTGCCCATTCCACAAGCCTGTCTATGTCCTCTTGAAGTCTATCACTATCCTCCTCACTGTTCACTATACTTCCAAGTTTTGTGCCATCTGCAAATTTTGAAATTGTGCCCTGTGCACCCAAGTCCAAGTCATTAATATATATCAAGAAAAGCAGTGGTCCAAGAACTGACCCCTGGGGAACACCACTGTGTACCTTCCTCCAGTCCGAAAAACAACTGTTCACCACTACTCTCTGTTTCCTGTCACTTGAGAGGTCGCACAACACCAGGTTATAGTCCAACAGTTTTATTTGAAATCACAAGCTTTCGGAGCTATCGATCGCCCCTTCCTCAGGCCTGAGGAAGGGGCAATCGATAGCTCCGAAAGCTTGTGATTTCAAATAAAACTGTTGGACTATAACCTGGTGTTGTGCGACCTCTCAATTTTGTCCACCCCAGTCCAACACCGGCATCTCCGCATCCTGTCACTTAGCCAGTTTTGTATCCATGCTGCCACTGTCCCTTTTATTCCATGGGCTTCAAATTTGCTGGCAAGCCTATTATGTGGCACTTTGTCGAACGCCTTTTGGAAATCCATGTGGACCACATCAACTGCATTGCCCTCATCAACCCTCTGTTACCTCATCAAAAAACTCAATCAAGTTAGATAAATACGATTTTCCTTTGAGGAATCCGTACTGGTTTTCCTTAATTAATCCAGGTGACTGTTAAGTTTGTCCCGGATTATCGTTTCTAAAAGCTTCTCCACTACCGAGGTTAAACTGAGTGGTCTGTAGTTGCTGGGTTTATCCTTACATCCATTCAATGGATCATCCTCTGCCATTTCCGCCACCTCCAGCATGATCCCACCACCAAACACATCTTCCCCTCACCTTTCTGCATTCCGAAGGGACCGCTCCCTCCGCGACACCCTGGTCTACTCCTCAATCACCACCCACACCCCCTTCCCTTCGCCCGGCACTTTCCCATGTAAGCGCAGGAGATGCAACACCTGCCCTTTTATCTCCTCCTTTCCCACTGTCCAGGGCCCCAAACACTCCTTCCAGGTGAAAGAGCAATTTACTTGTACTTCTTACAATTTAGTATACTGTATTATCTCCTCCACACTGGGGAGACCAAACGCAGATTGGGTGACCACTTTGCGGAACACCTCCATTCAGTCTACAAGGGTGACCAAGCTTCTGGTCGCCTGTCACTTTAATTCTCCACTCCACTCCCACTTTGACCTCTCTGTCTTTGGCCTCTTACACTGTTCCAATGAAGCTCAATGTAAGCTCAAGGAACAGCACCTCATCTTTCGATTAGGCACTTTACAGCCCTCTGGACTCAACATTGGCCTGGAATTTGCGGTCAGCGGCGAAGCAAAGATGTTGGCCGCTGGCCCCGAAGTAAGCTTCCCACAAGGATCTCACCATCACTGTGGCGAGAAGTTTGGCTTGTCCGACGTTCAGTCAAGATTAGTGTAAGTTAATGGGGAATTCCACAGCGCGATCTGCTGTGACGTCAGCAAGCTGTCTATGCAGCCAGTCACAATGCAGAATTCTCACAGACCAGGAACCAGGAAGTGAATAAGCTCCTTTAATTCTAAGGGCGAGAAATTCATTATAGCCCAGGAGCGGGCGCTAACTTTGGAAAAGTTTGAGATTTAGTGCCAGGCGCTAATGAATCTCGTTGCACGCAAAATTCATTGTCATTGATCAAAGAAAGGATGGGAGCGCTAAATCAAGCGCTAACGCCTAGCTCAGTGACGTTACACTCAAAGCGCTAACCAATATCAGGTGCAGTCTAATCACAAGTCATCATTGCCACAGCCTCTTTCCAGTTCTTAAAGGGGAGGTTCATTGATGCTGCAGAACCTCATTCTCAGCATTGCTGCCTGTGAACCTGTGTCAGCAAGCAGGAGCAGGCCAAGCCCAAGGAGCCGGACGACTCAAGCAGGTGTCATGATGGCAGATCCGCGCCCCGGGGAGAGAGCCCGCAGATTTTCGGACCAAGCATTGGAGGAGTTGCTGTCCGCTGTGGAGAGACGGAGGGCGGTGCTCTACCCGGCAAGTGGGAGGAGGACCTCGCCGCAAGTCTTCCGTGCCATGTGGAGGGAGGTAGCTCAGCATGTCTCGTGCAGCACTGTGGTCCCCAGGACCCACACACAGTGCAGGAAGAAATTCAACAACCTCACTCGGGTGGTCAGGGTGAGTCAATGCTTCAACAAATGCTACATACCACCATCTGAACCACATTCTTCAGACACTGCCCAAAGCACCACACCCCCAGCACTCACCCACCAACAATCTCTACCTACCAACACTCACACCCACATCTCACACCATGCACACAATCACAGCTATTCAACTATGGCCGGCACATCACCCAAACACATTGCTTCACACTCACTCACACACTTTCCTTTCTCTTGCAGGCCAAGGTGGCTCACAACAGGAGGGAGCAGGAGCTCACAGACAGGGGACAAGCTGACAACCAACCCCTGTCTGCACTGGAGACTCGAGTGCTGCAGATTATTGGGCACCAGGTGGTGGGCGCTGTGGCCAGCGGTGACATTGACCCCCTTGGGGACAACAACGGTATGTTCATCCCTACTCCTTCTTCTCACACCCCACTTCCCCCTCACCACACAAGCCTTTCCCACTTTCAAGCTAATCATGCTGTCTGCATGCCTTTCTCTCTTCCTGCCCCCCTCCCCTCACCTTAACCCGAATCTTGTGCCTTTATGCTTTCAGATAATGAGCAAGCACCTGAGCAGCCTGTCCCTGAGGCCACCGTAGAGAGCGAGGCGGGAGAAGAGGAGGAGGAAGAACACACCGCTTCACTGCACGTCTCACCCGCAGACTCCAGCTCAGATACTGGCACTACGCATTCTTTAGAGGCTAGTATAGTAGCGGGATCTGCACAGGGTGAGGCACCGGGGACGAGTGGGCTGCAGCAAGGCCAGGGAAAAAGGGTAGCTCGGGGGCAAGCTCCCCGGAGGGTGAGTTCGTGCGTGAGTTCTGCTGCACAGGACTCAGATGAGGACCTCGATGGGAAGGCCTTTGGAAGAAGAGTGATGGGCATGCACACGGAGATGATAGGTGCAATGGCAAGGGTGCCCGAGAGCCTCTCAGCAATGGTAAGCAGCGTGGAGGAGTCCGCCTCCAACATTGCACAAGGCTCTGCGCACACCATGGAGCCCATCATTTCCAGTCTGGAAAAGATGGTAGACTCCCAGAGAGACCATGGAGACCCAGACCTGATGCCGCGTGTGATGGGCGATCTGGCAGCTTCCATTGCAGCACAGGCGAAGCGACGCAACATCTTTGTGCTGTAATGCAGTCTATGACTGGTGCCATTTAATCTCAGACTGCTCTCATGCAGTCTTAGCTTGATGCCACGCAAGCTCTGACTGCTGCCATCGTGGCTGGGTCTACCACCATCGACCGGGGCTTTCACGGTGTTGCAGCAGGCCAGCAATCTCTGCTCCAACAGATTGGTAGGGATGCTGAGGTGCTGCCCCAGGGGACTGGTAGTGGGTCAGTGGAGCAGGAAGCTGCTGTCCTCTCTCAGGATGACAGCATTCCTGCTCCCACCACTGGCACTCCGCCATTGTCCCTGTCGCTGCCTGTCATCCAGCCAGCCCAGACTGCTGCCGCCCATGCTGAGGTGGTGCAGTCTACAGCCGGGCCTTCCAGGTCCAGAGCTGGTCGAGGGCGTCCTGCAAGGCCATCTGAAGTCTCCCGCACAGACACTCAGCAGCCTTCCACCAGCTGTGCTGCAACCACTGGGCCAACACTTCATAGGAGCACTAGAGTAGGCAAAGTCACTGTAATGACAGGCACCAAGGGATTGCACAAGGGTGAATAGTTAATATTGTTGTTGTAAAGTTATGTTCACTGATCACTGATGAATTTATTTATTCACTTTGGATAATTTTGTACTGTCTCTCATTTCAGCTGTGCGCTGTGATATGGCCTGCGACAGGGATGGAATGATGGGGATGTGGTGAGCAATGGGGATATGGGTTGAATGTACTGGAACCACAGTCTGATGAGGTGATCACGGACCGCCCTTCCGGAAGGCCGATTGAGTAGCTGCCTCCTCCCTCGCTCCTGTCCCTCCTCCTCCTCATCTTCCTTGTCGTCCTCCTCCTCCTAGAGTCATAGTCATAGAGTTATACAGCACAGAAAGAGGCCCTTCGGCCCATCGTGTCCGCGCCAGCCATCAAGCCCTGTCTATTCTAATCCCATTTTCCAGCACTTGGTCTGTAGCCTTGTATGCTATGGTGAAGAGATCGCAAAGTCTCTGTTTGAAGAATGGACTGAGTTGAGAATATTTTGTGGGCTTTATGGGATTTTTCTGAGGGTATTTTCCCTGTGATGGGATCACCCTGTGCAGATATGTGAAAAAGTGGTTTGTTAAAACTCCAGAGAACGTATGGCAGTCGGCTGTGACAAAAGAACTGTCAGGCATCCAGAATATGCAAAAGCACTTCTCACCTCCATCTCCTTTGAGCTGGCAGTTTGTGGTGTCATCTATCTCAGAAGAGAAGCAGAACAATGAACCCACTAGCTCAGCCAGTCAAAAAGGACAAAAGTGAGAAGTCGCACAACACCAGGTTATAGTCCAAGGGGTAGAAATTAGGTCGCGCCCCATTTGGGGCGCAAATATCGTCTGGACGCAAATATTAGCGCCTGGCGCTAATTATCGGCACTGACTGGAAACTTCACTTTTACCGCCCCGGGAGGTGAGTGGAGCGCTAAAGCAGGCGCTGCACACCTGTCTTAAGGCGCAAAGGCCAAGGAGTGAGGCGCTAACTCAGAGCGCTGGCGAAGCTCATGTAATGTCAGTCAGCAATGGAACACACACACAATGGCACGGGCCTGTTCTTAAAGGGGATGGTTAATCTTGCTTTCCATCCACATCCTGTTCATTGCAGCCTTGAATCTCGGCCTGGAGAGACTTGCACATCAAATGTGCTGGAAAGAACAATGGAGAGTACCAGGCAAAGAGCTCAGAGTGCAGCTCCCACAGTCTCTGCTAAATCGATACAAGGAATGGCAAATCAAAATGAACCTGCAAAGTGCTGCTCAGTACCCAAAACTCCTTCACACAACGTTGAATCTCTCCAGAAGTCTCTCCCTCTCTCTCTCAGAATGCGTAGTTCAAAAATGCCACCAACAATAAAAGACAGGAAGAGGTCCCCTTTAAATAGCGCCCCCCCCAGCCCCACAGCGATTGATAGCGTTCCAGTCTTCTGGTCGTTGGAAGCGCCAGGCGGTAAGGCAGGGGGCGCCACTCAATTTCCGCTCCGGGGCGCCACAAGGGCGTTGCACCATGGAATGATGTCACAATCTGCGCGCGCAGGTGGTCTCAGCGGTAAGTTTTAGCGCCGCCGCACAATGTCAAGTTAAGTTCCCGAGCGGTGCAAACATCGCTGCGCCCGGGCGTTAGCGGCTTTGCGCCCCATTAGCGCCCTCTTAAGGCGCTAACGGGAGGCGCAACCAACTGAATTTTTACCCCCAACAGTTTTATTTGATTTTTTGTGATTTCAAATAAAACTGTTGGACTATAACCTGGTGTTGTGCGACTTCTCATTTTTGTCCACCCCAGTCCAACACCGGCATCTCCACATCATAGTCAAAAAGGAGCCAGTTTTTCCCAACACAAAAGACCGGGAGATATCCCAGACTTAGGGCCATTAGTCCAATCACGGAATACACATGGGTCTAATGATGGCCCATCACTGACTAAGCACCGGAGTGCTTAGAAACAAAAGGATTTTAAGAAGCCGAAAAGGAGCCAGTTTTTCCCAACACAAAGACCAAAATATGTCCCAGACTTAGGGCCATTAGTCCAATCACGGAATACTCATGGGTCTGAGCATGACCCATCACTGATTAAGCCCCGGAGTGCTTAGAAACAAAAGGATTTCAAAGATTGGCGGGAAAAATAGGGGTAGCAAGACTCCTATAAAGATAAACTCTATCCCACCATTCTCTCTCTCTCTCGCTCCAACAAGATCGACCTAACAAGAAGTACCAGAGGAGGAAGCAGCTAAGCGGAGCGATCAAGACCGACTGTGTGCATGGAGGTAAGCATGGTCTCGAGTGTCCCAAGCCGGTAAATCAGATATCCCAGGCGAGCTGGGTGAGGTGTAAGGGGCTCAGGGTTTTTCTCAGATGTGAAGCTTTTGGGCTATTCCGAGGGGGGAGCTTCGTTTGGTTCAGCCAGGCGAAGGGGCTTATGCGACTGGGTAATCCATTGGTAGGGGTGGAATTAGAGTCCACCATAGCAACAAGGGAATTACTGCTTGCCATAGTCCTCAGTTTTGCACTGTATGTATGTTATTTGTAACCTGGATTTTATTCTCCACAGAGACAGTGATTTCATTTAGTAGTGCATGTTTTAGCCAGTGTATGTTAGACCAAATAAATATAAGTTTGATTTTTCACCGAAGCATTCCTGTCCGTGACTTATTTCATTTACACTCTGAATAATAATTCCCGGGTATAGAACTTTCGTAAGGCGGGGGCGATTCGAACCGTCCATCTAGCTTATTGGGCTAGGATCAAAAACCACTTACAATGGTGTTTCAAGTGCTCATCTAAATGCTTCTTGAATGTTGTGAGGGTTCCTGCCTCTACCACCCTTTCAGGCAGTGAGTTCCAGATTCCAACCACCCTCTGGGTGAAAAAGTTTTTCCTCAAATCCCCTCTAAACCTCCTGCCCCTTACCTTGAAACTATGCCCCCTGGTTATTGACCCCTCTACTAAGGGGAAAAGTTCCTTTCTATCTACCCTATCTATGCCCCTCATAATTTTGTACACCTCAATCAGGTCCCCCCTCAGCCTTCTCTGCTCTGAGGAAAACAACCCCAGCCTGTCCAGTCTCTCTTCATAGCTGAAGCGCTCCAGCCCAGGTAACATCCTGGTGAATCTCCTCTGCACCCTCTCCAATGCAATCACATCCTTCCTATAGTGTGGCGACCAGAACTGCACACAGTATTCCAGCTGTGGCCTAACTAGCGTTTTGTACAGCTCCATCATAACCTCCCTGCTCTTATATTCTATGCCTCAGCTAATGAAGGCAAGTATCCCATATGCCTTCTTAACCACCTTATCTACCTGTCCTGCTGCCTTCAGGATCTATGTACATGCACACCAAGGTCCCTCTGATCCTCTGTCCTTCCTAGGATCCTACCATTCATTGTGTATTCCCTTGCCTGGTTAGTCCTTCCAAAATGCATCACCTCCTCCTCCTTTCCCTCTTCCTCCTCCTGAGGTGATCCTGCAATCCCTCTGGCAAGGGCCGGGCCCTCATGATGGCCAGATTGTGGAGCATGCACCACACCATGATGAAATGGGACACCCTCTCCGGCGAGTACTGGAGGGCTCCTCCAGAGTGGTCAAGGCAGCGGAACTGTTGCTTGAGCACCCCGATGGTCTGCTCCATAATGTTCCTGGTGGCAGCATGGCTTTCATTATATGAGTGCTGTGCAGGAGTGTTGGGGTTGCGGAGGGGAGTCATGAGCCAGGTGAAGAGCAGGTGTCTCTGTACAGCCAGCCGCGAACTTGATGTGGTGGCTGGAAGAGTGCTGGAACACTGGGTGTCTAGCGCAGGATGAAGGCATCGTGGCTGCTGCCAGAATAGCGGGCAATCACACTGAGGATTTGCTGTCTGTGGTCGCACACCAACTGCACATTAAGTGATTGGTAGCCTTTGTTTGGGGCCCAGGATTGTTACGGGTGCCCTCAAAGCTACATGGGTGCAGTCAATGGTGGCCTGCACCATGGGGAAGCCCGCTATCCTGGCAAAGCCACATGCACACTCGTCCTGCTTCTCTCTGGTGATGGGGAAGGAAATGTAGTCCCTTCTCTGTGACATAGAAACATAGAAGATAGGAGCAGGAGCAGGCCATTCGGCCCCTCGAGCCTGTTCCGCCATTTAATGAGATCATGGCTGATCATCCAAATTCAGTACCCTGTCCCTGCTTTCTCCCCATATCCCTTGATCCCTTTAGCCTTAAGAAATATATCTAACTCCTTCTTGAATATATTTAATGAATTGGCCTCAACTGCCTTGTGTGGTAAAGAATTCCACAGGTTCACCACTCTCTGGGTGAAGAAATTCCTCCTCATCTCAGTTCTAAATGGCTTACCCCTTATCTTAGACTGTGACCCCTGGTTCTGGACTCCCCCGCCATCGGGAACATCCTTCCTGCATCTAGTCTGTCTAGTCCTGTTAGAATTTTATAAGTTTCAATGAGATCCCCTCTCATTCTTCGAAACTCTAGCGAATATAAGCCTAATCGACCCAATCTCTCTCCATACATCATTCCTGCCATCCCAGGTATCAGTCTGGTGAATCTTCGCTGCACTCCCTCCATGGCAAGAACAGATAAGGTGACCAAAACTGCACACAATACTCAAGGTGTGGTCTCACTAAGGCCCTGTACAGCTGCAGCAAAAGTGAGAAGTCGCACAACACCAGGTTATAGTCCAACAGTTTTATTTGAAATCACAAGCTTTCGGAGCTGCTGCCCCTTCGTCAGGTGAAGTGGCGTCACCTGACGAAGGGGCAGCAGCTCCGAAAGCTTGTGATTTCAAATAAAACTGTTGGACTATAACCTGGTGTTGTGCGACTTCTCACTTTTGTCCACCCCAGTCCAACACCGGCATTTCCGCATCATAGCTGCAGCAAGACATCCTTGCTCCTGTACTCGAATCCTCTCGATATGAATGCCAACATACCATTTGCCTTCTTAACCACCTGCTGCACCTGCATGCTTACCTTCAGCGACTGGTGCACAAGGACACCCAGGTCTTGTTGCACTTCCCCTTTTCCCAATCTATTGCCGTTCAGATAATAATCTGCCTTCCTGTTTTTGCCACCAAAGTGGATAACCTCGCATTTATCCACATTATACTGCATTTGCCATTGTAGAATTCGCAAAATTATCGCGATTTTTATAATGAGAAGGAGACATAAAGTTTCGTATAAACAGCTTTATTTCAGCAGAATGCTGTCAGGTTTCAAAACGGACACAAACAGCCTGTAAAATGGCCGCCACGCCTCATGGCAGAAGGTTCTAGACTTTCAGTAGGCAGACAAGATGGCGTTTCAATAAACATTTCAGCAAGATCGGACAGGACTCAGCACATTTGAGATAATGACAAGACGCGATGGGTTTGCATTTTAAACATAAATACTGGAATCGGTTTTCCAGGTACAAACAAGGGCTATTGTACTTAGCGATCAAGGACCCATCCAAAGACATTGATATGCAAATTCCCCACGGGTCTACGATGAGAGAGCCGTTCGCGGGTACTCACAGCAAGCATTTGGAAGCCCCCAAAAACCCCTCCAGGGAGACTACTAGCCGGTTCCACAATGGGAGAAATATTAACGGGTACTCAGACAGTTACAAGTGTCACCGTAACCCATTAACGACAAGTACCACCCCATAGAAGAAGTTTGAGCGCCAATACATGACAAAGATGAACATTTAGATTGGGCGGGAGATTAGGAATTACAGTATTATAAACTGTAGTGTCCAAACGTCCATCTTTCTCTTATCCTCTGGCTGGTCATCGTGCTTTTATTCTTTACCACCGACCGGAGCTCTGGACTCTCATTCTCTGATCCGCTGATTTTCCGGGAGTCAACCTCGTGGCTTGCCGCGAAGATCTGTGGAGAACTGGACTGCGTAGGCCAGTAAGCGGGCGCACCATCCCGAGAAGTCGGTAAACGGTGTCGGATCCGAAGGCCCGAGAGGAGATGAGATGAGAAGAGAAGAAGACGACTACACGTGCCGCCGCGGTCAGTAAACCCCGACCGCGCCTCAAAATATAAGGACCATTTTCGAATTCTATCGGCTACTCCACAACTGGCCCGAGAAGACTATTCTTCGAGTTCTACCGACAACTGGTGTCGAGCACAGTAAGACTCTTCTTCGAACTGTATCTGGAGTCCGAGGTCAACACAGACGGTCCAGCCTGCTAGCCGGAGCAGAAGCGAGTAAACAAGTGGGGTACAGAGACCCCTGATCAGCACATGGATAGTCAGGTGCTGCGGTAAAAACATCCGAGCAGAGTTTCGGAATTCTCCGAGTTATCACGAGTGGTGAGCATGAGTCTCGATCCTACAAATCTAGATTAGGACAGGTATTGATAGGGGAGGGTTTATGTTTTAAGGATAATTATAATGTGTGCCCCCTTTTACGATGTGTCGTGCGCTCCTCGTTTCCCTAAACCTAGTTTCATAAATGTATGTAAGATTGTACTGTCATTAATCTGTGCTTATGACATGTATTTCGTAATCTTGAATAATATGCAATAAAGATTTTCCATTTCGCACTATTCAACCGGGTCTACCTGAGTTTTCTCTGCATTATTGCTCTCGCACCTAAGTCCAGTGTCAGAACCGTAAGGGCGAGTGGGTCGAACCACTCACAGGTGTCTAGTGTTATCAGGCTGGCTGGAGACCAGAACAGGCAACCAGGCCTAACCCCGCACTAGCACCCAGGCTAAGCACAGAGCCACGCGAACCCCTTACACCATGCATCTGCCCAATCACCCAACCTGTCCAAATCATACTGGAGTTTCTCTGCATCCTCCTCACAGCACACACGCCCACCCAGCTTTGTGTCGTCTGCAAACTTGGAGATATTACATCTAGTTCCCTCGTCTGGATCATTAATATATATTGTGAATAGCTGGGGTCCTAGCACCTTCATACGTCATGAAGGTCACCTTGGACCTCCCGGATGCAGCGATGGACGGCCAACTGCAAGTTGTTACCTATGTCTCCTGTTGCAGACTGGAAGGATCCACTGGCGAAGAAATTGAGGGCGACGGTGACCTTTACTGCCACTGAGAGAGCCGTGGTCGCCCTGATCTGAGGCTGGAGGTCTGATTGCAGGAGGCGGCAGAGTCCTGTGACCACCTCCTTGCTGAGGCAGGGCCTTCTAATACACTACTCCTCGCTTAATTGGAGGTAGGAGAAATGCCCTCGGAATACCCTCGGAGGGTAAGGCCTCCTGTTCAGAGCCCTGATGGCCCTCCTCCTCCCTCTGGTCACATGTTACAATCTTTCTCGCTGCCTCCACTCCCTCCACCGTAGATCCTGGAGGGCGAGGTCGACTGCCAGTACAGCGCCATTAATGTAACCAAGTGCAGCACTTTGATGTGTTATAAGAATAAATGTAACTAATTTTTAGTAGCCACAACACTCCTGATACTAAACAAACTTTAAATGACTGATTTAAATTGTTGCACAGTGTCAAACTGACAAGGAAGCAGTGAAACAGCACTAATCTGACAGCTGCGACTCATTACTCATGATCCCTTTAAGTAGCGCCCCTGGAGCCGGCTACCGACTGCTTCACTCCTCCTCTCCCTGTCGGGGTGAGGCGCTAAGGCAGGGGGCGATACTCAATTTGGCAGATCAGGTGCCCAGTGAGCGTTGCATGCTCACTGACGTCACGATCTGCTTGGCGTTGAAGTCCCCGGCGCTAACTCGTAGCGGCGGCGCTACGGTGGGGGGGGAGGGACTGAATTTGGCATGCGGCGCTGGATTGGCCTCGCCACGGCGCTGCTCATTAACACCCCCGCCAGTCGCTACTGGAGACGCTAACCAACCGAATTTCTCCCCCAAACTTTTAAAAAATGTTAGAGAGCAAAACAAAGATTGGGGTTCTCACATGGGGAAAAGGCAAACCTGAAATAAAGATGAGCAAACTTTAAAATGTTTTAAATTTCTTTTTAAAGTTTCTTAAAAATTGTAATTTTTATTAAAATGGATAAATTTGACACTTCACAAAACTGAAATTCGTTTTTCAGGGCCATAGCGGTTGTTTAGCAGTCAACACGTTGTTGAAACCTCAGTTACAACTAATCCAACAAGGCCTAACATTTGATGGTTGTTTAACAGCGATATTAGAGCGGAGAAGCCCAAGCTTTCCCCGATTTCACAGATTACACTGATTGCCGGCTCGGTGGAGTAGGGTGCCGGTGGATTGGGGAAACCACAGCGCAGCCAGTGTCAGACTGATTGCAACCTCAGGATTTCTGAATTAGGATGTGCATGCGCTACATGCTGAAGCTGCAGCCAGTTTCAAAGGGGTAACGACAGCGAACGCTGTTCATTCGCTATTATTACCCACCGCAAATTCCGGCCCATTAAGTTCAACAATTTTAGATCATAATCTCTGCCCCCATTTTTTCAGATGGCAGCTGTTGATGATTCTGCCATTCCCATTTACACCTCCTCTAGACCCATCTTCTGTTTCTTTACTTGCCCCATTACCATTTCCTTTCACCTTGCACCATCATCTCTTTTGTCATTTAATCTCTCCTGCCTTCCACCCAATCACAGATCTTCCCTTTTGTTATTTCCTCCACCTTCCCCTGTCCCTGCGCTTGCTCAAAACCTGTTACATCTCTAATCTTTCCAGTTCTGACGAAAGGTCATCGACCTGAAACGTTAACTCTGTTTCTCTCTCCACAGATGCTGAATATTTCCAGCATTTTCTGTTTTTATTTCAGATTTCCAGCTTTTGTACAGAAGACGTTTCCACTTGTGGGGGCGACTAAAACTAAGGACCATAAATATAAGAATAATAAATCGAGTAGGGAATTTAGGAGAAACTTCTTTACTCAGAGTGGTGAGAATGTGGAACTCGCTACCACAAGGATTGGTTGAGGTAAATAGAGAGACGCATTTAAGGGGAAGCTAGATAAACACAGGAGGGAGAAAGGAATAGAAGGATAGGATCGATGAAGTGGGGTGGCGAAGGGAGGGGGCGGCGGGAAGAGGTTCATGTGGAGTATAAACACCGACATGGAATTGTTGGGCTGAATGGTCTGTTTCTGTGCTATATATTCTGTAATTCAACATTGTTCAGGGCGGAAGGCTGTAAAATGCCTCGTAAAAACTTTTTCAGTCTGTTTTTTTCTCAGTCCATCTATCTAGTCTTCATTCTCTCAGTCTGTCTGTTTCTCTCTCTATCACAGTGCTTCTCGTTGCATTTCTCTGTTTCTCTCTCGCCTTTTCTCTCACTTTCTCTCGCTGTTTCTGTCTCTCTCACTCTGTTTCTCTCTCACTGTCTCTCTTATTCGCTCTCAGTTTTCTCTCACTCTTTCTGTCTCTCTCTTACTCTGTTTCTCTCTCTCAGTTTTCTCTCACTGTTTCTCTCTCTCCCTCACTCTGTTTCTCTCTCTCACTGTCTCTCTCTTTGTCTCTCTCTCACTCCATTTCTCTGTTTCGTTCTCTCACTCACTGTTTCACTCTCTCTCTTTCTCTCTCTTTCTCTCACTCACACTGTTTCTCTCACTGTTTCTGTTTCTCGCTCTCACTCACTCTGTTTCACTCTCTCTCACTCACTCCATTTCACTCTCTCTTTCTCTCACTCACTCCGTTTCACTCGCTCTTTCTCTCACTCACTGTTTATCTCTCTCACTCACTCTGTCTCTCTCTCTCTTTCTCTCCATCTCTTTCTCTCTCTCACTGTTTCTCATTCGGTTTCACTCTGTTTCTCTCTCTCTTTCTCTCACTGTCTCTCTTTCTCTCACTGTTTCTCTCTCTCTCTGTTTCACTCTCTCTCTCTCACTGTTTCTCTTTCTCTCTCTCTTTCTCTCACTGTTTCTCTTTCTCTCTCTCTCACTGTTTCTCTCACTCTGTTATTTTCGCTGTTTCGCTCTCTCTCTATATTTCTTTCTCTCTCTCATGTTCTCTCACAGCAGAGTTAGCTGTGGCTCAGTGGGCAGCACTCTCGCCTCTGAATCAGAAGGTTATGAGTTCAAGTCCCACTCCAGAGAATTGAGCACATAAAGCTAGGCTGACACTCCCAGCTCACTGCTGAGGGAGCGCGGCACTGTCGGAGGTGCTATTTTTCAGATGAGACGTTAAACCGAGGTCCTGTCTGTTCTCTCAGGTGGATGTAAAAGATCCCATGGCACTATTTCAAAGATAAGCTGGGGAGTTATCCCCAGTTTCCTGGGGCCAATATTTATCCATCAATCAACATAACAAAAACAGATTATCTGGTCATTATCACATTGTTGCTGGTGGGACCTTGCTGTGCATAAAATTGGCTGCCGCATTTCCTAGAAAGATAGGAGCAGGAGTAGGCCATTCAGCCCCTCGAGCCTGCTCCGCCATTCAATGCGATCATGGCTGATCATCCAAATTCAGTACCCTGTCCCTGCTTTCTCCCCATATCCCTTGATCCCCTTAGCCTTAAGAAATATACTTAATGAATTGGACTCAACTGTCTTCTGTGGTAGAGAATTCCACAGGTTCACCATTCTCTGGGTGAAGAAATTCCTCCTCATCTCAGTCCTAACTGGCTTACCCCTTATCCTTAGACTGTGACCCCTGGTTCTGGACTCCCCCGCCATCGGGAACATCCTACCTGAATCTAGTCTGTCTAGTCCTGTTAGAATTTTATAAGTTTCAATGAGAACCCCTCTCATTCTTCTAAACTCCTAGCGAATATAAGCCCAATCGACCCAATCTCTCTTCATACGTCATTCCTGCTATCCCAGGTATCAGTCTGGTGAATCTTCGCTGCACTCCCTCCATGGCAGGAACATCCTTCCTCAGATAAGGCGACCAAAACTGCACACAATACTCAAGGTGTGGTCTCACCAAAGCCCTGTATAACTGCAGCAAGACCTCCTTGCTCCTGTATTCAAATCCTCTCGCTATGAAGGCCAACATACCATTTGCCTTCTTAACCACCTGCTGCACCTGCATGCTTACCTTCAGCGACTGGTGCACAAGGACACCCAGGTCTAGTTGCACTTCCCCTTTTCCCAATCTATTGCCGTTCAGATAATAATCTGCCTTCCTGTTTTTGCCACCAAAGTGGATAACCTCGCATTTATCCACATTATACTGCATCTGCCATGCATCTGCCCAATCACCCAACCTGTCCAAATCATACTGGAGTTTCTCTGCATCCTCCTCACAGCATACACGCCCACCCAGCTTTGTGTCGTCTGCTAACTTGGAGATATTACATCTAGTTCCCTCGTCGAGATCATGAATATATATTGTGAATAACTGGGGTCCTAGCACCGATCCCTGCGGTACCCCACTAGTCACTGCCTGCCACTCGGAATAAGACCTGTTTATTCCAACTCTTTGCTTCCTGTCTGCCAACCAGTTTTCTATCCAAGTCAGTACCTTACCCCCAGTACCATGTGCTTTAACTTTGCACGCTAATCTCTTATGCGGGACCTTATCGAAAGCCTTCTGAAAGTCCAAATACACCACATCCACTGGTTCTCCCTTATCTGTTCTACCAGTTACATCCTCAAAAAATTCCAGTAGATTAGTCAAGCATGATTTACCTTTTGTAAATCCATATTGACTTTGTCCGATCCTGTCACTGTTTTCCAAGTGCTCTGCTATTACATCTTTTATAATGGACTCGAGCATTTTCCCCACTACCGATTTCTCTACCACCTTTTTTAAATAGTGGGGTTACATTAGCTATCCTCCAATCCATGGGAACTGTTCCAGAGTCTATAGAATTTTGGAAGATGACCAGCAATGCATCTACTATTTCTAGGGCCACTTCCTTAAGTACCCTAGGATGTAGATTATCAGGCCCTGGGGATTTATCGGCCTTTAATCCCATCAATTTCCCTAACACCATTTCCCTACAAATACAGATTTCATTCAGTTCCTCCCTCTCATTAGACCCTATGTTCCCCGACATCTCTGGGAGGTTATTTGTGTCCTCCTTTGTGAAGACAGAACCAAAGTATGTATTTAATTGGTCGGCCATTTCTTTGTTCCCCATTATAAATTCCCCTGATTCTGACTGCAAGGGACCGATGCTTGACTTCACCAATCTTTTTCTCTTCACATATCTATAGAAGCTTTTACATTCAGTTTTTATGTTCCCTGAAAGCTTACTCTCATACTCTATTTCCCCCCTCTTAATTAATCCCTTTGTCCTCCTTTGCTGAATCCTAAACTGCTCCCAATCCTCAGGTTTGCTGCTTTTTCTGGCCAATTTATATGTCCTCTC